>OX336902.1:15345078-15817578 GCA_946959425.1 Argyrosomus regius
AAATTAACTATTCTAACTGATGACTGTATTTGATGGCAGTGACACTTATGCCTGCACTGTATGCCAGACATTTTTTGAGTTTTTATTACTTCACAAATAATGAAAACTCCCATGATACATTCACAAATACTTTTTCATTACATCTGAAAAAGAATATAGCACAAATGTCTTAGGAAGGAACCTGACAAATATTTTTACATCCAATATGTCCAATCAATCTTTCTACAATGTCTGTGCAAGGTAATCATATTATAGGTAGACAGTATAGTAGTATAATATTAGAAGTATAGTATATAGCAGGTAAAGATTGGGGTTAATATACATGATAAATAGTTAAAGTTAATCACAGGTGTGTGATGGGGGGCGAACTCCAGTCACCTGCATGAAAGTCAGGTACGCATGTCCATCCACCACAAACTCCACACCTTACTTTTTACTGTGCTACAATGTGGCACATGATTTCCTGCAGTGGCATTGGATATAAATCGTAAGGTGCAGGATCGTTCAATATGACCAACCTATGACCACCGGGTTGTTTATATCAAACGAAAGAATGGCACGGTTCATGTTTCAGACAGAATTCATTAGTTTGACGCTTTGCTGCATCACTGCTAGGATGCGTTTCTCCATATTTGGTACATCTTCACTGTGTCATGGCATTGTATACTCACATGCACAAACATACAGTAACCTCAATGCCTCCTCTACCTAGACACACAAACACAGAGGGACACGTCCACAGAAGACCAAACTATAAACTGCAACCTGGCTCAGTGTGCAACAAGGTCGGCAGAAACAGCAGTTTACTGTCACCAAGGGGAAACGCCAGAGTGATATCGTTGGCTAACAACACTAAATAGGACAACAGCAAGTCAGAGGGGACACAACTAGAGGAAGTGCTCACTCACCTATTTCTAATCATGGACATGTCTTTGGCAGAGATGGAGGGACACACAAGGACACACAAACAGGCCAGACCTATCTTTGACTCTGGAAGGGACGATAAAAACAAACAAGGGCACAGAGGAGAGAGGGTGTATGTGAGAGTTTGGTACACAAGAAGTGGAAGTGGTGAAAGCAAGAAACAACATTGATCCTCATGAATGTGTTTATCCATACTAGTTTACGATTGCATTTGGTCTTCATTAGTTACTGACACATCTTTCAGATTGTTTAATAGCGTCAGAACTTACTATTACTTACTACTAATTATTTAATGTGTAGAAGAAGACTGTCAGTGCACTAATATGGTCCCCACATACGCCTAATATGTGATTATTTATGGGTTTAAGGGGCTCACTTATTACAGATTCTACCCAAAAATGTCAAGGGGACTTTTTGGTTATACAGACATCCTGAAGACTGATGTGAAAGTTTCAAGTTAAGCTGAATTAGCATCAAATCCATTAATAACATCAAAGATGAAAGATAAATTTCCACTGAACATTGATGGTTACCATAATGTTCATATGCATAACACAGTGTGACTTCAGAGTCAAATTAAGTTCACTGGGCTAAATTATGCCAGGCTGAATTTACCCATTTATATGACTCTTTTTATGGCTGATTCAAAGCCGCCTAGCTAATCAACGCTCTATTACAAAGCTTCTCCATGGCGGCAGTTTGATTGGCTTCAATTTACATAATGGTGGAACGCTGAGAAAGTGAGGCCTCAACTGCTTTCCATTTCTCTGCTGAGCCGATTAGATAGGTTTATGGATTTGAAACATGTGCAAGGCATTGATTTTATTTATTTCATTATTCATTCATCGGTCTATTGCACCCGGGAACAAGCAAGTTGCCGGTCTGTGACAATCATGAAGGGAACATTTCTCCCGTCCTGGACTACGCTTAGTGCCGGAATCCAATTTGTGTTTGGAATGAGAAAACTGTTTCATCTGCAGGTGTAGACCTCTGAACGTGACACAGATACACACACACATGCGCATACATCAGTACTGGTAACTTGTAATACCTATGTCATTTATTGTACATTTAAATGAGCAACTTATGCTATAACAAGCGAATAAGTAATACAGACTACAAGTTGATAATTTTACTTCTTACATTTCATTACCTGCATTTCTGACCTGTTATCTATCACCTCTTTTTTTGCATCTTTAATTTCCTTTTGACAACATGTTATTGATAAGCAGGTAATGTTTCCCATGATCACTGTCTAGTTTAGCATGTTAGCATGCTGCTATTTGCTAATTTGTCCTAAACAACATACAGATGAGGCTCATGTGAATGTCAATGTCAATGTTTGAAGGTATTTGGCAAGCAGCGACCTCCATGGCTGTGAAATAAGGCCAATGTGGAAGTGCCACTTGAGGCTTGAGTGAGTCTCCATAAGCCACCATATTAAAAGCTCCAACTTCAACTGTCTTTCCCCGTTCATGACAGCTGTACTGAGGATCAAATTATATTAAAGTTATGCATAATTAAGAGTGTCCCCACTTTGACTGACGGGTGTGTGTTGTCAGTTTCAGTAACCAGAATTAATTTGGCCCGCCTCAGCTCCACCTTCACTCTATGTTTTTGCCCAATTTAGAATAAGCTGGCACCCAGCAGAGGCAGCACCGCCAAGATAGCAATGGCCAGAGCCTGAGCCAGAGCCTGAGCTTCACAATGGTACTTCAGAAACCTGTGGGTGATGTCACGGAGACTATATCCATTTTTATTTATACAGTCTATGATCTTATTTGGACATTTGGTATCAGACAGTACCAGTGGTGGAGATATTAATATTTGTCCTGAGGGGGAAAATAAGTGAAAAATTTCTAGTGGTGCTAGAGGAAAAGTCAGGAGAACACCAAAGTCATGAAGATTCATCCTCTAGGGACCAAGAATGTCATTAAAAGCAAAAGATCAGTGTTTGGTTTGTCTGTTCTGGGCTACTGTAGAAAAATGGCGGTTCAACATGGTGGACTCCATGGAAGAGGACCCACTCTCACTGTAGATAATAAGGGCTCATTTTAAGACAACAAAATCACAACAATTCTTATATTCCGGTGATTATACACTAATGAAAACATACTAATAAATATAATATTCTATTTCTGCCAAACAATACTCCTAAATACTAAAATATTATACATATAGATTCTAACTCTCCCCCATTCACTGCTCACATGTGATAGTATTGTACCTGTGTAAAATCAAATCAAATGTTACATTGTGGCTCCACATGCTGTGGCTAAAGCTTTTTAGCAGTCAGAAAGCACACAGAGGGGTCTAACAACAGGTTGAACTATACTTACCCAATGTAATGCGCCTTTTCAGTTAGGCAGCAATTGAGAAGAAAAGATAAGATGCAGACGCTCCTGTTGCAGAAGGCCTTTTCATGCAAGATATGGAGTTTCTACACCAGCTGCTACTACAGCGTATATTGTGAACCAGTCAAGAAAACTGGGTTAGAGGGATAATATTTCAACAACACAGTCATCTGAACATAAAATACAGTGTGTGTGCATGCATGTGTGTGTGCATGCGTGTGTGTGTCACTTGCTGCCAGAGGCACCCCAGCAGGAATCTCTGCAGTCAAATGATTTCACATTCCCTTTTCTCCTTGGCTGCCTGTGCTGCCATTTACAAAGAGCACCAACAGAGGACGGTCATACGTGCCTAGAACACATACACACACACACACACACACACACACACACACCAACCCTTGCACTTGCACACACACATGCAGTGTCAAAGGCAGAAAATACACAGCCACAGTAGTCTTTGATTGTATTGTAGGAAGCCTTGTGGCAATCAGTCCACAGTTTCATGAATAAACAAATGGCATTAAGCCACATCCAGACACAGTCACAAAATAACAGTAAAAATAATAACTTATCATAATTACAAATCATCTGTCAAAAGTCATGGTTGTTGGCTTCCTTATCCAACACAAGCATTCAATATGTGAGCATGTAAAAATCTCTTTATAACACCTTTAGCTGTTTGTTTAACTTGTTTAATCTCTTTCATTAGGATTGCCACATTTCACCACAGCACACACACGCACACGCACACACACACACATGCACACACGCGCACACACAGACACACATGCACACACGGCATCAAAGAGTGACGCCCCAAATGCAGCACCTCTCCTTTGGTCTCTGCCTGAAAGTCAAGTGGTGGAGGATAATAAAACGGGAGAAGAAGAGCAAGAAGATCAAAATTACCAGTGCAGCAGCAAAGCTTGGGGCGCAAAGCCCCGATGTGTTTCCCCCTTTCTCCCTTTCACTCTTCCCCTCTCATCTAACGCCACATGAAGCCTAGTGCAGGTAACTGCACTTTTTAATGATGCCATTTTCCTAATGCCTTCTTGTGGTTGTCAATCTATCTCACATTATCCCTCATCTTGCCTGTCTTACTGTATCACCCGCACCCCTTCACTCCAGCACACCAAAGAGCAAAGAGCCTCGCCTGAAACATCGCTGCAGCGTCCCATTAGGAGCATCCTCCAGACTAATTGGTGGGATAGGCCACGTAAAAGACAAGGAGGAAACAACAACAAGCAACAACAAAAACAGGGGAGAAGAGGACGGTGATGGGCATATCTTTTATCCTGCCTCTTCCCTAACTTCCCCTTTCTGCTGATCTGGGAAGTTCCACCAGGGCACAAATTGGGATGAGGGAGGGAGTCAAAGGGGAAAATGTGTTAAGCCATGAGTTGACAGCTCATGTTCAAGCACTCTCTGTTGCTTTCTCTTACCATCAATGCACTGTATCTGTCCTTGTCAATCTCCTCTGTACCCTCACAATTTGTCTTAAACGCTCTCCATCTCTCTACCTATCTTCTTTGGACTCCCTACCTCCGTCTACCGCCATTTCTTCCCCACCACATCCCTCTAAGGTGTCTGCTCTCAAACATGCTGTCTGTTGCCTCATATCTACCTTCTACTTGACACAATGCTGAAACAAGTCGGCTGGCAGCAGGGTAGGGTTCCTTAAGACAGGACGATAATTGGTGATACCATGCCACGCATGTATCTTTTTTAAAGGACTGTCTGACAACACATGCAGTTATGACACATGTATCCAAATACTGCCACGCAAGCATGTTCAGCTTTTCTGTAGTGCAGCGTTAGCATTGTTTGTGTCTGTCAAAATGGAGGAGGCCACCTGCTGTAAAATCAAAGAGGAAGCAGATTTATATTTCGCACTTGCACACATGAATGAGCAGGTATGCAAAAGACATAACACACAAAAGCTTATCTTATTTCCTCATGCCTTTCATGCACAAATAAAGCCCTTGTTTCGACGATACACAAACTCACAACGGGTGCGTGCAACTGTATAGGCTTGACAACATGCACACTCATACCTCTCTATCACAAGCACACACATATACACACCTTTCAACCACTGCACTGCACATGCAAACACACACGTCTCCAGCACACATATCCTAACAGAGGCTTTTATGACAGAGCCGGGTGACATGAAGTCCACTGGATGAATAGTTTGATAGCCCCAGGCGGGCGAGGGGAAAGGATAGGCCGTAAATAGGATTGAAGTTTAAATGGAATAATGCGGCCTGGAAAAGAGCTAGGGCCTGGAGTGGGGGCAAACCCAGAGGTAACATAGAGGTGACGAGTTCGCCTGGAGAGCGACTGAAGCAATAATAAGACTTTTTTTGGATGGATGGAAGTGAGAAGAAAGAGGTGTTTGAGACAAAGTTAGAATACGGTACAATGATACAGTCAGGAGTGCAGATGAGCAATGTTGGTTTAGTTCTGGCAAACAAGTGCATTTGACAGTTTCATTCTTAACTTCTACAGATGACATATATGAGAAGAGCGACGGACAAAGAAAAGTAATTGTAGCATAACTAACATGTTTTGAAAGAGGAAGGAAAGGTTGTCCTTTGGAACTGATGAGTGGACAGCCTGGTGTTCGAGTATGGGGGTGATCCCAGTAGGCCCACATTAAGAACAGAGCACTGCCTTCGTTACGAGTCATTAGACAGCCTTAAAGCTGATGGCATGGGCAGGGAGAAGATTAATAAGTATCCAACATGAGGGCCATTTGCAGGATGTTTGTGCAACATTTGCATGTATTATGCTGTATACTTGACCAAACAATCAACCGAGTATCACCTATGTCTGCACTAATTGTAGTATGTGCTTCTTTGTTATGTGTCTTGGTTGGTTACATGGATATTTGAATAACACAAGACAAGTACTAATTATGGGTGGAGTGTAGCCAGATATGGTGCTAAACCAATACTGAGCAATGGCTGAGTGAAGCCTGGGCAATAGCTGCTTTTATCTGTATTCTTTGAAATTGCATTTTGTGTACAACAAATCCTTAAAAGAATCATCTTGTCTTGATTATAGCATATTTCGTGCAGCAATGCTAAGGTGGAAGTTGGGACATGGTGTCTTTTGCATGACCTTAAATCTAGCTAGAAAATCGACAACCAAAATCAATTGCATTTTCAGTTTCCTTAAACTATGAACATGGACCTCAGCATGCAAACTCACTAATCTAGATCTTCACCCTCTTTCCTCTGCTCTCTCTCCTACTTACGTCGATAAATAGCAAGCATAAAAACCATTATGGCTGCTCCCCCAACAACTGCAGCTTGGGATAAGCTTCACAGTAAATTAGCTACAATTAGCGCTGCAGCAGACATCGACAAGACCATCCCCCGAATGCTATTAAATGCCCACCCAATCATATCTGAGTTAGTACAGTCCACTGGATCATTTCTCAAATCAATGATCTCAGTAAGTGCTTGGTAAAAAGGCCTCCTATGCCTGATCAGCTGGATGTGGACAATTAGATTGGAGTTAGGGGACAGCCTTGATTAGCACTTCGCTCCGGGGCAATGCAAATCATTTATTATGCAACGCTGCAACACACCACCTTAGTACACAGTGACAGCAGCAACTTAAACTTCACGGCATGCAGGTTAAATGTGTTTTATTTAAATTTGAGAACCTTTAAAGGAACTAAAAACTATTTACTTTTGCCATCTTAGCTCTTCTTTCCTTCTTCCTGAGTATATTTGGTTTTTAATGGTGGAGATGTCAGATTGATGCTACAAAAAGAAACAAGCCAATATTTAACCTGAAATGTCTGGATCAAGCAATGCAACTTTTGAAACTTTGCCATCAATTACCAACCGACCTCAGCCCATTTTAAGTGAACTTAAAAGCTCATATCTCGAGCTTGTTGTCATGAGCTTTGTTTTTTCAGTTACCATAAAGTCAGTCAGTGTTTTCAGTCGAGATAGACTTAACACGATATTATTCCATTACCATTTACAGTAAATGGGTTTAATTACAGCACGCATACATTACAAAAAACTGTCAAAGTGTTAGCATATCACTCGTGGATGTGCAAAATAACAACCTGCGTCAAGGTTCAAACCTCACTATGCTCACTCACCCACGCCACCCGATGCCACCCACTGCTACCAGGTAATAGTTCTGGTGCCCACGCAGCATCAGCCAGTCCTCACCTCCATGAAATTAAGCATAAAACATTAATAGAGGCAGATTAGGTCTTAAAACCAGACTAATGTAGCATGAAATGTTGCGGCCATGCTCTAGTGATCAGAAGCTCCGAGAAGTGACCTATTTCATATCGACTGCATCCAGAGTCTCTTGTTTCTTGATGCAACACACAAACAAATACTTGCATACACACACAGGAATGAACAGTATCTTATATGTCTTTTTCATAAGCATGCATGATTGACATCAATACAACATTAGGTTTTTGCATGTGACAGAAGAGGAAATGATTTTTTATTTGTTGAGTCTTCACAAGATTTGTAAAAAGAGGAGAGGAATAAGTTTTAAACAACTGAACATGTTTTACATGTTCAATATAGCATTGAAATGTACAATCACCCCATCAAAACAGATACAAATTTTAATAAATGGCAAAGACATCTCAAATTCTCATATGACCTGGGTCATATATAGTTTTATCTCCTTATATTCAGAATATGGACACATTTTCCATATTGAGGTCAACAAGAGCAATAAGAAAATTCATATGAAAAGGAAATAAGCTGAAAATCAATTAGTAGACAATATATCTTTGCAGCATTGCTACATTATTGGAATGGACGTTAGGTAAATTGACTGTGGGGATAAACTGTCTGCTTCATATGGAAAAACCCCTGGTGAAATGAATTGGAAAAGACTCTAAAGAAAAATAAATTGCTCTAAAGGGGAACGGTTAGACTGAAAAAGGTCAAGGGTTTTTTGATTTGGATATTTTTATTTGTCAAGTAAATGTTCACTATGTTTCAGAGAGCAGAGTCTGTCCCATTTAGGCAAACTGAACAAAGACAGATAGGCAGTGAAGCAGGCAACAGCACTGTCGGATGTTGCTGTTTATGCCCCCCATCACGCATACACCAAACACACACATGCACGGCAAATACGTCAACACAAACATACATGGACTGAACATCTTCTTGGCACACACACACACACACACACACACACACACACACACACACACGGACCCTCAGCAGTAGACAGCAGGGCCCTGTCTCCGATCACGGCGGAGCATGGATCTGCAGCGTGGTGAGAGCAAATGATTTGAGGCATATGTCAGGTCCTTGTGGATTCAAAACAAAGCACTGTCAAGAACGCTCTGCCTTGGCTGGGCAGCCTGCTCCCTGCTCTGCTGTGCTCTGTATGCGGCAGGCGATACAATCCTCCAAGTCCAAGACGAAACCCATCATCATCCCTTCACATCGTTCTGTTCTTGCCCCTACAGACTGCTGTAGACTCCGTGTGTGCTGCCCCCATCTGAGCGGCTGCCGCGGATTTGCCTGCGAGGCTAGAGAGGGGGCCACGACACCCAGGAGACTGAGTCCATTCACATTACCCACTGTGGGAGAAGCTGCGTGGCGGGCCATGGATGGGAGAGAGGGAGGAGAAGGAAGATGGGGAGTACAAGGAGGAAGAAAATAAAAAGAAAGTGAGTGTTTGTGTGTGTGTGAAGAAAGACACGAGGTACAAGGAGTGTGAAAGGTGCCTAAATGAGCTTAGGTTAAGTCTCTAACTAGAGAGACAATGTTTTCTGATGCAAACATGCTGGATATGCTTCTAAAAACTTTATTATTTGAATCTTAATGGACAGAATGATTACATTCTCAAGCCAATATGCTGAATATGAAGCCACAGCACCTCTTATTACACCTTTTTTATTGTCAGTCCTCTCTAAACTAAGCTAAAACGCAAATGGAATGGAGCATATTTCCCAAATGTTGAACTATTCCTTTATGGTTTGCTCCCCTTAAAGTAATAATGAACTTACAAGCATTAAAAACCTGCCTCTTTTTCTGTTTTACAACCCCATCTAATTATATTCCGATTGTTTTAAAATAAGCTTTAGAGACACATTCATTATAACAATCATATTATGTGGAAAACATAATATATAAAGGGGATAAAAATGCAATTTATGGTGCAATTAGTAGCTACCAAAAATATTATGGATTAAGAGATGCGGGCCCCACTAATGGCATTCTCTCTCTGTTTGGATCATAATGACAGTGGGCTGCTTAAATTAAAGAGCCCTCTGATAAAAGGGAATTAAATAATCTCTAATTGCAGTATCATAATGGTCTTAAACGTTTAATTCAATTATCAACACAAGTGGTGTAAAAAGTGGTGTAGAGAGGGGAAAGAAATCTTATTGAACACGCAGTGCCATGTCAAATGAGTCTCCCCATTATCCAAAGTCAGAAAGTATTTCCAGCCTGCCCCTGTTAAAAAACAAAATGGTAAAAAGAGGCTTTTTTCTGTCCTATTTGCTCCAGGGCAGTGTTAGACTCTAGAGTTTGCCTTGTATGTAGCTTGCTAACCTCAATAATCATAATCCAACATAAGCAAACAAGCACTTTCTCTGTACGGAAACCAAAGATGTTAAGTCAAAAATGTCAAAAATGATTTCCCTTATGAATACAAATATATCCATGTGTATTTATTCTAATCTGTCACTCCATTTCAACTAATATGAACAGATAACATTTTGTATCTATCAAAACTATGACAGACATGACGCATTGGGAGGGAGAAAGAGAGAATATGAAGCGTGTTAATATGAAGAATTATTAATTATTAATAATTATAACTCCTCATTTTATATTTTTATAACAAACTATTACTTGCTTGTAATAATACAAGTCTAACTGTAGGACTTAAATGAAACATAAAAAAAAGGAAAAGCAGGAAAAATATTCAAGGATACTGATATGGTCATTCCTCATTTCCCTCTTTCCCCCAAAACATGATGGATGGTTTTTCTTTGCACCCCACAGGGAGATGTATAATGGAGTTAAAACAGGGATTGTTGGGTTCCATATAGACCTCTTCTCAAAATGACTCTCATAATCCTTCACAGCGGGCAGGAAAGATACACTCAGTATGGACTTGTCACTCCTTGAACCAATATGGCCGCCCAGACTGTCTCTGTTTATTTATCAGTCTGCAGTTTCCAACAGACTTATAAATGAGCTTCACGTATTCATGTTTGTCGGGCAGATGTATGCACATACACACAAGCTTTTTGTCCACCATCCAAACCCACTTCACGCACACCCCCTACCCCTCTAAACATGCTGCTAATGGTATTCTTCTTCCTTGGTCTTTAGTATGTAAAACTGATATGATAGATGATCATAGAAGACACAGAGCAGACTCAAACACAGTGGTGGTGGTGGTGGTGGTAATACACTATGCCCGGTTCACAACAGAGTCGACCCAAGGCCCCGGCTAACGACTCCTTGCCAAGCAAATGATGATAAACACCAGCTCTCTTTCTACCAGTGAGTGCGCATTACCTAATGATGTTCAATGGCAGTGGTGAGCGGTAAAGACAACAAATATATTATACCAATGCATCTTAAATGGGCATCCCTAAGGAAACCCATCTGAATTGTAAATTCATGCACGAGCCTCATTTTTCATATGCGGCAAGGGTAAAATTCCAAACAACTGTGTACTTAATGTGCAATGTTTTTTGCATTTTTACATCTTTATAAGCACTTACTGGGGTGTGTATGTATTTATTTATATGAAATGTGCAGCACTTACCCATTGTCAGAAATGGACTAGGTTTAGATTGATGTTTTTATGCAGTAGCGTGCCACAGGTCAAACTTCTAACAGTTTGTAACCATGAAGTCTGAAGCGTAGAAATTGAAATGTTGAGCTTATTTGTAATGAATAAATCTTAATATATTCAGTCTATATGCCTGTCACACTCTAAATCTTCCACTAAGGAACTTATTCATTCAAGGCTGAGCCTTCTCCTTTATTATTTTTCCATTCTTCCACAATATTTTTAACAACTAACTTCAGTTTCGTCATGCCTTTCCAATTCAGCAGCCTGTGGTTTTGGTACAAATCCATTTTCTTAGAATCAAAAGTTTAGTCTGGATCCATTACAGTGTATTTTGGGGATTTTAAAGACAACTTCTGCACTCAGGTGGCCACAAAGACCCTTTATATACAGAGGCTGGGCTATTAGCCGGAACCAGAGACGTCTTTTAGCTTTCATATGAAAGAATAGCTGGCATCAGGTCCATTACTTAGAAATCAAGCTGCCTTTGAGAGACACAAATTGCAAGGGACAGCAGGCCAGGGAGAGAATGAATGCTGGCCGGACTTAAAATGATTGTGAGATGGATACCTGGCAGCTGCTTTGGTGCTGAGACAGGTAGAGCCTGTTGGATGGAAAGGAGTGGGAAGGTAGGGAGACGAAAAACAAGCGTCCAAAAAGTGGAACATGATCTGATAAGCCTGGAAAAGACTCAGGCCTGGTGACATCTGTGCCAAGGGCCTTTCAGCAGCTCCAATTTAAACTGCCTGGACCAGCAGGTCTCCTGGGAGAGCTGGAATGGAGTGCACGGACACAAGTACACACAAAGACCACACACACACAGCACACCTACATGACAAGTGCACCTATATACCCATAACTGTCCACATGATGTTAAAGTGTATTCATGCGTTAATATGTTAATAATATGTGTGAGAGGAAACTTGTATCTGTTCTAATCTAAACACTCATACATATACAGCATGATATTTTATTAGTATAACACATTTATCAAAGCACCTGAAATGATTTCCCCAGAGCATCTTCCTTGTGTTGTAAGTGTATTCATACAGACTGCTGAGTCGCTGAACTCTGATCATTCACAAGCCGATACAGATCTTCAGTCGCTTACCTCAGATCGAGAAAAAATAAAGGAAAGGAGACAGAAAGAAAAAGAGAAATGTTTGATTCCCTCTGGGCCCACCCATACTGTTGTAGGGACTGTGGATAAAAGCATCCAACAAAGGGCATGTACATCTGCTCTGTGAGTCAAATTTGAGAGAGTTTGAACCTATTCTATTTCTGAAATCGTGAACTGTGGGTTGTCTGGGTGGGTGTAGCACTGAGAGCCTCTAATGGGGAGGTTTAAGTGCATCTCTCACACACACATTGCCTCATGGCTTAGCAGTCAAACACGAAAAAGTAACTTAGTCAATAAAAGAGAGCTGCCAGGACTGCAAAGATAAACTTGATAAAACTAAAAATCTTTCAAGGCTTATCTTTTTCATTTCCCCCATTTTTATATTGTATAAACATAATTTGGAATCAATGGCTGTTGGTTATTTAAAAAAATCTGAAGTCATTTCTTGTATGCTGTACCCTGTTTGCTAAATGTGAAAGCCATCAGCCTTTAGCTTAGCTTAGCATAAAGGCTGGAAGTAGTATGTATTGATCCTAGTGTCAGTAAGAAATACTTTAAGTATGTAACAGCTATTGTGTCTGTAACGTTTCTGTGCAGATTAAATAAACAAAGTATAACATGTTATTGAGTAAGTCACAGAGGTGCTGGCTGGTAGGTTCGGGGTATTTTTGGTTTTCAGCAAAACAGCTCTAAAAAAAACCCACTGTATGCTCCCTGCCCAGCACCAAACAGACAGATAAAGTTAGCAACTAGCTAGTAAACAAAGTGCAACATTTAGCTTCTTAGGAACCAGATATCTCTCTCAGGAGGAGACCAAGATTGAAAAGGTGATAATATGTCAGTGTGTTCATGGCTTGTTTCTGCTAGATGATTGCAGGTTTAACAGATAGATTATGAGAGAGGTATTGATATTCTCATTTGTTTGCACAAACGTGAATAAGCAAATCTCTGAAAGTGTTGAACTATTTCTTTATGAAGCTAAAGCTTGCAAAAACATTAGTATGGTCCTTTAAATTCATAGATAATTAATTATTTTAGATACCACTTCAAATTGATCCAAACTATATTTCCCGTTGGTTGAACGATTGCAACAATGACATACAAACAAATACACACATTCACCTCTTCAACTCTGCTACTAAGGGCGTGTCAACAAGGGGGGGGTTGGTTTGTCTTCTTACATTTGATGGTTGATGGTGGGACTGTTGAGGGTTTCAGCCACCTTGAAAGTGCTGAACATCACTCACCTGACACATGAAATAACACACAGCACAAAGACATGTACATACACACCTACTTTTCACAATTCCCATAGCTGAAGGTATGTCAAGGCTGACCAAGGGGCTAGCTGCAAGCATGTCACCAGGGTGGACACTAGCTGCCACACACACAAACGCAGACAGACCAATGCTTAGGGTAATGCCCTTTCTGGTTCTATCTGGAGGCTGCATGACAGACAAAGACCTCTACACTGAGGAGCAGGTTTGAATCTTTCTGTCACTGAGATCTTTGTAGCTTGTAAGGAATCTGCTGAGGTACATAAACTGTCCTCAAAGATGCAAGAAGTGTGTGTGTGTTTGTGTGGGTACGTTATGTTGGATGGCCTTTTTTCCTACTGCTTAAAAAAACTTATTTTACTATCACAGTATTAGAATAAAAATAATACAACTTGATTTACGGTCACCTTTCATAGAAAGCACCATACATCATTAGATTATGACGCCCTAATTCTCCAGTGAATAATTGTAATTACCCATGTCAACATGTAACATGAAATAAAAAGCTTCCAAAGTCAGAGGTCTCTGTACTCAAAGATGCCTTAGGTAAAACTAGTAAACAACATCATGTGAAGGGTAAACAAAGGGTTAATGAAAAGACCCCCATGGCCACCAGTTTCCATGCCAACATTTACTCCCTCCACCCCCTGAAACATCCCCAGATGATGTCATGTTGCTCCATTTGATGTTTCCATCAATCTTTCTATAACTTCCTTCTTATTTGCATCTCAATCTCTCCCCTTCTTCTTCTTATTTGGATGGCACCAGACCTCGGTTGTCTCGACCCCTTTTACCCAGCCCTTGTGGCCCCTGGGTCTCCTCTACAGTCCTGCACGGCCCCTTCACACCAGTCAGCCAGCAGCCATCTGTCTGTTCATCCGTCTCCGTGCCCGGCTCATTTGGCTGCCCAGTAGGACTGTGTCGATTCGCCATCGCTTGTGAGCTCTTCTTATCAGACCCATGCGGAGGGCCTAATTAGTCGGTGGGCTTTTGGAAGCGCCTGGCGGGTCCTGGAGCAGCCTGACAAACGCCGTAGCTGGGGTTAAGAGGTGGCCAGCAGGGCCTAAGAGGTGGTCTGCCTGATACCCTCCAGCAAAACAAAATGGGAGTAGAGTAGATTGATATGGGAAGCATGAATATTCCAATGTTTGATAATGAAAGACCGTGGTGTCAAAAGAGTTTCCTCTTGTTGGTTATAGTTATTTCTTCTTGCTCACTGTGCTGTAATTGGGAGCTGACATTGTCTTCAGTACAAAGAACATGTTTCATTGCCCTGGAGGTACAACAGCATATTGGAGATTTGTTGTCAAATGTTGAAAATATGAAAAATGTCAGAGAACACTTTTTCTCTCCGTTGAAAGTTGCTCTTTGAAGCACACAAATCTTTGTAACACCAACATGTTAAATGCCTTTTTATGAAGCTAATTGTTTTTTAAAACAGAGCATCTGTGTGTCAGTCTGAGTCAGAAATTTTAGCTCTGTTTAAGTCAGTAGGTTTTATCAAGGGGAGTAATCGAGTCATCTGCATAAAGAAACTTTGACTCAACATGATGTCGTCTACAGTCAGAGCAAGACGATTTGAGGCTAAAAATGGAGGAAAGAATGGAGTAAGTGTTTTTGGAAGAGCAGAATTTGTTTGGAAAGTTAAGTGTCATGGGGGATTTTGAGTTCACAAATTGGTGTCTGTAATAGAAAGTTACAAGACAAAACACTATGAACTCCAATAAATATACATTCTACCTCAGGCAAAATAAAAAAAATACTCATACTCTCTAAAAATGGTTTTGTGTTTGTGTTCTTTCGCACATTTTGACATTTCTAAGGGGAAAAACCCATCGAAACTGATAAACAGGTGCATAAATCGATGGGGCCAAAGCTCTGAAGTCAAAGGTCATGAGCTTGGATGGTTGTACATGAGGGAAGCCAACAAGGATAATCAGGTTGTACATACACACACACTTTTACCCAGCTGCTTCTTCCTGTTACTTGCCATAGCTGCAGCAAGCTGAACAATGAACTCTGTGAAACCGACAAGGTGACGACAGAAGAGAGGTAGGAAGCTATTAGGAGAAGAGAAAAGGGAGGACAGGAGGGGCTGGGTTGGGAATAGAGCAAAGGAGCAATTATCGAGAAGCAGAGGAATTAGGAGTAATAGAAGAAGAAAAGAGATGGGGTTCAAAAAGAGGAGAGGAAGGGAGGAGGAGGAGGAGGAGGAGGAGGTAGGGAATGAAGACCTCACTCAAACAATTAGGTCACTTTAGTGAAGTGTTATGTGGAAAGGGGTTTCGGGGTCACGTTGTGTGCAACGGCATGCATGTTCATACATCTTCATGAGTGTGTGTATGAAGTATTGACAGTAGTGGGAGGGTATCATAAGCCTTTCCCCCCTCATTCCTTCCATCCCTTCCCCTCTCATCAGGTCACATTACAACCTCTGAATGAGACAACCCACATATCCAAACAACCAACCACACCTCTAATGTGATGTGGGCACAGCCAATCAAACACTGCCGCACTTCATTACTTTACTTACCTTTTGGAAAAGAAAAAGTAAATCTGTGTTGTTGTTGTTTTTTTTTCGTGGAGAAGGTGTAGATTTGTATCCACACCCATCAGCCCTTTTCAGATCATTTTTGTAAACAGGCTTTGACACAAATCCAACAGTATCATCATTATCCTTCAACAATGATACCTTGTTTCGACAAGATTTTGACAGGCCATGTCAGCAGACTTGATGGAAAATGATTACAGCGATAAAGCTATAAAAACTGGGTTACTGTATTTATAGAGGATTAAATGAATGAAAGGTTGTGCGCTCCATCAAAGTACTTTGATCTTTACCACAAAATGCATGAAACTCTTTGACATCATTGAAAATTATAATGTTTCTCTGCGACGCTGACAATATGTAGTGATATGAAACACAGACACATCAAGAAATCCAACATAAAAAACACAAAACATAATATTATCCACATCCAGCTCATTGTGCTGCAGACAAAGCAGACCTGCTATCCTTAGGCAACTTTGGTAGGATCATCTAAGTGGCACTGTGTGTATTCTTCATACATTAGAAGGCCTCTGAGCCTTGACAAATTAGTAAATCACACACACACACACACACACACACACACACACACACACACACACAAACAGACTTCCTCCTTCGTCTCAGCCGGTCAGAACTGTGTTTGGCTTCCCCGTGACAGGGCCCAGGGGGAAATACAACACTCACAAGGTAAATTAAAGAGATGAATGCATGCGCTTTGGTTCACTCAGTGACTTTCCCATCTCGCCGCCACCATTCACGTGGCTTAAGGTGTGTTTGTTCATGCAACGAGGTCGCCCAATTAGCCCTCTCTCCCTCTCTCTCTCTCTCTCTCTCTCTCTCTCTCTCTATCTCCGTATCTGCTTCCATCTCGCTCTCCCACTTCCTCTCCTTCTCTTCTCGTAAGGCCCGTGGGCAGGTGATTATCAGAGACCAGTTCTTCCTCCAATTCCAGAGATTTGAAATGAAAGATGACTGTGGCTATCAAGTTATAAGTGATTCCTTCATCTTGGGAACGAGGGGTGGCTGTTTCGTAGGGTCTTCGTGAATTTGTGTTAGCGGTGATGGAATGATGCCATTGGAGATGCTTTAGGGTGAAGGTGCCCATTAGTCCTTTTCAGGAACTTTTTGTGTTATAGCATGACAGACTAAACAATTGCAGTAAATTGCGGTATGCTTTATTTTTTTTGTTATTGTGCCGCCAAATCAGCACATACATACACCTGCGCTGAAGGCATTTTTCCTAGACTTTACTCATCCTCAACACCGTCTTTTCTCAAATCTTTTACTTTGCACTGTCTAAAAGTTTGGTTCTTCAGATGTTTAAAGATAAAAGAGTTACGGCGATAGCGAGCTTTAAAGAGACTTGGTAGATTTTACCTGAGGAATGAAAAGATTTCTCACACCTCAGCTTTGGAAGCGGCAGCTATAAGAAGGACACGCGGGCACCATGCTGGCGAGGTGGGGATTGATTTGAAGGGAACATCTCCCTTTCAAGCTCTCTTTCACAAACACACACACACACACACACACACACACACACACACACACACACACAGAATCTCTCACTTCACACACACACACACACACACACACACACATGCACACACTTACAGTAATCATTCAGCAGAGACATGTGCAGGTGGCTCAGGAGAGGAGGCAGAGGAGAGAGTCAAAAGCCTGACTTAAATGAGAGAGAATGACCGCTGGCACTGCTGTATGGTGTCGGGGTTTGACAGCAGCCTGAACAGAGGCCACTCTGACTAATTGGGCTAATTTGGCAGCAAGGGAAGAAAAAGAGTCTCAAAGGACCAAGTGGCTACTCTTTTCATCATCTCTCTCGCCTCATCTGAACCCACTCACACTCTCACCAACTCTCCTTCTTTTTTCCCGCTCACTGGCTCGCTCGCTCGCTCGCTCTCCATTTCACTTTCCCTTTATCTCGCTTTAATAACCGCCCCTCATCCTCCAATCAAGGGATAGCCGAGCCATCTGAAGTTACCTGGCTGTCAAAGCTGTCCCTATCCATCTCACAGATGTATATGGAAACACTACTCCCAGGCGCATTAGTGTGGGCCTGCAGTTAGGATATCCTGCTTGCAGTATATAGTTTTTGTCGCTTTGTGCTTATTTATCCTCCTCTGTTTTTTTTTTTTTGTTTGTTTTTTTTTCCTCCAAAACAAAGCTGCCAGCGTGCCCCGCAAGCCTGGTGTTGAGTGAAAGATTAGCATGGCCAAGCCATCTAGTGAAACATGATACAATACAAAAAACACACACACACACACACACACACACACAGAGATACAAACACACACCCTCCTGGAAAGCAGCAGCAAGTCAGAGTACATGCCAAGGAAAAGATAATCTGCTTTGTGAAGGTTCCTCAAGGCAGCGCAAAGACTATTCTCCTCCAATATCAATAAAACATACAGGCAATACATTACAGGGCCATGTTCAGTGGTGGTAGTGTTGGTGGTGGTATTCTGAATGTAATGCATTATGGCTCCTCTTCTGGGTTTTGATAGGGAAGATTCATATTATTTTGCTCTTCACTCTGGAGATGAATGATAGTCTATGTGACATGTTTCCAGAACACTCTCTTCTTCTTCCTCCTGCCTTCCCTCTTCGTCCTCAGCCCTTGGCACTGGCAGACTCACTGGTCATCTGCACCAGTGGGATAAGGGGAAGAAGGGTGAGTCTGAGACACAACATATGTTATTCGCTTTTCCAATAGTGTGATGCCTCGCAGGGAAATTTGTGCTATCGCATTATGACACAGAAAATGAAAGAGGCTCCATTGTGCCCCAAGATGGAGTACGGACAGCCAGAAATAATATCTAGAATGTAGACATTGGGGGCTGGTGACAGTCGGACTGCATGGAGACATCACAAACAATATATCTGACTTCAACTTCAAAAACAATCATACCAAAGATAGAGAACGATAAAAAAAAACAACAAAAAAAACAACACTTGCAGAAATATGTGTGTGTCTGTTTGGAGTCAAGGAGGGATGGAGAGAAAATTACAAATTGAGTTCTTTTGTTCTTCTTTGCTCTTCTGCGTCTGTCATTTTGAATTTGTACATGGATAAAAGAAAAAATTACATATCAATATGAGCAGGAGAATAATAGATGATGTAAGGTTTTGAGATAGGGCTGGAAAACGCCTGGAGCATAATATTCCCAGCCCCAGCCATGCAGTCACAGTTTCTGGCAGATTGTCACTGTTTGCTATTCTTAGTGGTCGCTTCTCTAAAAGGCTAAGGAAGATTAGCCCACTTAACAAACAGACATGGATCTGCAGAAGAACAAATTACTGCTTTTAAAGCATTAATTAAAAGCACAGTCCATATATCAAACAAGCATACAAAAATAAATATGTAGCTAAATACATCAAGCAAATGCTGTCATGTGCTATTCTCTCCTCTTTCATGCGTTGGCCATAAAAACAAGAGAAAGTTCAGAGTTGAACAAAATGGCAGCATGCCCATGCACTTAAAATTGCAAAGGCCTACAACAGCACAGCGCACATGTAATCCTTGTATTTATGCACATATGTAATCACATAGATATGACATACATGTGCTACATGCAGAGATAATCACTCATAATCACCCCTATTTGCAAAACACAGGGTGTGATATATATATGTATATATAACCTGAAATTATCCATGCTCGTGTATCAGAAAGCTCGGCATCCGCATTGTGCGCGTACGCTCATAGTGAAACTCTAACACCCATGAATTTACAATCACTTAAAACATGCCACAGTGTGAGGATAGCGCGTTGAGTTGTTGTATGATAGGCACAAAGGGGGAGGTACAGCATACAGACACTAAAAATGTAGATAAAAACACAAAACATAACTGTAACAAATGTCAAACAACCACGTTTTCTGACATGATTATCTGAATGTACAATATTTGAATACCACATAATTATATACTGCTGTCTTCCATGTCAAATACTATGCTCTAAAGAATCATTTAATTACTTTAAATAGCCCACCTGTCATGTGCATATGCAGTAAAGGTTGTTTATAATTTTAGGATTTGGCATAATTACAAGTACTGTTCTTCTTTGCTGCCGTAACTCACATGTGACTAGGCATCTAGATGGATGTAAGAGAAATAAATAGCAAGAGAAGTGGAATCAGATGGACCTCAGAGACACTTTCTAACCCAACACTGAAATAACATGTTTGTACACTTGCAGCACTTGCAGCAGAGAAGGTCAGGCAGGACTGAGAGACGCACAGGCACAACAACACAGAAGCGTGCGCATAAATACACAAGCGCGAGAGGCTCAGCAACAACGCGGGTCATCTGCAGTGATCTCGGAGCTGCGCGGCCAGGGTTCTCGCAGCAGGGGGATCTACAGGGCCAGTCGGTCCTCCATAACAGTGCTGCGCTGCCAAAAGCCTTCGTTTAGTGTCACAGCTCTGAATTTAGCAGAGTCAAACAGGCAGGAGAGGAGGGAAGGAGAGAGCGAGGAGGAGAACCAGAGAGAGAACAAGCAGAGTGAAAGGAACAGAGTGCAAGTACAGATTGGTTATAGTTTGGCAGTGAAGCTGTCGTGATTACACATTATGAGCACTTGTAATGTGTTATTCATTAGCTCCCTAGTGATTTGTATTTGTCTTTGATACATACAATAACATCAGACTTGGTTGCTCTGTTATCAATAATCCCACAGGAATCATTGTGTGATTTATTGTGAAAAATGATGCTTATACGTCATATATTAACATAAGTGATAGAAGTGTGTTTTAATTGGGAAGTGGGAAGATCAGGAGACAAAATTTGGCTGTAGCTCCTGCAAAGGAGGTGTTGGTGAAGGAAAGGTGCAACGACACAGAGCACAGCACATTGCAACACATGTAATTTGAGGAATAATACTGGAAATACTACTGGTAGCACAATGCACACACACACACAAACACACACAGTGTATGTGCCATCATTTTATATTCATGATGTGTACAGTTCAACTGTAACCCCCACATGCACAGACAGTATCACACAACAACACAAGTAAATGTCTCGTGGGCACACCTTGTCTCCACCCCGGATAACCACCCACCCAATCACTAACCATCCACAGCAACACCACTCCCACCTCGACACTGTGAAATCATTAGAAAGAGATAATGACCCGGAGTGTGTTAAGGCACGGCAGGCCTGCGTAACCTAATATCACTACCAACACACAACACACACACGCTACACAAACTCAGTGAAGGCTGTAGTCAGTCCAACACAGGCAGGTCTGGGTCACCCCCTCGCCTATCTTAGGGACAGATGTGATTGGCTGTGACAGATCCTTGACGAATAATTGCTCTAATCACTCGACGGCTCACGACTGACCCCCTCCCCTTCATCCCCTCTCTTTCTCTCTCTATCCTCGTGTTCCCCACTCCCCCTGTTCGTGGTAACAACACCGGGGTGTGGGCGGATCGAGCGGCGCAGGGACGGCTCTTCTGAGTTGTCCTGCGATTAGCAAGGCTTCAGCGTTGACACATTTACACAAACGTCTCCGGTAAGCGTGATCTCTTGGGGTATGCTCCCCACGTTTTTCACCCTCCGCCTCCGCCTGTCACTCCCGTTCCTTCTCCGTCCATCTTCTTTTTACTCGTTACATCTTTCCTCCACTTCTCTGTCAGTCTTCATGTCAATTCTTGCTTTTTCTCTATCTCTCTCTGGTGTCTCTGTTTTTTCTGTGACCAGGAGAAGCTACTTTAGATTCCACAAAGAACATTACGCAACACTAAGTTAGCTTCTTTCTAAGGGTCTATATTGAGATACAGCACATTTACACTTTTGTTTCCACTGCAACAGCAACAACATGAGGTCTCCAACTCTCTCCTCCAACCCTTTAAGAGTCAAGGATGGAGATAGAAACAGTAAGAGAGAAAGAGAGGCACACTTTGTAGTAACTGTGCCAGACATCGCAGAGAAGCAGGACAGGGGGAGAGAGCAGGAGATGTACCAAATGGGGGGTGGGGTGATGGTGATGGGAAAAGGGGTACGTCTAGATAGCCAACCACCCCCCAATCCAAGAACAGCCACCCCCACGCCTCCTCACTCCCACCCAGATCCACCCACCCTGGAATAAGAGACCATCAATTAGGGCCAGTGGGTCCACGACCGTTCCTCAGCCTCCCCACCGCTCCGCTGAGCCGCTGCTCAACCGGTGCAGAGGAGATGAAATAGTAGAAGGAGGAGGAGAGGAGCTATAGGTAGGCCTCTTGCTGTCATCTCCACTCATAGGTAGTGCTGCATTCATGGCCCTTAATTATATGTGGGTTGTCAGCACTGGTAGAAAACCCCAGCCAGTGAGTGAGAGAGAGAGAGCCTGGGCTGTGGGAGAGTGTAGTTAGTCAGATTGTCGAGCACTGACGAGACAGAGATGACAGGCAGGCTACCCGTTCTGCAACAGCGGCGAGTCCTCCGTCCTATCCATCCCACCCCCCCACCCCAGCTCCGGTGCCATTGTCGCTGGCTCGACTTGGCCAGTTGACTGGGAAGGTGAGATGGAGGCTCCCTGCTCCGTCTCTCTGGGTAATGATGGGGCTGTCCGTCTCGGTCAGTTACCGCTCCCCTTCAAAACAGAAGAGCCCGAAAAAAGAAATCGATATAATGCATCCCCATTTCATTTTTTTTTTCTTTTCTCAGATGATTTGTGTGTACTTAGTCACAGTCACTGCACACATAGTCTGGTTGTCTTCAGACAGGTCGCGTCGGGTAACATGTTGGATTTTATCTGGTCTGTTATTGCTTTATTGCTTCTAAAACACATAGAGGTTATCATTATTATTGTTTGTAACGCTCTGCCTCGTCATGCAACTCTGATATTACGTGATTCACACAGTGCACATACACACACCTGTCAAAATAATGCAGCTTAACATTTGACATTGTTGGCCAATCCAATAAACAAACAAAGAATATTTTACGAATATGAAAAGAATATGAGCCTGAAACCAAGGAGAGAAAGACAGCTGCAGTATGATCGGTCTTATTTTTAAACAGCTAAATAACTTTATTTATGTCTAAATGTAAAATAATATAGTAAGTGAAAGGTTGACTATTCAAAGAGGCCCCTCCTGTACAATTCCCAGTGCAGTCAACAGTATTAAAAGAGTAAATGTAGCCTAATAAGAAAGAGCTTGCACTGTATTTGACATTCATTTGATGAGTGACAAGACTAATAAACAGGACATCCTGGTTAAGTGTTTCCAGGAAGTGAATTTATATCTGGGGTGATACACATCTCATTCACTCGCCTGTCTATAAGTGGATAATGCAGATAGGAAATTAACAGAGGCAGAAACCCTAAATGCATATGTGTTTGTGTTTCCAAGCTGTGTTTCTCTGTCTGGACCCCTCAGGGCTCCACCAAAATAGTCACAAAGCTAAGCTAAGCTGGTAGCATACCATACTGTACACGCTACTGTACATGATATCTCACGCTCTGTGTTGTCTGAGGTCAACTACAATCCAAAACACTTACTTTAAGTGGTAGCTTTGTTGGTTGCTGTGTATTATTTTATAATGTTTATACCAGAATAAATTGAGAGTAAGACAAAGAGAGAGCACAATTAGTATTATTTTAGCATTTATTTCCATTGCAGTCTTCTTCTACCACAGGAACTCAAACAAAAGATGATAAAAGATGGAACTGTACTATAACAAGCTGTCTTATGAAAAGTGAGATATGCTTATTTGCAGTCTTACCAAGAAACCACTCTAATGTCTGTCTGTTCAATATTAAGCAACAGCTAGAATACCATTAACTTAGCATAAAGACTGGAAGCAGGGGGAAACAACTAGCGTGACTCAGTACATGTTGTATCACATTTGTTTGATGCATATAAAAAACAAAGTGTTAAATCTTAATGGATTTTAGAGGTGCTGTTAGGTGGATGAGCCAGGCTAGCTGTTTCGCCCTGTCTTGCAGTCTTTCTGCAAAGCTAAGCTCGGCTAACAGTCGTTTCAAATTTAGCATACATGAGTGTACTGTATCAATACTCAATTCTCAAACAACAAACAAGCATAGGCTATTTTACAAAATGTCAAACTATTGTTAGTTTAAATAGTTTTTGGTCAAGAAAAACTGTCTATAGTACAAAGAAACACTTAACACATAATAACATCAGGCTTTTAATATATGATTATCTCTAGACATATCCTTGTAGGAATCATGTTTAAGTATATTTTTAAAATTGTTACGTCTGCTGAAGATTTGGACAGTAGGAGTTTTAAACAGAGAAACAAAAAGAAATACAGTCCAGGATGATAGGCTACTTTCTCAGAACAATAGCCTAGCATGCAAATCTAAGTCCCAAGAAAAAGTTAGAAAACCCATGAACACACACAACATTATTGTTTGGATCTAGTTTAACAAACAGTTTGCCATGTTTTGCCTCAGGTATGCACGGTAAACACCACTAGATCCTATTGAGAGTGACGAGCGTAGTGATTCCTCCTCAGAATAAATCTCGGCGCTCAGCCTCCGAGCCCAAACAACAGGCCCCCATCATGGCCTTTAGGGGCTTGGTCCCAAAACAAGGACAAGAGCACCTGGGACCACACTCTGTACCCTGACAGCTTATAACATCTACACACACACACACACATGCACACAATGCTAACCAGGGTCAACACTAACACACATGCAGGGAGACTGTGTTTCCAGAGTAGGTCACTTTATTTGTCAAAGTGGTTGTTTATCATCATTTTCTAATGATAACTGCTAGAAGTAGCCATCAGAACTCAGAAGTCATTTAAACCCAGCAGCATGCAAATTAACGTTCAATAAAACTGTCCAGAGTCACTTGACGCTATCTTGATTGAATTAAATCTGCTTCCCAGATGGGGAAGGTACATTTCACACCAGTTGAACATGCTAATTTGGTGCGAATAAGCATTTTAAACTCAATAATAATAATAAAGCAAAGTACTAATAAAATAAGAAGAAGAAAGACATGTAAATGGGTAAGCAAACACAGAAAAAACTACACTGCACTCTACGCTTCATCAGTGCAGCACTCAAACATGTTTGATTAAATTAAACCTCCATTTATAATCTATTAATTATGGTACACCTGTCTGTGTGTGTCCATTCGGGGCCAATGGTTAAGATACAGTGGCTGACATTGACCCTGATAGAGTCAAATGAAAGTTGTTAGTGCCGGGTCATTACACTGCTAAACTGGGGTGTCACACAGAGGGCTATAGGGGAGATGACATGTGTGGACGTCTCTCTTTTATACAGCCATTTATTCTCTATCTATCTACTGTATGTAGCTAGTTATCTAGCTTTCTATCACTGGTTATCTAGCAAGCTAGCTAGAGTAAAGCTAATCTACATTTTTTGTTAGCTGCCAAAAAACAATCTAGCAAGCTACTTGTCTGGGTTGTTTTTGCTTGAACGTTTGTTCAGGTTGGTTGGTTTCTGCATTTTTCTCTCAATTTCACATGAAAGACTTCAGTAAAACCATCTGATCCATTTTAACTGATGTTTTTGATTGTAGTCTGTTACTGTCAACGCCAGCATATTTTCATTTTAAATTTGTGTGTGCTAAAATGTTCAAGTTGTGGGCCAGGAGAACTTTTCTATCTTAAAGTCAAATACCAGATCAAGAAGTCATGCTAACTTCACCTTATTGCAAGGTCAGTGATATAACAACATTTCATTCTTGAACATTATATAACAAATAACTCCCTCTCTGTGAGAAAAGCCTTGGAGTACTATTTAAAAAAAGAAATCCCTGAAAACAGGGAAGCAACTCTCTAAGAAGAATAGATTCCCCTCATTCTCCTCTCACTGTGTCTCTCCCTCTTTCACTTCCCTTTATTGCTGTTGTTAGTCTCCTTAGTTTGGTAGCTGTCCCCGTAAAGCCCTCAGCATGTTGGCGCTTCAAAGGCATCCCAGAGTAAATCAAGACCGCTCAAGATTAACGGTGGCAAATTATTCATGAACCCAAGATCTCCTGGCCGGGAATAGCACAGAGTGGCCTGGGCGACATGTCACAAAGCATCGGGGTTAAAGAAAATCTGCGCACACACACACACACACACACACACTCAAACACAGCTACCACTTAAAAAAGTGTTTTTGGTTATTCATTATGTACACACATTTCATTCCCAACAGCCAGAGGGAAGGCAGGAAGGAGTGAGTGACACCAGAGGTCAACAACACTGAATGCGGTTAGACTCACATTTTTACAAGCATTACATCTGCTCACTGATAACCACTCTCTGTTTATGTAATCAATAAACCAACGCAATTTTGAACGGTGAGGGATTTGAGCAACGCGATTACTGGCTGCCTGACTAGCCGACTAGAGCGGATGTGGGAACAGCAGCCCCAATAATGCAGTCAAGGAAGGGGGAGCTCGGAGGGAGTATCCGTTTAGCAGTGACCAGCTTCGGCCTGCGCTGATTCCCCCGTAATAGGCTTTGGGCCCAGCTCCCACCGGAGAGTTTGGTTGACAATCTGACAAAGTTATCTCAAGATAAATGGGTTACGGGTCGGAGGCGGCAGTAGGGGAGAGAGAGAGAGAGAGAGAGAGAGAGAGAGAGAGCGACTTGACTTCTCTGTCAGTGATGTTTTGATGGAGGATGTGTATTGCCGCGAGCACCGGCGCTAGCAGGTCCCCCCAGGTAGATGGGAAGATTGTCTTTGGCTGTATCTGCAAACAGAGCACTGCTGTGTCTGTGTGTGTGTGTGTGTGTGTGTGTGTGTGTGTGTGTGTGTGTGTGTGTGAGTGTGTGTTTCTCTGTCTATTGGGAAATCTGATAGCTTTATTAAGAGGGAGATTTGCAAAGACAGAACACACTGCATGTGAAACGCCACCAGCAAGCCTAGAGGAACCTGAGGCAAAGGTCACAAGTTCAACATTTTAGATAGACAATTTTTAGATGGACAATGTTGATAGGCCTAAACAAGCGGACGCTCTGTATCAGCCTATATCATGAGCCATTTAAGTAATAACTGGGCCTGTCTCTCACTTACTCTCAGTGACTCACACAGGAACACAGAAACACACACATGCAAGCACAAAGTTCTCTCTTCACCCACACACACACACACACACACACCGTACAGGAGAGTACCTATCACCAAGCCAGGCCTCTTTTTACCCTTTAATTCCCCAGATAAACAGACTTTTCTCTGATCCTGTCAGTCCGCGTTATCTGCAACGCTGGTCAGCCAGTCCGCAACTGTGGAGCAAATTAGGCCCCTAAATGTCAAAATTGCTACACTTTATTAAGTTAATTAGATGCTGAGTGTACACGGAGGACGGGACAGGACGGCTAACACAGACAGCAGAATGACAAACACAGAGAATACAGCACGATGCACAGGAGACAAACACACAGAATTATATATAGACATAGCATACATGCATAGATTTACTTGTATACAGTCACTCATATGAACCGTAATGGATATATACTCACAGGCACTTACACACATAAATTACTATGCGTAATACAGCTTATTAGCTTGACGAATTAAACACTATAAGCCCGTGCACCTGCATGTCATTACTGCAATATACAGAACACCACACTGGTATTTGTAATATATTACCAATACATCAATACAATCGATCAACAAGGTTAAGATTAAAGGATTCACTAGTTCTTTCTTCATCGTTAACAACACAGAACTTTCTTTCTGACTTTTTTTTTTACTTTTACTCCTTTAGCCTCCTTTGTGTTTAAACAGCTGGAGCACAGATGTTTCAATTAGAAGATCAGATTATTAATAGGTCTAGTTGTACATCTGCAGGTCTGACTCTCTGTTACACCGCTTATGAAAAAGCTGTTATAAAACTCCAGTAACAGAAATTCAACCTTTTGTACAATGAAGGAGTGAAAGGGTGTATACACTATTCCAACCACAATCCTAATTTTCGCTATTCTCAGAATCATAAAGCTTGAACTCACACTCGTCTGCTTTACTTCATTCAAAACCACAGACGTAGATTTTAGCTTAGCGTCTTGCTAAACCTGTTCAGTACCATTAAATCTGTATTTTCTAAACCTCTCCACCATCCCGACACTTGAAAGCAAACCGCTGATCAATGCTTTGCAGACTGTACTAATCGATTAGGAGTGAACAGAGAGAGACGGGTCTAATGGCTGGTCCTGACTGAACGGGCCTTCTCATATGAGAGCAATTGTTCATTACAGGGCTATTTCATGGTGTTCGTTGCTTTGCAAGCTTCTGTCTTTCATTCAGCAGCGCGTTGGATGGAGGAATGGCCTCGGGACATATTGTCTGCTCAGAGCTTGAATGTTGTCATGCTAGTTCCCAGTGATTTGCCTCGTGCGATTCAAGACTTTGAAAAATGGGAAATGTGTTTCGCAGACTTGGGAGAGGAGGGCTGAATGTGATATCAGTGTTACCCAGTGCAGGATGTTAAGAAAAGTCTGTAGGAGAATGGAGTTATGTTTCAGTTCAGTCAGAATCTTAAAGTAATGTTTTAGTACTTATGGTGGCTTTTAATGTTTTATTACAATCAGCGTTAATACAGGTTTTAGAATGCTTTTTAATGTTTCTCAGCACTCAGGCGGAACAATATTCCACTCTTACAGCACAGAAAGAGTTTATATGGTTCACATGCAGTGCACTATGTGCTTTGTTATGAAATACGCATGTTCGACAGCCGTGTTACTCCGAGGAAGCCAAAAGCAATAAGTCACAGACAGATTCTTGACTGTTGCTCTGAGTTGAATTATTTACCCTACATTCCAACAATATGTAAAGTATCCAAACCATCTCAATCGAAATCTGCCTGCAACACAGCTCAGTGATTCTCTCCATACTAAACGGAGACCTCTGGGCATGACAGCAGCCATACATTATTTCTACCACACACACACACACACACACGCACACACACTCATGGCTCATACGTCTACACACCACACATAGCTCCACATATAACCCCTGATGCATTATTTCTCTAGCCTTCAGTGCGAGAGTCACAGGTGAGTCCTGGGCGCTTTCATCATAGTCTGGCTGTCCGGCTGGCTGGCTGCAGTCTCATCTGTCCCTGGGTTGAAATTGCCAATAAAGAGGGTCTCATATAGATCACCCCCGACGGGGGCTGGCGACCTGTCATGCAGACCATGATTCCTAGCGCTCAGAGAGGGGAAGAGGGACAAATAACCCTCTGAATCTCCCTATATCTATCTCCCCACCATCCCCACCATCACCCCCAACTCTCTGTCATATTCCTCAGTCACGCACACACATACGTGTCCGTTCTACCCCTCTCTCCAGCAGGCCATAAAGTGCCACGCGAAAGGGATATAGTGGACACAGTCATAGGAGAGACAAGTGCCGGCCTGAGCTTTCACTTTCCCGCTCCAGAGGTAGTGAATCAAACTAATGGGTTAAAGACATGAAGACGGATGAGCGGGAGGATTAGGACCTGGGCAGAGGTTTCCCAAATGTGTTCTCGTACGCCTGTGATTCTTAAACATTTCAAACTTTGCACTCAAAAAGATGGAGTTTCATTTTAACCTTTTGAAAACTGCCAAAAATATATTTATATATATATATATATATGAATGTGTCCAGAAGCAAAGCACTTTAACAAAAGAAGCTGCAAGGTGCTTAACACCACAACTGAACCTGCTCCTCATTTGCACAGCCTAGATAGAAGGTCATGTGTGGAACATGCACATTTCCTTGTCAACACACAGATTAAAGTCTTAAAAATAATATAATAAAGTCATATCTAACGCAGAATTATAATAAAAAAATGCTCTTAAAAGACAGTAAAAGTGGTCCAATGTCTTGGTTTCATTATTTTTCTAGATGCAGTTACACTGGTTTCAATACTCCTATGAGTTCCACATGATCCCATCTCTTTTTAATAGTCACTTTCTTATTTCAGATTTTAAAAAAGTTCATTTTTACAAGGCAGAGTCCTGGTTTAGAGCCATGTGGACTGTGACGAGAGCTGGACTTTGTGATTTCTGAAAGACCCACAGTGCTCCCTGCTGGTGAAGCACAAAACAGCAAAATGACTGTGGAGCTGCACACAAGAAGCTGCAGCTTCTAGCCAGTGCTTAGCATGTGTATGTGTTTTATGTGCATGCTTTAACCTCATGTGTGTTGCGTGAGTTCAAGCCTCCAACAACATGGGAGTCTCCCTGGTCAACCTCCCGGCAACAGCAAGAGCTTCGGTGTAACGGTTTCCTCCAAGATTTTGTCTGAATCATGGACGAGAGACACAGAATGAGAGTGAGACAGAGAGGAAGAGAGAGAGAGAGAGAGAGATGGAGAGAAACCTGCATGGCCAGTGGGCAACTTCAATAAAAGACAATCTGACTTTTCAGAAACTATAATAATCAAGATCCTCCCGCCGAGGTTGTTTGTCTGAGGGGGACACGGATGGCTACGGGTAAGGAGGAGGAAATTCAGAGCGGTAATTAATAGTCCTAAGTGACTGATGCTGGATGGGAGGCAGGGACAGGGTTTGTTGTTACTGTTAGCTGGTACTGTGTCCCAGAGCATGTCCCACAGCATTGTGGGTTGGCATGTAAGCAGAGGAGGAGGAAATGGAGAAAGTGCCTTTATTACTTGTTCGTTTGTCTCCAGGGGCCTCTCCTGATCAGCCAGAGACTCAACCACCCTCCCTCTGCACACACACACACACACAGTTTTCAGCGTGCCTTCCAATGCTAATCTCGTGTCACAAATGTTAAGGGAAAGACACAAAATGCCACAAAAATGTCATCACTCCACTCCTGTCACTGGCTCATCCAACCCTTCCATCCCCCTTGTAAATATATTCGAACATACACTCATTTGCATGTGTGCACGTGTTCGTGTGTGATGGAGTGAGGGGACCAGCTTGTTGTTTTTAGCCTTTGGGTGCCTGTTTCTGCATGGAGCAGCAGGGTGGTTCATATAATCCCATCACTGTTGTCGTCATGAAGGCCCACAGGTCCCGCCTGGAGGTGCGACATTTCTGGCATCCTCTTACTCTCCTCCACTACAAGATCCAGCAGCTCCGGAGCCAAAAGACACACTGTGCGGACTAGTCATATACTACAGTGGCTGAAAGTGACTTACTGTATAGTAGGTCTGGCCGGGAAATGAATGAGAAACATGTCATGGAGATGAGATTTAGATGCTTTAAAGAAGATTAAAACAAGATGTGAAACAATTTATAGATTGTTCGATGGAAAGGAAATTTATAAGGGGCTATTTTGGTGATCTCATAATCGTTTAAGGAATTTTTTCTGGTGAAAATGGCAAATAATCTTTGGCTCCAGCTTCTCCAATGTGAGGATTTGCTGCTTTTCTCTGCTCATGTGATAATAAACTAATATCTTTGGCTTTTGGACTGTTATTAAGACATTTAAAGATGCCACCTTGGGCTTTTGGGAAGATATTTTATAGACAAATAAACCGTGGCAGATTTTGAATCAAAAGGAGCATCATGTAATGAAAATAAACCCCAAGAAGAATTCGTTTTTTTTTACAGCTATCACAAAAAGCATTTCTGCCAAAAGGCTCGTATTATGATTTGATCACTTTAACTGTATGAGACAAACTACTGTTCATTAGCTAAATCTGTTTTCATGTTAGTTTCTTCAAGAAGTCGACCACGCATCAAGCTCTTATAAGATAAAATTAAAACTAAAACCTGACAGCAGTGGAAGGTACAGGCAGCACTCCGACCCTTATACATCTGCCTGTCTTTATCTCACAACTCGCAGCCTTCTCCCAAACTGTCACCGAACCGCCTGGCGCACGTCCCCATATTCACTCCACACCGGGGATCCGACCTAGCACCAATATGCAATTTCACCAATCCAAGCTGACAGCGTTCATGTAGACTACTCACAACCAATCCTTCCCCTCTCCTTCTGTGAGCATCTGTGTGGTTAAAATACAGTATTCAGTCAGAGAGCTTTCACAGGTCATGAAAGGTAACAGAAGAGACAGGCAGGGCTGTGGCCCTGCATCCTGGCCCAGACAAATCAGTGTAACAGCATATTGTAAGCTACAGACTAAGCAGAGGGGGATATATGTACCAGGACTGAGGCTGTGTTTATGGCTATGCCTGCCTTGGGAAGCCCCACGGCACTATCAGTGACCCCCACTGTAGATTTCCTTACTAATGTGACCCCAGATTGTGTATCACAATGGGTATGAGAAAACTCCCACAGGCTACAGTTAGTCCTGGGCACTGGGGATCGTTGTCCTCAGCCCGCCTGAGTACAGACAGGATGTGGCAGCTTGGAGGCATTTAGTTAAAGGAGACACACTTTAACGCTGCAGGCATGCATTTATGGAAGCACTACTAGGGTAAAAGTGTGTGACGTGCTGGAGTGTATAAACAAATGGCAAAAATGGAAGGTTAGATGAAAAAAAAAAAAATACAGAGAATTAGTCTTACCTTGTTTCATGGCATCTAATCATTTGTGATAGTCTGCGTACTCATTCTTATAATTAATTTGTTTTCTGGGACAGCTTTTTCTCAACGAATTGGGTTTAAAAATATCATCTGTTCTTTTATATTAAGTGCACACGGTGATAGGGAAAGATGTGAGTACATGGGTATGTGGAAGGGAATAAACATCACAGCTGCTGTCTACTGTATATGAGAATCAAGAAGTCCTAGATGCTCAACATTCAACTGCTGTGCCAGACCAGAGTATGACCCAGGTATTCGTAGTTACCTTATTATGTTAGAATATTGAATTCCATGATGTGGAATATGGACATTGTATTCACAGTTTCCCTCCCTGTAGTGAAAAAACATGACCCACAAAAGTTCAAATAAAAACAGGCGAATACGGACAAATAAAATACACACATTCATTGATTTTGCTCTTGTGGCTCATAGGTCCTTTTTCATGGATGACATTTTGACATGTCACAGTAGGAAAAGCACAGAAATAAATAAAATAATTAATGATGACTCACTGACATGGCTTACTGGGACACTTGAATATAACGGAGGCTTCGTTAATGTAATTAGTAATTCCTGTATTTTCTTTCCTGCTATGACAAATCAAAATGTCTGCGGTAAAATAAAGACCCATTGTACTGTACAGGATTGGAAATTATTTTCTCCAATTAAGTGGATGACGACTCCACCCTAAAGCAGATTTGTTTTTATTCGCACAGTTTGCTCCTGTATACAAATCCACTGGTGAGTATTTCCATTTTACACTAGTCCAATTTATCCTGTACTTCTACTTCAGTACATTTATTTGACAATTTTTGTTAGTTATTTTACAGATTAAGATGTTAAATACTCAATAATAAAGTAATTCAAATTATTTCTACCAAAACCAGCTACAAATGAATGCATCGATAATGATAATCTAATATAAGAAGATATAATAATATATCAGTGAAAGGAGCAGGACAGGAGAATTCTTCCTTAGTACTTTTACCTCCTACTTCTACTCATACACTACAGTACAAAGAAGTCACAATGTGTTTCAGTCTGGACTAGCCAGCTTCTGTCTCCCTCACTTTACAACTTTTGTATATTTTATTGCAGTCTGAATAAGGTCAATAAAAATCCAAAATAAGAATTTGATTTGTATTGCTGCAGACATGACATTGAGTCTTGTCATCCAGGTGAGCTGTTACAAAGTGGGTCTGCTGGGGATGGAAAGAAAGCTTGTAGTGTGACACCTCAGCCCAGGTGTCACTTTCCATGCTGTCCCACATACCCACACACTTTTAACCGTATATAGCTAATAAGCTCAGTTTTGACTGATGGGTGACATTTCATTATGGAGAAATCATAGCAGCAGAGTGTAAATCCAAACAGACACGACACACACAATGTCACAGCGGGGACACACTGCAGAGACAGACAGACAGGACAGGGAAACTTTGCTGCAGGACTTCAGACTGAAACTCCAGACGTCCCACTGTCATTTTGATTCCATTTAACCACAAATCCCAAATCCTCATGGAGAAGTAATGCAAAAACAAGCATGTTACTATGAACGAGACTGCATGACACTAATTTTTGTTCACCCAAGTGAACCCCGAGTTTCTTTGGTTATGTGGTCAAACATGCTCACAGCAGTCTAGCAGATCAAAGTAATACAGATTTTCTTTGTTTATACTCGTATACATATCATTTATATCATTTATCTGACATCCATTTGAAATAAAACCTTTGTGATATTGTATTATTGTTATTCTTAATAAGGACATGCGTGAGAATGATTACCAATGTGGCCTATAAATAGATAAATTGAAAAATTGGTCTACAGTTTATTGATTTTTTAATTTAGATTAAACTTAAACTAAAAAAATTAATATAATTTCTCCTATATAAAACATGGGGACTAACACATACACTTCTCTATCTTTACATAAAACTTTGCAGTCCATATTTCTATAATAAAACAAATTATTAATTCATATCTGTAAAAATAATTAACTAATATGGTATTTTGATTTAATCAATTTTATTTTATTTTATTTTATTTTATGGATGATGGCTCATTCAGTGATGCAATGTAATGAAAGACTTTCATGCTGTGTTTTTATTGGTTAAGCTCACAGTCAGTCAAACTGTAGTGGGCGGGAGTTGAGACGTTCACCCAATCAGATCACACGCACACTGCACTGCCCCTCCGACAGTAAGAAACATGGCGTTACGGGAGCTATCATCGTTGGAGAAATTTTTGGGATTAAAAAAGCCGAACAAGTACAGCACACAGGGAGATAAAAAGGTGACATTAGCGTACATCTTTGCGGCGTCCATCGTTGGCTTTAAACCGCCATTTAAACGTACAGGAAGCCCTGTAAGCTATTGTAATTAGCACACCGCAGCTAGCTAGACAATGCTAACACGCCAGTCATGTGTGTTGAAAATGCAGGCTTGGTGCCATATCTACCTTCTGTTATCAGCTGAGAGTCAGTGAGCTTTTTCATCGGTCAGGCTGAGACTCAGAGCAAATCCAGGCAGCAACATTTGGTGGCAGCTGTCTTATTCACACAGCACAGCACAATGGAAATAGCTGCATGCTTTGCGCATGTCCGTTTATAGAAGTAGAGTGAGGGAAGGAGAGGGCTGTCACTGTCTGCCGTGGAGTTTCAATGAATGACACCTCACTGTAAATATTGAGGAGAGAAGTTAACCAACACGCTTCACTATTTAATTCATCTATTTTTAAGTGAAATGTTGATATCACTGTGCATACGAGAGCCAACAATTTATTTATGAATGTGTTAAGGAGGTGTAAAGTAAATATGTCTGAACTCAAAATTGAATCAACACTTTTCTCTATCCCTGTCACGCCTCTTCATGCAGGTGCCTGTGCTACAGAGTAATAATGGTTCTCCGCTGGTCGGGCTGGTGACCATCGCCTGTCACCTGGTGAAAGAAGCCAAGCGTCCGGAGCTGCTGGGTGACTCTGCAGAGAGCAGGGCTGTGGTGCAGCAGTGGCTCGAGCACAGAGTCACCAAGCTGGACGGCTGCACAAAGGAAGACATCAAGACCATCCTGAAGGTAGAGATGCAGAACATCTTTGAAATCTTGTTGTCGTGTTGCGTCTTGTAGACATAAATGCGTTTGTACGTTACCAGATTTTAATGCACTCGATTAAGCATTTGCTTCCAGCTTGTCAGTGTTATTCTGTTTTTTTTTTTATTGTTGTTGTTATTGTTTTGTTTTCATTCCCTACGTTTAAGAGTCACCACAGCGTCTCAGTATCTCTCACATTCCCTTTCTCTGCCCACCAGCCGGACCACTGTGCTTATGTGTGTTTGTCTTGTTAAGGCACAAGCGACAGGAATACAGACTGATGTATGGCCCTTCAGTGACATGGCCCCACACGACAAAATAAAATGCTTTAATGTGCTTGACGCCAGTCAGCGTGAAATGGATCACCAGCCACTAGTCTTCTGGACGCTAAGCGCCTTTTGGCACTGTTGTGTCAGCATGAAGTGTTTGTGTGTGTGTGTGTGTGTGTGTGTGTGCGTGCACTTCTCAGCGTGACACACTGTTGTGGCATGGCTGAGGAGTCATGCTGTGTGGCAGCATGTTATCTGGACAGGCCTCTTAAATATTTTAATGGTGCCACTTACAGAAGGAAGTCGCCCTGAGCAGCTCGGCTCTGGTCCCCGGTGGCCCCCTGTCTTGTCCTGCTGCTTTAGCTCCGTCCTTAACACTCTTCTTTCAAGCACACCAGTCATCTCCTATTAAATTCTCCAGAGATAAAAACTGTCAACTGCAGGAGTTCTTTAAACTTTCTCACCCCAGGAAGTGAACATCTTGTCACTCATGTAATTGTGATGATGAATAAGCAAGGCCAATTTGGCCCTGAATCCAAAGTTAGACTAGTACTGGGTGACTTCCTGCTGCCACAGAAGTTGTGTATTACCACTCGTTTTATGAAGCAAATACTCCAGCATACAGCCAGTTACATCTGGGTCAGTTCACACTTTAGTCTTTAGTCAACAGAGAGCACCAACATCTTGAACTCCACGTATTGCAGTACAGGCTTTATGATTTCTGCTCTCTGTTTTTGACAGAAATCTGTATACTATGAATGTGAAAGTTAGAAAACATATTTTTTTCATTTGAGATTGTCCTCAAACATTTAATGGTCTTTGAGAGATTACAGTTTTCAGAGTTCATCAACACTGTAAACTCACTGTGAGGTCACTGTGTCTGGATCAAATATGTAGAAAGGCAGCAACAATAGAAAACGCTCTCTGGACTGTAGTGACAGCAGTCAACCGTCAGCTATCAGTACATCAAAAAGAAATGTGCAACAATATAAATAACTTTATTACTCTTGGTTATAAGTTCCAGTCTGATACAAAAATGAACAGCTGTGCTTTGGCATCCTGTACACGACCTCCCCATATAGCAAAAAGTCTTGCATATTTTTTCGAATTTTTTTGAATTTCTTTCAGTGTTTCCCCCTAACTCTTTTGTTTGTAACAACAAGAGTCTCAATTCTGCTACAAACTTTGCCATCATTGTTTTTAACACATTCAAGGCGGGGGCAGGTAGAAAAGAGTCCATTTTTGGAGGTCCATGTGTTGGGTGGGGGTGGCAGGAGAGCTGCCTCTCCCCTGATGCACGACTGGGCTTCAGCTCCATGGCTGTAGGCTAAGAAACCCAAGGATCTGATTGTGGAAGGGGAGGAAGTCTGCAGTCTTCATGCCTTGTTTGGCATCACCTACTCTTGCCGCACAATAACTCCATTTGCCCTCAAGATGCTCTGTGTGCGTGGAGTGTTCCCTTCGCACAATGTACAAGTGCTAAAGATGGTCCTTTCCCCTGGGACCAGCACTTCCATGCACGACTTTGCACACACAGACACGGACTGAGGAATACACGTCACGATGCCCAATTTTAGGACAGCTTCATTAGATTTGCAGGCGAGAGTCGTAGTCATTTGGTAGTGGAGTAAACAAATAGCCTGTTTTGTACAGCATCTGTGCTAAGTCGCCAGTCATGGGGAGGGATGTGATACCCCCTCAGGTTACATATTATTCCTACCCACATAGCACAGACACGCATGCAAGCTAGGATCCAGACTTGTGTACCTCACGCACACACAGATATATAGGTTAATGAACCTGCTGTCGTGTAAAAGAAAATTACGATTTTATTCCTTTTACTTTCTCTTTTGTCTGAGTTTGTTTTTCAGCGTGGCACAAATGAGTCAGTCTCCTACAATGAATCCACAAGAGTCATGATAGGACCAAAAACGCCACCTCCTCTCTTAAAGGAGGCTTCATTAGTGATTCATATAAACACAATTTTTCTTCCCTAATGTATAATGTATGTATGCTTATAATGTATTCATCTGTCATGTGAAGACAAGTGTGTTTACATAGAAATACATGCCATAACGCATAAATTAACGAGCTCATTTGCATAGCTTTTTATGTTGTGAAAAATGATTCTTGCAGGACTTCAACCTCTACCTGCAAGACAAGGTCTACCTGGCTGGCAACCAGTTCACCCTAGCTGATATTTTCATGTACTATGGAATCCATTCACTCATAGTAAGTCACCTTTTCTCTTACTTCTGCACCTTTAGGTGTCACGATTCAGATTTCATTGTGATTATTCTCCGTTAAACTCTAATGTGTCACTAAAACCGCCACTGAGTTTCTGAGTTTTTATTTAATGGTTACATCTAAGGTTTTTGGGTTAGGGCTGCTGTTTCATAACAATAACCTGTTACTCATTATATTATGTGTTATGTTATATTTTAAGATTTATGTCACTAACAACTGAAACTAAAACACAAAGACACTAAACTTTAAGAACTTTGAGATTTTCCTTAGTTTTCCAATGAATTGCACGTTCAGGGTTAAATGTGATTGATTTGTTGTGCCTCAGTACCGCTCTCACCACCATTTACCAAGGACTCACTCATCCGTCCATCCATCCCTTCATCCTTCCTTTTCCCTCCCTATCAGTGCTCACTTCAGTCAAACCACAACTTTAATAAGCAATTTGTCACAGTGCATAACACACAATTAGACCAGTCATTTGGCCAAAGGGCATCAAGAACAAGTTGGCAACGAACACACGGGTTATAAACACATTCTCACTTCTCTTTAGAGAAATAAAGTGATGTGGCACAAAGTGAAGTCTTTAGCCTCAGACCAGCGACAAGTAAGTTTGTTATGCCTTGCAGGATTCCAAAAAAAAAAAAGTGAGTTTAGGAATGGGAAAGATGGAATGAGATGAAGGGAGGGAGGGTGGGATCACATGTTGAGAGATGTCAGTGGTTGTGGCGGAGATGGAAGGTTGCCCCCCCGCCACCAGGCAGAGGAGCGTCACTTTGGTTTGCAATCAGTGTGGTTTTTAACCTCGGGGACAAGGGGTCAGCCAGCCCAACCCGTAACCACAGCCTGTCCTGATGTTCAATTCATGGAAAACAACATTACACAAACATTAAACCTGACTGATGCTAGAATGCTTTTAGGCTGGATTGTTGTCTGTGCGGGGAATTTCCACATTCCAGTTAATTAGATGATATAAAAGCACACGCCTAATAAGATTTCTTCCAAGGGCGTCCTGATGCATTCTGGTATTATGCCACCTGCATTACGCAATAACAGGAAAATGTTTGACACAAACATGTCAAACAGTGGCACTTCCTGGAGTGGCGTAGCCCCACAGTAAATGTATACTCTCGCCATCATGCGTGACTAGTGCAGAAACCCACAGAGGTGGAGTTCAGAGGTTGATAGTTGTCATTACCATCAGCACCACATGCACGTCTTTAGTACCTGGTTTGAAGTTGAAGAGGAGTACATGCTCAAATGAGCCAAACTTCAAAAGGAGCTTCTTTCATCTTCCTTCCTTTGTTTTTTATCCTCTCTGCTTCTCACTGCCACTGTGGCTTGTGACCCTATAAAACTGTTAACTTGTGATCCATCGTCACAAGTAACGAGTTATGATCAGTTTGACTTAAAGAGGCGTTTTTCTGTCTGCCTGAAGAAGTAAAAGTGTCCCGACATAAAATAAGAGATAACATTTGCGGAACGAAGTTTGAACAAAATAAACGAAATTTTATGGAACAGCAGTGAAAGAGCAGAAAATTCCCTTTATCATATTAAATCATCCTCCCAGACTTATTGACCACCGTGTTGGGAGCCACTGATCTAAATCACATTTGTTGTTTGTTTGCAGCTTTTATCTTTGCGTTTTCATATTAATGTCCTTTTTATTAAAATTGATTATGTGCAGAAAGAAAGAGATCATCCAAACTCCACCTACAGTGTCAACCTCACCTCCTCTTCTCTCACCCAGGTGGAGTTGGCCATCCAGGAGAAGGAGCAGTATATGAACGTGACACGATGGTTCGACCACATTCAGCACTACCCCGGCATCCGACACCACCTCCCTCACGTAGCTGTGCTCAGGAACAGAATTTACACCGGCAGACACCACTGAGACCCGACACCCACCCAACCCCAGCCTGACTCGTCACAAGCTTGTCTGTCTTTTGGATCGGACCTGGGCAAATTATTTCATGAAATTCAAGAGTCACAATTTGAGGATTTGAGTCCACATAGTCACTTTTATTCACGATCTTTGTTTTTCCGATCATGATTCCTGCCTTTATGTTTTGTCCTGGTGACATACTTGAACTGATTTTTGAAAAATTGACATATGTTTAACCAGGAAAATCAGTAAAGAACAAAATGTCTAAAACAGCTTTGTGATGTATAAGGTACTGAAACTCCATAAAGGGATTGTTTGCTCATAATAATCAGTTCAGTTCATATTCTTTAAAAAAACAATGTCAGTGTTTTTAATACTTATATTGCCCAGTATCATCAGATGTTGACTTTAAGAAGGGTTGGGAGTGGAGGCGTCATTCAGTCCCACTAACACTATAAATAATAAGTTTGATGTCTTAACCCTTATTCCATCACTAGGGAGCACAGATGTGAGACAGTTACGTCAGTCTTTTATGTTTTTTTTTGTTTGGAAATCTTCTGTGGGACTTTCTGAAGTCTATTGTTTTCGAAGGGAATGCTGTACGGAGTGCGGTAAAGTGAAGCGCTGCTAGCTTGTTAAAAAGGTATTATTATTTATATATGGTCGTTAAATGGTGGTTTAGGCTGAGCCTTGAACATGCTATGACAGGCATTACAGGTTCAAAGAAGATTTGAGTTATTACTTATTACTGGCAGTACATTGTGCCCTTAGGAAAAGCAGCTTCCTCATGCCATATCGATGCATTTTCAGTTAGTTTGTCTAAATAAATGTGGTTGCCAGTTCAACATCGTAACCCCGTAATGACCACAGTCACTGCTGAGTCCACATTGTTCTGCCATCTCTGCCCTGATGAATCTAGTCTAGCTCACACCCCTATCACGACAATGCTGCTTGTTTTTCACATCACAACTGTCAGCCATTTCACTGGACAGTTTAGTTTCTGTGTGTGCGTTCCTGATTACATCCCCGCTCTCTGTCCCACTTCCTCACCACCAGTCGTGTGGGCAGCAGCGAGCAGTTGAGCGTCAGCCCCAGAGTCAGAGATCAGAGTGAGGCTCCAATCAGTCCCACTACCACCACTGTTGATGCTGCAGGCCAGAGAGAGGGCAGCGGGCTCACCAGCTGCCACACAGATCCAGCCAGCCAAGGCCAGAACCCAGGCCCCTGGGCGACAGTCAGCCACTGTGTGTCATTTCAACCCTCACGCTCCCACGGGGCTACTGGAGAGAGAGAGAGAGAGAGAGAGAGGGATGCAGGAAGGAAGGAAGCGAGGGAGGGGAGGGAGGCCACAGAGAGAGAAAAAGAGCACCCAGAGGCCGAGGGATCTTTTTGTGACATGTGAACAATGATCGGTGCTTCGGAAAGCCTTACTGCTGCCAGCTGGATGTTTGCTATTATCACCATTAACAGGTGAAGTCGAGGGAGAGCCTGTAAATTAACTTTATGAAGGTAACGATAAAGAGACAAAGAACAGTAGGTGAAATAGATGGACTTGGAGAAATAACCCTTATTGATCAAATTCCAATTTACGTTTTGCTTTTGCTGGTGTATCAAACCATTACTTACACACAAAAATAATTCTTATAATACTGGAAGTTTTTGTTTGCATCAATGCTTCTGTTATTCTTCACTGTCTTCTGTTAAAATGCTCCCATTTCATCCGCATGTATAATTTCCTCCATCCTAACCGGCTCCACATATCTTTGTATCTCCTGCTTACTGTGAAGCTTCACTACCATCTGATGTAACCATAACGTTCAAACCCTGTGCCAATAAATCAAAGGAATACGCAGCTCATGACCTCTGACTTCTCTGCACATTTTTTCGCTGTGTGCTTTTTCGTATTCTCCAAGAATTCGTTTTGCGTGAATCAGCCAGAAGACAGAGCTGTTGTTCAGTGAAGCTCCGTAAGACAGTTCGCTGTGTGTTTGTGGCAAGTGTTATGAAGTAGATGTGAAGGATAAAAACAGCTCGCAGTCATTTGAGCGAGCCTTGTGACTAGTGTGGGCAGTTTATGATGTGGTCTACCATTAAAGAAGCCCTTGTCCTCTTTTGGTTTTGCGAACATTTGGTTGGAATGCTGTTTCCAATGTGCAGCGTCAGACATTTGTACTTTCTGAGGTGTAAATAACGACGCTTTGCCCGGAAAGGTTGTAGCTGGACAAATTGTTCTAAATTCCGTGTACACAAAAAAAAAAAATCACTTATAAAGGAAAGATGCTTCCCTTTGTGTGGCAGTGAAAAGAGTCTGTCAAAATTTACAACAGGTAAAGTGAGAATGCTACAGATTAGCATTTTAAATTAGCAGGGCAAAATCATCTATTAATCAAGCCAGTTAAAATAGCCACATTAAGATGTTGACCACTGACAGGTCAATGGTACGGATGGTGGAAGTCAAAATATTTAAATAAAAATCAAATTGGAGAGCCTGCAGTTGCGTGTTATTAGTCCAATCAAGAATCTCGAGTCAGTTCAAGTGTCTTAAAATGTGACTACACAATCAAATAATGTCATATATCAGACTACACAAATCACAACACAGAACACAGGGAAATACAGATACGTTTAAGTAACTTCACTTTGTTAGCAGTTCTTCTCAGTGCTGTTGAATTTCACATTATTTTTCGACCAGCACAGTCAAAGTGTCTTTATTAGAAAACTACAAAAGTTGAAAAAAGATGAGAACAATTTGAATTTAGAAAACTCAACATGTCAACAGGTCACATAAAATAAGTGTCACAGCTAAAAGATCATCATCTAGATCAGGGATGTCAAACTCCTTTTAGTCCGTGGGCCACATTCAACCCAATTTGAGCTCAAATGGGTCGGACCAGTAAAACCATTTTGCATAACAACACCTCTAAACTTTGTCCTCTTACAATTAAGAGAGGCGGGGTACACCCTGGACAAGTTGTCAGTTCATCACAGGGCACATAGAGACAAACAACCATTCACACTCACATTCACATCTACGGAAAATTTAGAGTCACCAATTAACCTGTTAAGTGCATGTTTTTGGACTGCGGGAGGAAGCCGGAGTATAAACCATTCAATTCAAATTAATTCAGTTTTATCGATTCAATTTCAGTTATCTCATGATACTTTCCATGTAGAGTAGGTCTAAACCATACTCTTTATAAAATTATACAGAGACCCAACAATTTCCAGCAGGACTAAGCACTTGGCGACGGTGGCAAAGAAAAACTTCCTTTTAACTGGCAGAAACCTCGAGCAGAACCTAGCTCATTGGTGATCCAATGGGACCAGATTGGACCCTTTGGTGGGCCAGTTCTGGCCCCAGGCCGCCGTTAATGTCAAAATAATTGACTCATCTTCTGATTCATCATTTGACTTTATTTGCCAGCAGTGATTCATCAGCACCTAATATGTATTTTTAGAGGGTTTCATCTTAAATTAAGCTCTCCCCAGTCATTTGAATTTGGTGAGTGTTGATGATTTCCTTTCAGATTTTTAAATGTTTGCTTAAGAATGATTCCAAGTGTAAAACATGAAACAATGATTAGCCAGTCGTTTCGAAACTCCTCTTTTCTCGTGTGGCTTTGTGCTGACTGTTGGCAGAATCTCAAAATGCTGGTGTCGTACGATCTCACAGTCAGCTTCCTCCCTGATCAGACCTGAGTGCAGTCAAAGCGCAGACGCAGTTATGAGGCCACAGCAGGTAACCAGGACAGAGGCGCCAATTAGAGGCGACCTTCCCACCCACATCTAAAGGCGAGGGGAGCAACACTCTGCAGGGGTGGCCCTCCCACCTGAGGACTCAAGACCCACCCATTTTACCCACTGTTCCCCCGGCCCCTGGCAGCCTTGTTGACCTTTGACCTCTTCCTCACCATGCGGCGGGGAAAGGTCAAAGGTTTAATAAGGTATGATTATCATCAGTATTTAATGATGACTTCATCTCTCACCAAGGAGCTGTGGTCAGGGAGGGGCGCCTCTCTCTCTTTCCAGCAAAGAATAAAAGGGCAGAGGTGAAACAAACTGTGAAAAGTTGTTTAAGAACATTAAACTTAAGTTCAACTGGACTGAAAAAGATTATATTTCAGACAATGTTTTACTAAGTTTAACTCAACAATAGCATTATCCAGAGATGCATTGACTACAGGGGCTGCATGTACGCAATCCACACAAGAACCAAAAGAAAACCAACGAATCAGCAGCAACCAAACTCAGACGAAGTAAAGATGCTGATATTAGTGGGTAATTAATAATGAAATAATAGGCAGCATATTACATCACTACCAAAGAGGACACATCTCTAAGTGGCCCTATTTCATGGCCTACATCAGCATCTCATTTGAGCATTGCAGAGTCAGGATTAGAAGAAAAGAAATAGACAAAAGACAAGAAATCTATTTGGAGGTGGACTGCAGGACTTTTTTTTATTTTTTGAATACCAGTCTCACGCACTGTGCCATGCAATCAGCTTGAAAGATTGCTGTCATTGCAGAGTGAGTACGAACGTTGAAAGAAAATTTTAAGTTCAGCCTTGAAGGACCTTTGTTGTATGTCATAATCACCAGTCACCTTCAACTGTCAACTTTCAAATGAAGGCTAAACATGTCATAAAATGATCTTAAAATAAATAATAAATTAAAGTGCTGTTGAACTGATGATTCTCGCTTCCAGAAACGTTACACAATGTAAAATAGAAAACCCAAAAAGTATCAGCAGTCTTTGATCCACAGAGAGCCAAAAGCCGCAGGATTTATTTCAAGCAGGTGTCACTGTTTTCCCTTCATGAAGAGGGAAAAGAGTCAAGCGTTCAGGGTTTACCCATGTCATCTCCTCATCATCTCCCAACACCTTTGTCACCTTTAGTTTACAGGACCATATTAGATAGACAGCCCCCCCACTCCACCCACGCAACAAACAGCCATGCAGCCGCCACCACCCTTCATTAATTCTTATTAACAACATCAGGGAGAAGGAAACGCATCGTATGCGACATCTTGTAAGAACAGGATTCCCCGTCCCTCGCTGACTGATTCAGTGGAACAATCAACACCGCGTGGTGGTGAGGGCAGTGTTAGCATGTCGTAAGCTCTTTTGACAGGACTTATCAGCCGTGCTTCATCGTGGTCTTACACATTGTGACAGTTGTACCATGTGCCTATAAAGATGGCATCTGATTGTCTATTGCAATTACATGAGTGTATGAGCAAGGGCGCAGCTATGATGGACACAAGGAGGGATGGGTAGGGGGGGGACGTGTTGTTCACAACATGTTCTTACTGTTAAGTTATTCCTGTAGACGTGAAGAAGAGAAGGAACTATTTGTTATCTCCAGTGTAGAATACACCCTAGAACTTTATAGCTTTATATCTAAGATACGTGAATCTTAGTGTATTTTATGAGCAAATATATATGTATATACAATAGATAGATAGATAGATAGATAGATAGATAGATAGATAGATAGATAGATAGATAGATCTATAATTCTATAAGTTATTACAAGTCTGATCGTTTTCTGTGTTTTACCCATTTTATTAGATATGATAACATTTTATTACTCACCAGTATAGGCGCTAAAAAAGAATCTGACAATTATACAGGTTGTAAATAAAACTCCTGGTTAGCCAAATTATTTTGAAAAGAAACAATCTGTGTCAGAAGTTGTTAAAATGATTACTTTCATTTATAACTCTAGGTTAAATGTCATGTCAAGTGACATTATATAACATTTCTATCATAAAATAGCAGATTTTAAATAATGTTGACACCACACTGACTTGCACTATATACTGTACTTTATGGCACTAATTCACACACCACAAACTATTTCACCGATTCTGGTGAAAGTGGATCATATTTTATGGAGAAAATGTTTTCTGGTTTTTTTTTCTGACGTCCTCTGCATGCCAGAGTTTGCTGATAGACAGTACACTGCTGTGAACTATAGCTGCTGTTAGCTAATGTTAGCTGAGTTTGTTAGCTGGCCTGACCAGACTGTGATCTCAGATGCTGAGCTGGGCTTCTTGCTGTTGCAATAGTAATATCGATCATAAGTAATGTAATCATAACAAATACACACTGTCCATATTCATGGCAGTGGTATGAAGTGGGGTGGAGTTACATCGTACCATGTATGGAAGCTACAGGTGGGCTTCTGAAGCTGACATACACCTCCTCAAAAATGTAACTACACGTAGGAGCAATGGCAGCTACAGAGATACCCCAGCTCCAACAAGTCAGGACACCAGCAGAGATTGTTGACAGTAAAAATGACATGCAGCATGTTCAAAAACACTCTTTCTATCTTCTCCTTTACTCGCACAGCTAGGAAAGCCATTTCCACTGCAAACCTTCTGCACACTGCAATCACAGCTCTTACCTATGATACATCCATCCAGTGTGAAATCCAATGCAGTTTTCCTGGCCCAGGAGGAGTTACTAACAACACTTGGAGTGCATTCGTTGTCCATTTTACTGCAAAAGAAAGAAGTTTGGCTGAACTTTTGGCTTGTTTACAACCAATCTAATGCTCTGACCTCTCGTTTCTTGCCCTTTTTCTAATAGAGATTCTGTCCAGTTCGCAGCTTTTAGAAATTAAGTTGGTGCATACAATATAATAATAACCTAATGATGGCCAAAGCCATAAAAGTTTTAATTAGGGGGGCTATCCATTGCCTATAACTTATGGATGTATGCATACTCTAATCTTCTCTCTCGTCACCATCTGTGAAATAGTCGATCATTATTTTAACAACTGAATCAGACATCTGTTTGATTGCTTATCTCTGACGATAGCTCAAAGGATTTTATATCACTATTGTGTATCTGCAAATACCAGTTTACCATATGTATGTATTTATGCCGGCAGAACTTCATAAGTTGTTTTTATTCTCTCTCTTGTGTCTCCTGCAAGACACAGCCTCACCTTGGATTGCATAAGGATCCCAGGTGTGCAGCGAGACCAGAGTTTTACGAGATGCAACCACTCAGCTCATCAATCAGAGAGATGGGTGGCTGATTCGGCACGTTGGTGCTAAAGTACATATGTGTGACCTGGGGCAAGGAGATTGCACAAGATTGCACCTTAAGTCTCTCTCTCACACACACACACACACACACACACACACAGATAACTGTTGTTGAATTAGCCGCCTGGATCGCTCCTCACCCCTTCTGCTGATCTACCTCAGCTGCAGCTTCTTCACATTTTTCTGTCTGTGTGTGTGTGTGTGTATGTGTGTGTGGTCATGCACCCATTCCTGGGGTTATGGTTTTGGCCTGAGGGTAAGAGGTGAATCAAGGGTGAAGGAGGCAAAAAAGCGAAGGAGAGGGTCGACCCACTCAGCTGAATAAGTTCAGAAAACGGGCCCGTAGCAGTGGTTCAAAAAATGTGAAACACACACACACACACACACAAAATTGAACAATTTTTAACTATCCTATTAAAATTATTCCATGCTATACACTTGGCCTTGGTTGATTCAAGGACTTCTCATTTTCCATGCCGTCACATTGTGTGGCCCTGTCACAATCCTCATCCCTTTATTCAAATGTTCCACAAATTAGCCATACATTTATCCCCCCCTCCTGCTCCATCCAACCCACAGGTCATGCCACTTAACTTCAGCCTGCCCCCCTGCTGTAATAGGTTCTGATAGGAAGCCTCCAGGGAAGTTGACTTCTCACTGAGAAGTGATACTAAAAGTAATTGCAGCTGAAACCCTGTGACAGGGGGGTGTACTTTGAAAAAAAAAAAAAAAAAATGGAGAGTGCAGCACAGGGAGGATGGCATTTGAAATAAGCATAGAGGATATTTGGAGGGGCAGGGGGTGAGGCGGGTGAGGAGCTAATAGACAGACTCCTGGGTGGGCAGAGAGCAGGGAGCACTGCCCTCAGCCATTTACTGTAATTTGACCTCCATGGGAAAAAAAAAAGAAACAGCAACAGTCTCCTGATTTGCATATTTCTCATCTGCATACGTCACTAGGACGGTGAATTTTTAATTCCCCATCTTTTTTTATTAGAACAGTTTGGTTTTAATTTGAGATGACTAATTTATTTAAACCTGGAGTTAAATGCAGAGTACTTTCTCTTTGTAACGCGTCTCATTTCCCTAATGATTAAAAAAAAACAGGGGGCTGATGACAATGTAATAGAACATAAACAAGGTTTCATATCATTAACTTTGAATATGAGTTGTTAACTTAATGACCCCACTCACTTTATTATTCTTGTGTGAAAACCAGCTAGTTATTTTTAATGAGGACATGGAGGTGGTGCCTGGTGGTTACGGCTGACAAAGAGGAATGCTCTAAGAAATGACCTGGCACAATACTTTCACCATAAAAGCAAAAGATTTTAATTCAGGAGACAGAGGAGGGTCCATCTGCAGACAATTTAAGAAAGAGCGCTTAAGTTCCAGTAATTTAAATGTAAACTCTCCCTCAAGAATCACCGGTTTCCCCTGGGCAGGGATTAATCCAACAACACAGATAAAAAGAATTTCTCTTAACTGTTGCAAGCTCCTCTGTTTCCATTTTAAAGATTAATCTAATCACTATTATTTGTCTAATTTCTTTCAAACTTTACGATTCTACCTTTTCTTGAAACTGTCTACTGTGAGCTACACTGAAACATCTCTACCCTGTTTCTTTTTTAAGCAACATGATTTTCATGATGGTTATTTACTTGAAAATTTCTGCAAACATGGAGAAATTGTTGCAACAGCAAAAAGAACCCACATCTCCTACAGATTACATTCCTGTGCAGGTATTCTGTACTATGAAAATGCAATACACTCTGGGGCAATGTGAAGCTGCCTTCAGTTTATCAGACAACATGGCAAACAAGCTTTTGTTTAGTTTTTTTTTTTTACATATATACTTCATAAGTATTTATATCTGTTCCAAACAGCTACACTTGAAGGTGTGTGTGGGGGGGGGCGCCCATCATAGAGAAGGGCAAGGCACAATTATCATTTAAAAATATGAATAATGGAGCTTTCCTGAAAGTCATTCATATTTTTGCAGAGAGTGACTACAGAGTGACTGAAATAATTGTGTAAAGGATTCTTAAAAAGAACAGAGACCTTGAGTGTGTCTGAATGTCAGATTATGGCAGGTTTTGGAAAGTAAAATAGTTCCCTCGTCCATCTCTGTCACTTTTTTTTACTGTCTTTATAATATCTATTAAAGATCATCAATACATCCAACACTAAATCAGCAAAGGCAAAGTGATTTTAGCACAAAAATACTTCATGTTTCATATATTAGAAATATTTTTCTGATCAAAATCGTTCTGTACCTACATTTTCTAAAGTTAACTAAGTTCCCTAAATTGTCATTGAGTGTTTATCAAATATGCAGAGTCACCAACAGATAAATATGATGGTAGACGTTATATGATGATATGAATATGAATGATGGCGACACAATACAGTGCAGTGTATCATACAGTTTCAGCTAAAGTGAGTGGTAGGACAGTCAGTCAACTGTACTAATTGATTAATCTTAAAGGGACGTGGTTATGAACCAGAAACACACGTTGCACTCTCTGTGTGTGTGTGTGTGTGTGTGTGTGTGTGTGTGTGTGTTAGGAGGGTGGCTTCACTGCTGACTGGTTATCTACTGGACTGAGGGCATGAAGCCACAATCTGGCACAGACAGTCCCCCAACCAACACACACACACACACACACACAGACAGACACACATAGACATGGTAACAGTGCTGCTGAAGAGAGTCTGCTGAAATGGCTGCTTCTTTGCCCTTCTTTAGTCTCACACACACAAACAGAGAGTACATAGAGATGAACACATGACAACCCACAAAAAAACTGGTCATTATGACAGGGGGAGAGAAGGGGAGGGACGGGTGAGACACGCAAGGAGGAGGATAAAGAGCCAGCACCTTTCGATATAAATCAATAATGTCTTAGTTTGCATATCTCTGACTTTGTGGACATACAAGTATTATTTCATAGTATATCAATACACAGTGAGAGGACAGTGATAAACAAGGATCTATAAATGATGTAAATGTTGAATTTACCTATAACATTGTATGTGTGCAATCATTTGCATTTATTAGTGAAAAAAACTTGAAGAATGGGAAATATCTTATCTTACTCAACTTATCTTCAGTGCTGTTAGAAAGCTCCCACATACAACTTTTAAGCATGCACATAAAATGTAGGAAAGGCTTTTTTTTTCACATTTTCTTAGCCCATCAACTCACACACTGCATAACCATCAGTCCAAACAAGCGAGTGACTTGTGAGGAATGTTGATGAGCCAAATTACACAGTTAACCCCGGTTTCTTTTATTTTGAAGTCCTTTCACTGAAGTGTCACTTAATGCTGCTTTAAACTGATATTGTAATGAATAAATAGCAACACTTCATAATGCAGTACACAAAATTGTGAGTTGAGTGAATGGGGAATGTATCAGGATTATATACTGTAGATACCGATGAGTTACTCAAGAACAGACTGGCAGTTACAATATTAATGAACCATAATGCAACAGAATTAATAAGGTGAGTTGCAGAAGAATTTTTCTTAATTATATAATTATATTTTGTTATTGATAAAATAAAATATTATATTCAGCTCTGGGGTTTCTGTGTTTCCTGTCTGTCAAGGTTCATTTAAAGTGTAATATTCCAAAATAAAGTCACTGAGAAAGATGTTGCAGACATGTATGCAGACAGCTCCTCATTATGAACTCCAGCAGCCCAGCAACATAAACCATTATAAACTGATTTATATTTCAGGTCAAATGTTGCACTGCATGTTAAAAACCTTAAGCTTAGGGGTAGAATGAGTGTTTGGAGCACGCAGGCGTGTGTTTAACAGTGACAGGCATGGAGAAGCAGAAGACAAACAGATTGCTAAAAGGCAAGCTAATTTTTCAATTTGCAGAGTGCGGGCTGTTGAGGGCCATTTCCACTGGCTGTGCCCCATGAAATGAATTACAGCCTCTCCTTACAGTACAATAGCCAGTGGGTCTCGTCAAAGTGAAAGGCCAGGGGCTTCGATTCACACCCTAAAATACAAGTGCCAGTTACAGTCAGTAAATGAATGGCAGGACAGTTGGATAGATAGATTGAAAAGTTCAGTAGTATGCAGTTAGACAGTTCACAGGCAGTAAGCTCCTGCCTAAAGTTAGTGACCCAGAGGGACAGTCTCTGATTTGTGCACAGTGTGTTTTAGTGTTAAAAGCATTTGATCTTAAGGGATGACCAAAAAAAAAAAAAAACACTCCTTATTCAGGCTAAATTTAACAGCACATGACACACAGCTGATCACTTGCCTCTTTGAAAAGTACCCGCAAACGAGGGTGGTGTGAAATCGACATTTGGACAGGAAAACACAAAGTCATCTCTGTATCTCCTGATCCTCTAATGTTGTGCTGCTGAGGTTTACACACACACACACACACACACACACACACACATACTCACACAGTGAACTATCTATCCATCTCAAAAATGCCTCAGCATTTCACAAACTTTGACCCATCCAAAACCACCAGTTTTTGAAGTTCAATTCTGGGGATACAAATACGCAGTCACACACACAGACACACCACCTGCCTCCGGGGGTGAAGGTGGGAGGGTGAGTCGGCAATGAAAGATGCTGTTAATGCGGCGGAGTGAGGCATGAGCGAGGAGATAGAGGATGTGAGCCGCTGATAGAGTGCTGATAGGCTCTACAATGGACTCCTGTGTGCGGCATTTAGCTTAAGGATCAGCTTCACACATGCAATCAGACACAGAAACAATTGCATGCATATAATCAATCTGGCTTTCCTTTAAAAACATGTACACACTGCACACACTATATGTCCACACACACATACACACACTCAGGTCATACCCAGAGGGAGGGAAACTTTGCCATCATTACGGCGCTGGTGGACTCCCCTTGTGACTTTCACAGCTGTCATGCTCCTCTTTACAGCCTTCATTCATCCACTGACCTCAGGGGCTGGAGCATGTGATGACGCCTCACACACACAAACACACACATATAGTCAATGTACACAAATGCATACATACAAGTAAAAGGTTAAGACACTCGCCAAGTGCTGAAATGGTCTTAACGTGGTGTGTTATTGGTACTAATGTAATTTCATACACTCTTCTGCCATTGCAACACTAATGATATGGAGTGTTAACATGTTAACATGTAGATGGAAGGGCTAATTATACCAGGAACCTGTTTAATTTTGAAAAGTAGATTTTTTATCAAGACTTATTTACATGATTAAGGTGGGAAACTGAATGATCTATCTGCTATGAAATGTCAGTAATGCAAATTAGTTTCTGTTTCTGATGCAGTTTAATCTGAACAAAATCAAATCATGTGTGACTGAAATGTTTTAGTCACTGTAAATGAAGGCGCTGCATTCATCAGAGGAGACGATTTCATAAAATTCAATGATCCTCACACACTTTCTTATTCATTATGGTACAAAATAAGATGTCAAAAAAAAAACCTCCACAGCTAATATGACACCACATTCTTCACTGCTCCAGTGGTGAGTGTGACACAACAGGAAGACAAAAATGAAAATGTCCCCTCTCTCTACAGCGTTTCTGTAGAACAGTTGAGTCGCTTATATGACTTCTTTCTTTTTTTTTTTTTTTATCTCTGTAGCCAGGAGTCTTACGCGCCCCGCCACTTGGCTTTTGTGCTTTTTATAGGTGACACAGTGTGATAGACCCTGCCCGCAAACCCTCCATTACAATCATATTGGTCTCCTCTCAACTGTGTTCCTATGGGGCACCGTCACTGCCAAGACTGGCTGAAGTTTAGTCAAAGACATTACGAGAGCACCTCCAGGGACAAACATCAGCCGAGGGAAGAGAAGAAGAAGAAGAGAAGAGTTGAATGATGAAGGCGCCTTAAAGCTGTGTGTGTTGTGCGCCACTTGTGAAGCGTTTTCAACATGTTGTTGTTAGCATGCAGTGAAAAACACAGCCACGTCATGTGAATGCGGGTATTTTATTTACTGAAATTATGAAGTTAGAAAGCTTGAGCACGATTCAAGTGTTATTCTAACCCTGCTTTCACACCACATATATAGGTTTATTATTTTCAATGGAGCATCTGTTTGAGACAGATTTTCTACCAGGTTTTGTGGCTAAATTGAACTTTGATCCTTCTGACCCCCACGACACGACTTTGACAGGAGGCAGAAGTTAACAGGAATTTCACAGATAGCAGTAGAAGTAGAGAAGTTAATTTTGTGCTTCTCTTTTTAATTGTGTCTGTTCATTACCTCCTTTTAGCCTTATTTGAGTATCTGTTTTAGTGGCATGTTATCTGTTTGTATTGTTTTGTCTGCAACTTGCTGCCATCTTGACCAGATCTCCCCTTAAAAAAATGAGTTTACTTATCATGTTAAACAAATAAAATGTCTGAATTCTCAGAAAAGTATATTCTTTGATCATACCCAGACTTCAGAGAGAGATGATGGGGATGACAAGTTAAAAATTATTGTGATGCAATCTTAAGCATTAGTTGATAGTGTAAAAGTTTATTTTTGGTCCACAGGTCTACACCCACACTAGCAGCTCTGTGAGGCTGTACTTAGGCACAATCATAAAGATTCATCCTCTGGGAACCAATTTTCAAAACAATCCATTTAATATCTGAAATATTTCAGTCTGGACCAAAGCGGTGGACCAACATTACCAAAACCCAAAAACCTCATGGTGACATTAGAGAAAAAGTCAGAGAATCGTCAAAGACAGCAGGGGTCATCCTCTGAGGACCTTGAATGTGTGCACCAAATTGAATTATTTCAGTCCGGATCAACTTACTCAACTTATAAAGGTAAACATATTCGCTTTTATAAGGGATTTCCAGGGATACATCTCATTGTCTTCATAGCGGATCAGTTGTCATGGAGACACTTTAGTTGACATATACATATATCATATCATATCCACTTTGTATCATCATACGTGTCACATCCTACACTTCACCTCATGCTCGCTTTCATACGTGTGAAACTTGCATATACATATTCAAGCTGTAATGACCAGTAAGCTCAAGAAAACCTGCCACATTCTTTCATGGAAGACATCTTGGGAAACATTCTCAATTTCAGAAATGTCTTCCTTCACATGATCTCATACTTAAGTGTTTCGCTTTCAACACACTTTTTGACCCTAAAGAGGCTCAGCAAGTAAGAACAATCACACACCCACACTCGTACAAACATAGACGAGTGACAGTCTCTCCCTTAAGGAGGAACGCTGCCATCTCTCACCATGGTGGTCATCAGCGCTAAACTCCTGTCAGGTTCCATCTTACACCCTAGCGCACTAATACACACACACACACACTGGTCTGTCTCAGGGAAGGACGGGCCCTCCAAAGGGGTCAACATGTTGTCACACACACCAGGGAGCAGTGTTGTTGTTGGCAGTCCCTACCTCCTCACTATTGTCCATGTCACCCCACACGCAGAAAACCTGCTGTGGCTATTATCATGCCAGCATGGCAGGGACCCTTTGGGCCCAGAAGGACTTCACCCTGGCTAAAAACTTGGCTGCCATCTTTTATTTATTTATTTGTTATAAGAAGAAGTGAGCAGTTCTTTCTCCTGCTTAGTTTGCAGGCAGTGCACAGTTGTGATAAAACAGAGTCAAAGTCTTTTGTACCAATTGTTATTGGCAAATTTTAAAACTGGTTATTAATTTTAGAGTAATCTTGGTAAAGCTGTACTTTCTATTTGAATTTCAATTTCTAGTAATTTTCAAGGAAGTTTCCTGGAAAGAACTGTGTAATTGTGTATTAATTATAGTGAAAAAGCTCAATTTAAAATCAAAGTAAATGTGAAACATTTTCACTTTTTATTTTACTTTTGGAAAAAAAATCTTTTTCCATGTACTGTAGGTAGAGCTGTATGTTTGCCTGTATTTAAATTTTACATTCTGCATGTTCAACTGACCTGTTAGTTTCAGTGCAAAAATTGAGTAAGGGGTGTTATTCTAAAGTTATGTTATGCCTTCCTTTCATGTGAGATTTATTATAAAAAATTCTTTAAGGAGCCACATAAAGTGGCTTTTGTGAGGGCCACAGATCATAATGTTGGCAACTGATGGCTATGTGTTGTTCCATCAACATATTAAGGTTTAATTAGGTTACATTATCTTAAACTATTTCTAATGCACTTTAAATCATCAATTTGCAGAAATTATTCTACCATTATTTTTAGATATTAGGAAGAAGTTTGTTTCAGTTCTTCTTTAAGGGAGGATGTAAAGAAAAATGTAATAATCCTGGACAGGGCGGTGCTTTTTATAAAGTGAAACATTAACAAAATGTTCCGCTCCTCTCTTGACACCGTTCATTTTTGTACACTCCCTTATGATTATCTTAAATCTCAAAACATAAATTAAACATCTCTTAATGATGATGGGACCACATCAATAGTTCTTACTTGGAAAAGTTGTTTTTATGTCTTTCATTTATGTCTTTTATATATTTAAGTTGATTTATTGGCTGATGTCTCCCTTCATGCCGCACCACTTAGAAACTAAATGTTTTCAGTTTTTCACACTAACTGCAGATCTCATTTGAACTAAATGGACAACTTGATCCCCGGGGCTTTCAATCATGCACCTTTGTGCACATTCAACAGTTGTTGCAAATCTCACTTTTCAGACAGGCTTTCCTTGATCATTTCCTGCGATGTAAATGTTCACTGAGGAAACATTTGATGTTTTGTTTAATGTCATTTTTGATCATGCGCCTGACATTCACAGCTGTCTTACAACTGGGACAAGAAGAAGTAAGAAGAAGAAAAAAAGCTTGGTGGAAATGCCTTTCCACTCAAACATGGTACATCTCTCCCAGGTGACTGCTTAGCACTGGCAGTAATTGAAAACTTGCCCCTGGCAACTGTGTATGAGTGTGTATGTGTATGCATGCGTACGTGTGTGTGTGTGCGTGTGTGTGAATGAGCATGCAGGGTGCATACATGTATGTGTGTGTAGCAGTTTTTTTCTCTGTCTGAGCACATGCATCTGCTAGTATCAGCATGTATGTGCGTGCACGTGTGTTTTATGGTGTTAAAACAGAGTGTGTGCGCATGTGTGTGTGTGTGTGTGTGTGTGTGTATATATATTATACACACATGTGCCCTGTCCATTATAAAGCCTCTCACCTCCACAGGTTCTTGGAAGCGAGAGTTCACCTTTCCTGTTTTTATGTTGTTGGGAGTTTAACCATTTTTTCCAACAGGAGGATGAATTAATAACATTTTTTTTAATACCACCCTCCCTTCCCCCCTCTTTTTTGCTCTTCCACAACGAGGGGCCAAATCTCTTCAGCATTTCCAGCCCTGTGAGCTAATTTGACAGCTCACGGGGGTGACGCTGATTCCACTTCGCAGAGACAGGTACCCTAGGGCTAGCCAGCTGGATCGCAGCGGATGCTTACAGATTTGGCTTTAGCTTCATGCTGGGTGTCATCTGTCTCTTTGGTCTGGCGCGGGATAATTTTTGTGTATGCATGTGTGTGTGTGTGTGTGTGTGTCCGCCCTGACATCATGTGCCTGAGCAGTTTGTGCCTAGCAGGCCTTGTCTGTCCAGGTTGGCCATCAAACACAGCCAGCATGGCCCTAATCTGACGAGGCACTGCTCCAAACATGCCACAGCAGCCCGAAAAGTGTGTGTGTGTGTGTGTGTGTGTGTGTGTTTGAGTTTGTGTGCATGTGTGCATGACCCCAGGGCAGACCCCCTTTTTCCTACTCCTTGCCTTTCTCCTTTGCTCTGTCCCATGTCAAATATCACCAAACACGCGCACTCACACACACACAAACTGAAGAGAAACTTCAAAAACCATCAAGTTAAGCTCAGTCGACGCCTTTCCTCCATCTCACAGTCTCAACTCCTCCTCTGCTCAAATCGTAGTGTGTGTGCATGCATGTGTATGTGTTATTTAAGTGCATATGTGTGTGTTGTGTGTGTGTGTGTGTGTGTGTGTGTGTGTGTGTGTGTGTGTGTGTGTTTGAAATGCCACAGTCAGGAGAACCGCTGATTTTGCCCGCCACAAACAGAGAGATATCCTCGTTGAGTGCTCCCTCCACCCCAACATCTGTCACTTTGATTGTGGGCACTTTGCTGGACACTCAGCCTCAACAGGTTTGGAGCCTCCCCCAGCCTGTTGCCCTCAGTCGACTTCAATACTGCCTCTTGGAGAAAGAGGTGATCCCTTTCTCCTTGTTAGGACGGGTGAGGACAGGGGGACATGGGAGAAATGACAGTGCAGTTCCTGTTAATCTCCAGGATTAACCCTGAAACGGCGGCAGGGGCCCGCCACAAATGCTAATAGTAGCCGACACACTGGTCTCCTCCTAAAACAACACACACACACACACTTCCAAGCCAATGTCAATCTCAAGCTCTAAGGTAGAGGGGCAGTTCACCGTCATCTATTTCACTGTGAAAGAGAAAAAACTCCTTTCCTTCTCTGAAAAGCGCAGGATGATAAGTACATATGTTGATTTTCAGGCTGTGAGCCATGTACCGCCACTGTGTCTTCCCATCAGGCCTTGGGACAGAGTGACAGCAGGATAGTGTCACACTACAAAGTGACTTCACTGCATAAGGACCTTATGTGTGTGTGTTTATTTGGCTCTTTACCTTCCCGTTCAACTCTATTCTTATTTTTTTACTGCCTACCTTTTATTCTATTTTCTGCTTCCACCCCCCGCCTCTCCTCCGTGGTGGACAGCTCTGAAGCATCCCGCCTCCAGCAGGCAGAGGGACAAGAAAGTGGTGGCGCCAGGACAAACGACCTGCTTGCAGCCCAGGGACTGAGAGAGAGAGAGAGAGAGAGACAGTAAATGAGATAAGAAACTGGATATGGAGAGAGAGAAGGGCAGAAGCGGGTAGGTGGGTTGCTGGGCAGCAGGTCCTATCCTACCACCCCCACCTCCCTTGCAGCCCAGAGGCCTTGGCATCCAGTGAGTAACACCCCCCTCCTTCCCTTCCCTTTCCCCCTTTCGCATTACCACCCCCCACCTGTTCAGAGCCACGGCACAGTGAGTGGCGTTCAGCACGTTGTGAACACAAAGCAGCAGCCCTGCGGCCCTCCGCCTGGACCTCGGTGTCAAGACCCAGCCGAGCTGAGAGCGAGAGAGGCAGAGAAAGCATGAGGGAGAGAGAGAATGGAGAGCAGCAAAATGCAGAATAATTATACCCAGTGGGTAATAAGAGCACCGTCGTTACAGGGGCGGTGTGGTCGGGCCGGGGAGGAAAGAGACACAGAGGCAAGAGCGTCACCGGGGCGAGCTCGCAGGGCCAGTGGGCATGTTTGGTAAACCACACTCACAGACCTCCCACTGCACTGCTGAAACACCGTTTGTGGAAGTGCTGCAGGAGATCATCTGGATACTGGCGAGCACGTATGCACAGGGGGTGAAACGCTGCTTTGGTCCTGTGTACTGTGTACAGATCATGGAAGTGTAATAAAAAGATGAGGGAGAAAGATTGTATCTTATATGAGAAAGAAAAACAGATGCATCTGGTTACGTTTATTGTTTATTGTATGCTTAGGTATAACTCACAATAAAAATGTTTTATTCAGGCTAAAGTGTAACCAAAGTCCTGTTTCAAGCTGATGGATAATAGAAAATATTTATTTATACATTAAATATGTTTATTGTTAAATTGTTTATATTGTTAAAATATTTTTTCATGATGCACATAAGGAACAATTCATACATTAATTTCAATTGAATTCTTATTTTCCAACCACACTCAACACCAAACAAACCAAAATATCATGAACTGATTCAATCTGAACATAATAACAACATTTATTTAGCTATTTGTTTGAACTACTTCACAATCTTATTAAAATAGATCAGTTATATAGAAATAGGATAATGTAAATATTGTCTCTCTCTATAGAAAACTAATGAACTTGCTGCTGAGCTGAACGTTTAAGTCTGAACAGAGTTAAAATGAATTATAATGAACCTATCTATTGTACGTAGCTACTGAAAAATGGATGTAAAAAAATAAACGGTATGTATATTTACCATGAACAAGTTTCAATTATATGTTATAACTTTGAACATTGTTTTTTTGTTTCTAGCGACAATTTTAGACAGTGTCCCAGAAAGGCTTTGTGTCCTGTGCAGGGGTGTCACATAAAAAAAGCACAATTCACTTAATAGACCTGCGGGACAGAAATACAGAGATCTGCTCTCATGCAATGAGCTCTCGCATGCAAACTGCAGCTGAGCGTCAGGACGCTTGCAGATACTGATGCAGGAGGACAGATATTCCCTCGTTATGTTGATGTTGGTTTGGTGCTCCAAATTTATTAACGTTGTGGAAATGTAAACTTTAGATAAGTTGTAGAGCAGTGGAGGTTTGAACTTCTTTTCCTCCCTCTTCTAAATCCGATTATGTAAAGTCTTTTAAGTGAGGGGTGCAAAATATCATTCAAATTGTATTTAAATGTATATTAAATTTCAAAATAATAGATGATTTAAGTTCAGATTTCGTGGAGAGGTTCAGAATAATTTTTCAGAATTTGATCATCATTTTATTTATCAAAGAATTTCAATGAATACATTTAATTTTATTTTTATAAACGATTTTGTTATTCATAAACATGTCAAAAATTTGAGTTACTCAACTGTTAATATACAGTCTTTTATTGATCTACAAGATAAATAATATAATATGCAGTATGTATATTCATGAGATTAATATCTCTTCCTTTATTTTTATTATGATAAACCGCAAATTAGATGTTTATGTTACGCTGCTATGCTTTACATATGGTAATGAATGCTGCATTTAAGTAGCCCCTCGACCATTCTCAGAGTTGATCTTAATGTTTTTAAATTCACCCTGCAGAGTCATAAATAAACAAAACAACAGGATGCATGTTCCTGTCACGCACGCCTTTGCTGGATCTGACATGTTTTGTTGTCGGAGATCCTCTCGTGCTTCTTCAGACAAACATGAGTCTGCAGCGCAGGGCTTGTTTTTATCCCTCGGCTGTTGATCAATCATTTAATCTCTTTAATAGGCCCAAATCAAAACTAATGGTGCATGTAATAAGTGTTTAACTAAACAATGTGGACAGTGGGGGACTTAAGTGGTGCCTTAATGATTTTCTCTTAACTGAGCATGACAGTCCTAATGAATTTAAGGTTCACAAACAAACTTTTGACAACTAATATTCAACATTTGCCCCAAACAATGCCTCTTCTCACTCAGGCTGAATATCTGCATGTACTTTGCTCTTGCCACAAGTGCTGTGTTTATTAATACATTTATGCCAATATATTTGCATTTCATAAAGTGTCATAAAAGCATTTGCTAATCCAAGATAATTCAGTCACAGGGGGCTCTGCCAGCCAGGATTTTAATAACTAATGTGAGAGATTTGGTGCCATCTTGTGGTGACTGTGGTGGAGACTATTTGTCAACATACTTGCTATATTTATATTTAATATTTAATTCTAGCTAATTCACCATAGTGACAGCTTGATAAATGCAATTGTTGTGTTTATAAGAAACTACATTTGGATTTTTGTTCAAACATAGATACTGTAAGGTCAGCAAAAGTCTTCGTCTTAGTCTTCTCTGTACTCATACAAATATTATTAAGTGTTTGTCAATTTATGTAAAGGTAAGATTATTGGTATCTCCTGTGGTATCACTACATACAATAATTCCTTTATTATTTCAAAGATTTACAGAATTCTGCCATTATTATCATAAGATTATATTTTTGCTTCCTAAATAATCTTCGGCAGTCAGACATCACTTCATCATTCATGTCAGAGCTTAAATATTATGATATAATATGTATTGTGTCACTGTATCTGCACTATACATATGATAATGTTACACAGACAACAAACAAACAATAAATACTAAATACTGAACAATGAGCAACGAACTGTGGACAGACCTGTGCCTAAAGATGAATCTGATATTTATCCATTACTATAGAACTATAATGTACCCTTTATTAAGGGTGTATGAGTTGTAACAAACGGCTTTATTAATGGCTGATAGATTATTAATTAATGTGTGATTCGTTATGTGACATTAATAATATCCAGGTTGTAAAAAAAAATCCTTCTGTCTGGTATGTATCCTCTCTATTTGGTAAAAAATGCAGTCATGTAGAAACTTCTTAATAAATACTTGTGGGTTTCAAACTAATAAGTCGTATATCTGTTACTAATTAAGTTAGCATAGTTTATTTGTGTCAAGACTCTCTCAAAGATAAAGCAAGTGTCCTGCTGGAGGAGAATAAACACCAGCTACGCTGATGTTTCACAACCTGGCAACCTCGAAGTTATTCTTGTAATCGATGTATAAAATAAAATAATAAATAAATGTATTAATTAAATTTAAATTTATCAACCAGGAAAGAGATGATTTTGATTGATTTGATCAATCAAATTGATTTGATTTTGAGCCACACAGTCAGGGGTAATGTATTCACACATACATATTACTATTAGAAGCAGGTATTTATGTTACGTTGTTCCACCGCAGAGCAACACTGACATCTGCTGTCCTCAGTCTGCGCTGCTGTCTCTCATATTGACTCACGCACACAAACTTACAGACATTTAAACAGCACTCCCGAGTAAACAGCACGTCACTGTAGTGTACCTCAAGGTGACACAACAGAATAGTGTTTTCATATAAATAAGTAAAAACATCATACCGCGTGTGGACCTCTTGCCATGCTGAATGTGACACCCCCCCTCTCTCAGCCGCTTGGTTCAGTCCACCGCGCGTACCCGGAAGTAGTCGGTGAGTAAATATTGACACTGAGGTCAGCTGACTTCTGTTCACCTGACTGCAATTAGCAAAAGACTTCTGCATTTTTCATGCTGTAGCTGACATCTTTTGCTATACCTTTAAAGTATAGGCTACGTTAATGACTGATAGCATCCTTCTGCTAAGTGACTCTTTCGTTTTCACAATTAGCTGCTAGTTAGCTTAGCATTTGGAGCATTTAGCAAGTGATTAGCAGTCAGTAGCTGGTCGAGCTAGCTGCTCCATAGGAGACAAAACTGTGATTCAGCCACTAAAAACGACGTGTCAGCAGGGTTTGTAAGAATGGACAAGATTGCTCAAGGTGAGTGAAATCTACAGCAGAAAAATCAGTCTCATTGTCGGTTTCTTGGCATGTCTGTCTGATAATGTACACAGAAGATGTTCAAAATATAATTTGAGTGTCATTAACAGTGTGTTATGACATTAGGATGTGTTAGTTTATCTTTAAAAATACTAAATTTATATTTTCAGAAGCCTTTATATAGTACATTCATTGTTAAGAATAAATGAGACCCTAGAATTAGTTTAATAATGATAATATTATACCTTTTATACAATGTAATGTGTCTAACACAGCACTAAAAGCGTGCACAGTGTGCTAAAAACATTGTTTTAAAACATGATTTAATCTGAGCTGTGTTGGTCCTGCAGACGTGGGTGATATCCAGTCCAGACTGTTGGACCACAGGCCGGTCATCAATGCAGAGATCCGCTACTTTGTGAGAGAGTTCGAGGTACTTGACATGAAATTACAATCTGACACTGTGGCCTAAACATAGTGACAATGACCATGGCCTGACAACTACACACACACACACACACACACACACATGTCACACACTCACAGGGTGCTGACCCAAACTTCATTTGTGGATGGAGCACAAAAAGGCAATGTATGTGTGACAACACTAAGCTTTCCTCTGCTGCCGTGTAGGAGAAACGTGGACACAGGGAGAGCAGACTGCTGGAGAACCTCAATAAAATGGTGGTGGAAGCAAATGATCAAATGCTGCCCACAAATTTAGAGCTCATTAACCGGCAGCTGTCTGACGTCAGTAAACGGCGTAAGTCTCCTCTCTCAGATTCACACCTGAGAATTTGTTATTAAATCGTGCTCATTTCGTGTCATTTCATGGCCACCTGCATATTCAGCAAGAGTGTATGTAAACCTACTGTAGTATGTTTTGAATACCTATGATGATACAAGAAGAAAACATTGAGCGACAATGGCAGTCTTAAAGGTGTTTTATATTTGTGTGTGTTGTGTTAGAGTACATTTTGAAATGAATATTTCTTTGCTGTTCTCCCACAGTGGAGGCTGCTAATCACATGGCAGAGAGAGTCCAGCAGAGGGAGCTAGAGGCACAGCAGGTAAAAAAATAACTCCAGGCAAAGGACTTAGAGCACAGGTGGACACAATATGGTGGCCTTGAAAGACCAGAGTGGATTGCAGATTGTTCAGGGAGTTGTAATATTGTGTCCCCTCTGTGTATATACAGCACATGCATGATGAGCCTCCGTGCACTGTCTTACATTATTAGCATCTTCAGTGTAGTGTATGAATGCTGTCAAATATGAAAACAACTGTCTTAATCTCTTCTTTACTGATCTTACTGTCCACTAAAACCTCTGGTCAAGCTATGCAGTCAAAATGGAGTGTCTTTTCTACAGATACAAATCAAGATTGGTGTGTGAGACCTTTCTAAAACTTTCTGCCACTTTTGGTTTGGTCTCATCTTTTTGTGTCCTTCCAGAGCACCCAACTGCAGACGAACATGGAGCATCTTAAAGATGAGTGGGCAGATTTTCTAAAGGAGCAGCAGAGATTAAAGGAGAACGTGGATGAGGAGCACGCCAAGGAAGTGGGACAACTCAGCACTCGGTACTGCGAAATGAAGAAAGGCTTAACCAAGTTTTCACCCCTCTAATCAGCTGATGTTTGTGAGGGTGTGAGTGCACGAATCGTCTCTCATTACATGAACACTTGTGTTTATTATGGACATGGACGTCTGCTCTGCATGTGCAAAATGGAGCTGAAGTGGGCTTTGGTTGATGTACTTAGTGGTTGGCATAAAAAGATTTTGCTCCTGCAACATTTTCCAAATCATAAATATGAAAGTTTGATTAACAATGTGGCATTTCCACAGGCCATCAAACTCACAAGGTTCTGTCTATAGCACATGGAATATTCACAGCACCTAAAAGGTCTGGAACATGTCATTTTTAAACAAGCAATCATTTGATTGTTCCTTGGCCGTGAAGTTTTCAACATTTCAAGATTTTCAATGGATGCCTGCCTGAAGGGTCCTGGTGATAAATCTGCATCAGCCTCAAGCTGAAAGGAACCTGGTGTTTGGCACCGCGGCGAGATATTCTGAGCACTCAAAGCGAGATCATTAAATGTTAGAAAAGCCTGAGCAGGTGTGTTTAAAGCACAGGTCAAGTGTTGTAGAAACAAGCTCAAACAGAACCGTTTTCCAGAACAAATCATCCCTCACCAGCTCTCCTGTGTTTGGAACATTCGACCCCTGACATTAACTTCAAGTAAACCAACTGTCTATGAAGTAACTTTCATTATAAAAGGCCTTTGATGACACCAATTTAAATGATCAGCAGCAGCTGTTTTTTGTTTGCTTTGCCACCTCAAATCTGATTTTAATGACTCACAAATCCAATATTTTCCTTGCTGTTTAAACAGATGGAACGTGAATCAGATTTTGGTTCCCTGGTTTGAATTTCTTTCTGGATCCGTCTAGTTCTCTGAGCTTGAAGTGCTTAAAATGCACTGAATGATAAGCAAAAGTGTTATTTCTGTGCAGTCTTCTCTGTTCATTAGATAACTTGCATACAGAGGCATGTGTTACAGTGTAAATAAACAATTTTCAAGTGCAATAATGTATAAAAGTTGTAATATGAATGACAAAAGTGTGTGTGTCTGTGTGTGTGTGTGTGTGTGGGTCTTGACCCTGAAGCGGGGAACCTCTGAGGTTGATGTTACAGCACATCACTCACAGCACTTTTAATGCAGTGTTTAGCTTTTGCCCCAGACAATGGTGATTTGTTAGACAGGTTAATGGATAGGTGGGCACACTGGGCACATTCCTGGCATGGCTGAGAACAGAGCTCAGAGCTCAGACAATGCAATAGAACAAATATTTTAGATACCCCCCCCTCACATCCTTTCCACACACTTTCCAGACACCTCGACTGTCAAATGTCCTATCTCAAGAAACAGGTTTCGACTTCATCTCATCCATCAGCTGAAGAAAAATAGAGTTCCTGTCAGAAAAGTATGAATAATACAAAACAAGCCAGCAGTGGAGTCCCTCCACCATGTGACAACACAGCTGAAGTGAACTCAGTTCTGTATCCCCTTTCACAGAAGCTGCAGCTTTTTTCCATTTTGGCTAGCAATGACCTGCCCCCTCTGCTCTCATGCAAAACCACTCTCTGGTTGCTCTGCCTGTGTCTGCGCATACTGTACGTGTGTGTGTGTGTATGTGAGAGAGAAAGAGAGAGAGAGTCGGGGATGGGTGGCGTCAGAGCAGGACACGGTGGTTGGCGTGTCATCAGAGATCACAGAGGGCACAGACATGCCAGCAGATGTACGTCTCCGCCTTGGTGACTGCAGCTGTCCAGCATGGAGACAGCCCATCATCAGCTAACGAGGAGCGACAATACGGAAACGTGGTCCACCTCTGCCAGCGAGGCACCTTTTCATCTGCCCTTGTTTATTTTTTCGGTTTTCGTTGGAAAGAAAGAAAAACAGTCAGAGTACACGAAAGGTCACTGTTAAAGTCATATGAGTGTTAGCTATTCATGAGCAGAGAGTCATGAGCTTACAGTTCATACTTGTTGGGCCTGATGAGTACAGGATTCATATCTGTTACAATGAGTTCTGACGTTTCTGTGTTGCGTCAGATTGAGAAGACCTAGCTTTCCTGAAGTAAGAATTCCCACAGAGTAAAGGAAACATAAAAGCGGTTCTTCTCAGATTTAACACATGTAGAGACCTGAGTTTGACCATGTTTCTGGTTGTTGTCTGGCCTGCTCTTTTTTTTGGTTCAAATCCACAAGACCATAAAATACCTGCATAATGACCGGCCTGAGGCAGTGTGGGAAAAACCCCAGGTCAGAGAAACCTTTCACCATCCGCTATTTTCCTGCAAGACCATCGCTGTCAATAATATCACGCTCTTCGGTGAACTAAAATGATATTAAGCGAGCTGGGACTCAGATCAACGCCGTTTTCCGAGCCATTAAAACAACAACAGATTTCAACATTCATGGGAATTTTAGCTCTGGTTAGCGTGCAGGTTGAAAAGTAAGTCCAGTCAGAAATCACAGCATCTGGTCAAGCGATTGCTGAGTGACTGGTATCAATCAAATACCTCATCTCTTTTAGAGATATTCTGATGTTATATCCATCAAACATAAAGAGGAAACTGTCAGACATCCCATGTACTCATGCTGCTGGCACAGAGATGTTCGCTCTTCACAGACCAGTAAGACGACTCCATACACAGGCCAAGGGTTGGGCGCTGGCTGAAATCTCTCTGTTATCAGTCTCCTCAGCCTGCTGCCACGTCTTTGGACTCTGGTTGGTTTGTTTTTTGTCTCCAGTGTTCATCGGAGAGCAGCGTGCTCTTCCTGTTATGAAGGGGAGAGCAGTGCTCTCGGGCCATGGAGCCCCCGTTCCCCGTGCCAATATAAATGGTAAAGGAAACAGCAGCACCCAGCTGGAGCCCCATTGGGCAACAGACAGAGATAAGGGGTGTGTTGATGAATGCAATCTGATGCTCTGTTTGAAAAAAGAGATTTCCGCGTCCACCGGAAAAGAATGAAATGTATCACAGGGATGAAATGTGCAGATCACATGAAGACATTTTATAGCAAATACGATCTGATTTTAGTAATCCGTGCTGGGCCGAGAGTCGATATAGAACTGTTGAAGTTTAGCATGAATGACAGAACAAAGTCAGGCATGTGTCCTGTTGCAGTTCAATTTAATCAACGCACAACACTGCTCAGCACTAAATTTTGGCATATCACATAAGACCTCCTAACATCTGCCAAATCTTTTTTCCATGTCTACTAACCTCACATGGTGCTGTCGCCAGCCAACATCTTACTCAAAACTTTCCGACGTCACCATCAGTCTACACAACAATAGGTTGGCTTGAAGGAAGTATTTTGGTTTTCAGAGAATGAACAGTACCAGCAAGAACCGGCTAAAAGATCATTCCAATGAGCTTAAAACAATACAAGTGTAGTTATATCAGCTACCTGCAGATTTAAAGGAAACATGTCAAACAATTACACCGGGAACTGCCAAGGACAATCAGCATTTATCATGGCCATGCTTTACAAGTTACAAAAACCCTGTGATATATAAGTGGGATCAAAAGATAGAATTTAGCTTTTTACACCTTTTTTTGCTACTTACTTAATCATTTTACATTCTTTAATTGTTATGTAGTTCATATCTTGTTCTCCACCATCAGTGATCCCTCTGGGCTTTCACACACAGCTGAGCAGACGCTGATCGGTCTGCACGGTTACATTCATCTGAGAGCATGGCAACGGCACTGTCACCTCACAGCAAGAAGGCTCCTGGTTCGAACCTCGGCTGGGGGCTGGCTGGTTTCATGTGTGGAGTTTGCATGTTTGCGTGGGTTCTCTCTGGGTTCTCCTGCTCCCTCCCTCACTTAACAGGTTAATTGGTGACTCTAAATTGGCTGTAGGTGTGATTGTGAGTGTGAATTGTTGTTTGTCTCTATGTGTCCTGTGATGAACTGGCGACTTGTCCAGGGTGTACCTCGCCTCTCGCCCAAAGTCTGCTGGGATAGGCTCCAGACCCACCGTGACCCTGATGAGGATAAGCTGTTACAGATAATGGATGGATGGATGGATGGATGGATGGATGGATGGATGGATGGAACTGCATGCATATGATTTATGTAAGTTGTGTTTTATTTATTTCTAGCACTTCTTGATAATGTAAGTTTAAAAAAATCATCCAAATTATATAATCATATGTTATGTACATACTTTCAACTCATTAAGACAAACTTTGGCCAAACTTTTGCCTACTTAGGATCTTGTGTTGAATTTCTGACATGATCTTAGCAAGTACTGGATACAATGAGCTTAAAGCCTCATAAACATAAGGGTAATTGTCACTGTAGGATACTGTACTTGATTGCATTCATGATAATGTGTCATATATTTCTGTATATTTATCATATGCTATACATGTTTTTTTCCCCTGAGCTCTGTACACAGCACACTTTATGTATCCTGACAAAGGCCATTTGGGTTTTAGCACACCCATGTGTGGATTGATGCTTATCTTTGGCTTCTTTATCAGGTCAAAAGGTACAATGTACACTTTTATGAGTGTCAGACAGGTCAAGTACAGCTCATGTTCGGGCTCAATGTTTATCCATGTCTATTCATTCTCTTTACTGCTGTATCGTTTGAAAACTAATAAAATACCAGCAGAGCTTGAACTTCCTTGAAGAAACAAATACAATACACATGACCCCAGAGGACTGCTACAATTTCTACGCAGCTCACAGCAAACCTGGCATTACAAAACAGTTTCTTTTTGGCCTGATCAGCTTTCATTTCAGTCGACTGATGAGAAAAAGCAGGCCTAACAGAAACACAATTTCATTATTTTGTGACTTGGAACAATAGAAAGTGAGGAGGTATTCATTCATGCTCACTTTCCTGACAGCTTATGAGAATTTTCAGGCTCTGCATGCTCACTCTCTTTCTTTTGTGCTACATGATGGGCCCCTGTTACTCAATTACTAAGGGGTCCAAAATGAAAATGCCAATGAACAAAAGCACCATGCTTCCAAGTTAATAATCTGGCATAAAACCACCCCAGGGAGCCTGTGATGGGTCCTGGGCGGATTGAAAAGCACATGGTAATATGAATTCTTTGGCAATAGCAAACGTTCACCCAGTGGATCGCTAAATAAGAGAGGGAGAGCTCTGAAAGCAGTAAAACAAATTAAGAAATTGATATTTCTCAGAGGGAAAGGCATGCTGGATAGTCTCAGACCCTGGCAGCTTAGAAAATGAGCACTGGGTGGCATATAAAAGCAATCATTGGAAAGAAAAGGGATGAAAATTAAACGTCCCACCTTTCACCATAAATGCCAGCACTCGCTTATTAGCAAGCACTGATATGCTCCCTGGTGAAAGCTGACATTGTAACATATCCGTATTTGATTGTGTGCGGTGAACAGTGAGTTTCTTATCCAGATGTCTTGATCAGATTATCTCTGTTTAAAAGACACACTCGATTGCCATTTTTTTGTGCAATAAACGGTTTAATTAACAGGACTGTACATGATGTTTTGCGTCTGTTCAGTTTCATCAGACAGCCTTGCTAATACAACAGCTCAGTGTTCCTGTCAGCTCCAAGAAACACAGATAAGAGTCCAGCAACAACAAACACCTTCCTCAGTCAATCACAGGGCAAACAATAGCCAGAGAGCACTCGAAGAACGGCCTGTCATCAGCCAGTGGTCACCAGGAGCAACAAAGCTTGTTGTCGTCTAGATTCCTGAACTGTAGAGGAATGTCTGGCTTCACTGCCAAACACACACCTTCTCAATGGATTTTGATTTTCCCTGTTTTCTTGTACCAGGCAGGTATTTTCCTGATGTTATCTCCGTTTGAATGTTACAGTTTCAATGATGCTAAAAACCCAAACACTGTAGAACATCATTTGCTACTGCATCCAAATAGAAGTAAGAAAATTTGCACATTCGCACACAAAACAGGTTCAGTTGCTCAAAATGTTGTTAGCCCTGCAAGATCTAATTTTTGCCCTCATGCAGGCGGCAAAAACAAGCTGTAAACCCAGCGCTGACATCACCTTTTCTAGTTGATGGCTAACTTGTAAGCAAACATAGTTGCTTACTCATCCAGCACATATGAAGCAACGTTAGCCTTCATTCATAGTCTGTCCACCCAATATTAACTATTTTATCTCTGTTTTTTGGTCTCCACCAACTCTTTCGGGAAATATCTGGCTCTTTAGCAGTTATGCTTCAGTATTTTCACAAGCTAGTCACTAACTCAGGATAGGTGCAATGGGCTTTTAGATCTTTTTGCACTGAAAATAGCTTCCTGATGTGGCTGTAGATGTCACTATGAGATCTGTGAGAGTGAATCAAAATGCAAAACAATAACAATGATATTAAAAAGCCTCGTAGAGCTGAGGGAAAACAGGACAGGCAGTAATTCTAATGATAGCGATGTTTGAGGTGGGCTAGGACCAGCCTCTCGAAGCACTTCATGATGGTTGGGGTGAGTGCAACAGGGTGAAAGTCATTAAGGCTGACTGCAGTAGAGTGTTTCAGCACCGGCACGATGGATGTAGTTTTAAAGCACAACTGCTTGGGCCAGTGACAGGTTGAAGATGTCAGTCAGGACCTCAGACAGCTGTCCAGCACGTCCAGGGATGCCATCAGGGCCAGCAACCTTACGTGCATTAGTCCTGCTCAGTGCACATGTCAGTGGAGGAGAGTGTGAGGGGTTGGTGGTCTGCAGGGAGCATAGCCTTGATGGCTGCCTCCTGATTCTCCCTGTCAAATGATGTGGTCCATTGTAAATAAAATAAAAATAAAATATTGATATAGCCGCTATAGCTCAAGAGATTTCATTTCAGTCAATTTACATGACATGACTGAACTTCCTGCCAACTCATTTCACTCCAGATTTACATCTTCTTCCTTTGAAATGTTCTTGTTTTAACATTAAATGAAGTTTATGATCTAATCTACTGGTCATGAGAAAACCATTTGCTCTGCGCCTCTTTGATCATGTTATTTGCCCGGGTATTGATTTAAGGAAATAAGTCATTAAACAGATAGGCAGGATATAAAGGATGATTCAAGGCCTTGGTGACTGCAGTAACAGAGATGTTAAAGAACAGAAATATAAAGAGAATTTTTTTAAATTGAAAATGAAACACTCAGTGTCCAGTGTTGGTTCCTGAATGTGTCTTTGTGAGAACATACCCACAGGGCTTTTCCAAAAGAATATTTTCAGTGTCTGCGTTGTTAGGAATACTATAAAACAAAACTGATATAGCTGTAAAAGTTTAAATAGTCAATAAAATCAGACACCATTCTCAGTGAAAAGGCACAACAGGTGGTTTCCAGATTTGGATGAGATGTTTCTTACTGATCAGTTCTAGTTTACCGTCAGTTGCCTTAAATCTATGAAAGGAATTGAAGTCAGTGCCAAGAAATAATCTTACAAATGCATTTTCCAATACAAACGTTGTCATTTTCATTGGCTTTTTTATTAGGTGGTATAAGAGGTTTCAAGAATCTTGAAGTTGCTGTTCTCAAGTTTGCATGAAAATCACAGCAGTATCTCTTAAAATCTATTTACATGCAGCATAGATTGTAAAATCATTGAAATTGGACAACGAAAAATGTGAAATGGCTGTAAATGACGATGACTACAGGATTCTGATTTCTTCCAGAAGCTTTTTGGATGCTTCTCAGCTTCTGATAAATGATAGGCATCTTAAAAACAGGATTATTCCTGAGCATTTTTGGGAGGCTAAACCAAAGTATAATGGAAGAAAAAGACAAGCTCCCCAAGTACTGAACATTTCACAAAGCTAACAAAGCATAACGCCCCTTAAAAAATACTTTTGTCCCATTGTCAGTTGGATCCAAGAAAGTGGAATTTCTCCCCTGTTGTTCTCAGAGCAAGCCCTTTGCTCTCGCTGAATGATCTCACAATGAGATCTCCAAGGAGCATCTAATATCCCACCTACCTCAGCCCCTGAAACCCAATAAATCAATCAGTTGTGCTTTACAAGCCTGCGTGTGTGTTACGCATTCAGGAAATAGAGAATCCCTGCTGTGGATCACATCTAAAAAACCATCCTGACTGACAGAACAATGAGGCAGACAGGAGATGGAGGAACAAGGTGCATGCATGAACGTGTGCGACTGCATACTTGTTTGTGCCTGTGTGTAGATGTGTTTTTTTGTGTCTATCTGTAGCAGCTCCGACCCATGAACCCCCACTGAATGTGAGTCAGCCTCTCATCCCGGCTTTCTCCAGGGAGGCCCGGGCTCTTGGCAGAGGAATGCATGGGAGTGGGCTCCTTCAATAAAGGCAACTCTCTTTCAGGGCCCCGGGACGGCCCTGGGCTTTACTTTTCATCGTTTCCCTCCCCTGTCTCTCTCTGAACCCAAAGTGGGCTGCTGCTTTTGCTACTGCTGCTGCTTCGTTTCAAGCATAATGGCTTTACCTTGAGGCTGAGAGAGAAAGACACAGAGGAAGGGAGGAGTCCGGAGCTAAAATTATGACTCACCTACTGCATGCCCATGCTAAGCACTGACATCTTGTTAGAACTCAACGTGGTTTTGTCTACCATTCAGCAGACAATCCCGAATCACATATTTGAATGAAAGACCTGTAAAAGAAGTGTGCCTCATTTAACTTATTTTAAAAGAATATTCTGACATTTTGGGACGTGCACATTGCTTTCTGCTGCAAGTGAGATGAAAAAATGGTACTACTGTCATGTCTGGAGGCTAAATATGAAGCTACAGCGAGCAGCAGGTTAGCTTTAGCTGTGAATTTGTCAGCTTTAGAGGTGTTTTTACATCTATTTTGTTATTTCCAGACAAAGCCAGGCTAGCTGTTTCCCCCTGCTCCCAGTCTTTATGCTAAGCTAAGAGTGGTATTGATCTTCTCATCTACCTCTCAGCAAGAAGAGTGTCAAACAATTCATTTTAAAGGTGAGGACAGACAACACTTTTACACCTTCTATCCCCTCGTTCATTCTGAAGGAACTGCCTGCATAATGAATCAGCAAAATTTCCTTGTGAGCATCGTCCACGCCTTTGCTGCCTCTCTTTCAATGATCCATTGAATACATAAATTTAAACTTGCACTCATTGCTCTGCACCCAGTAGTGTCGTTGAGGTCTAGCAGATGTGTGGCTGGAGTACAACTAAGCACTCTGACAGCTATCGTATAGGGAGAGGAGAAAGTGAGGAAGGGGGGACAAAAAGAAAAAAGACATCTGAAGAAAAACCTGAAAAAGGAAAATCAAAGCAGCAGATAAAGCAGAAGTAAAAAAAAAAAAAAAAAGACAGACAAAGCCAATAGAGGCAATGACAACAGTAAGAAAAACTGAGAGAGGAGAGGGAGGAAGAGAGGAACAAAGGCAAGGAAGGAGGAAGACAAAGATGGGGGGGGGGCACAGAGAAGGAAGACTGGTCTCTGGCCTGCAGATCAAAGCAGGCTGTGAGCAGCAGCTCCAGGCCGGTCCTCCCAGCACCTGCTGCTGCCCCGCAGCCAAGTCAAACACATTATTCCAACAGACACACTGCTTAATGGCTTCTGTGGAGAGACCTTTACCGGGCCCATGACTGCCTCTGCAGACGCTCAGAGTGTGCAGGCTGCACTGACACACACACACACACAAAGGCTTCCTAAAAGTCATTCATACACACTTCTTACACAGGGTCACACATCCAGGAGAGAGCACACACGCACACAGGCGCAAATTTCCTACGTGTGATCCATCAGATCATTTTATTGCACATCTGCTTCATAATGGACAGATCCAGACACCTGTCAGAATCATAAACTTACACAAAGTACAGACGGACTGATGAACAATGCATACAATAAAAGATATTTACAATAAGACATAAACACCTGGTTCAAGCATTGTGCCCCACTCTAATGCAGCGTTCTGTTAAAAAGGACCTGGGTTATGATTGGACCCAAGTCAATATTGAGCAGAGAACAAATCATCCTTAGAAAAACAGTAAACATCTGTTTTGTGACTTGGCTCCTTCTCACTGGCAATGTCAGCCTGACCTCAACGAGGCTGGGCCCCTTTTACATTTTCCATGAGAGCAAGCGGGAGTACCAGTAAGTGGGTGACAGCATCTGTAATTTCTTTTTTTCAACAAGCGGAGAAAAATAAAAACAAACCTTGATGCAATGAAAGCAGGTAGCGGGCTGCTCTTAACGTGTCTTGCAGTACATCCAAAAAGAATAAAAACCATGCACAGCCTTTATATACGGCTTTTGCTCAGGCAAAGTGAAGCCTCATTGGTTATTGATGACATTTATGGCTCGCCTCATATGAAATAGTGTCTGCTGAAATATCATTTTAGAGCCCTACTTTCTTTGTAGCTTCAAGCCTTCATGGCAGCCGCTTGATTTGTAGGTTGTCGTTGATATTTGGATGCACTGCTCATGTAAAGGCAACCTCACATGTTCTTTTCATGGACACAAGCAGTATGTCATCGTCTATTGATCTTTGTAAGGAAATTCTGTTTTCTATTTCAGAGGCTGGGCCCGGCTACAAAGCGGCAGCCATGGAGGTGGTAGCATTTCATTTCATGACTTGCTCAAGGACACTTTAGCAGGGTGGATGCTTTCCAATGTGTGGGCTTCAAGGAGGTCTCTGTTATTATTTATACCACAATATTAATTTGTGTAGCATATACCATTTGATAATGCTAAGGGGAATAGATTAATACTAAACCCTTAACACCTTTTTAAAACTGGATTTAAGGAGCTTCTCAAACACACATCCATACATAATTCATTTTAAGGATGGTTATTTGGTTAAAAATATCTAAAATATAACATGTTGAGTTTCCAAAGGCCCTAAATTAAAAATGACTCATTTGCAGATTTTGCAAAAACTCTATTGCATGATATTTAGCTAAGCTAAAAACTTTTCCACTAAGGCACCAATGGTCACGCCAGGATGTCCACGTCTTTTCTCCTCCTCCCTCATACTCCTTATTTTCTACGTTCTTCTCACTCTCTCTGCCCTACATCAACCCCCCTTGCAAACTGGCCAGTATATCCTGATGGCTTTACCAGCAGGAAGTGTGGCTTTTATAGTGAAGGCTCTGGACCAAGAAGCGTCTGTGAAAGGCAGAGTCCAAGTCGAGGTGGGTCCTGTCACCACCTGTGATGTCTCACCTAAGGCGACATGTTTGAGTGTTCGACAAATTGCAGTGCTGTGTAACTTATTTTATTACAGACACTTTTATTTAGACACATGTATAGACGAGAAAATAAGTCAGAGCCTGAGTCTTATGACAGGGCTGCTTATAACTTTATGATGATCAGTATAGGCATCATTAGCAGAGTATGACCAGGATCAGAAAGTCAATATGTTTGTATTTTACACAGGAAATGAAACTTTCTTGCACACAGAAAAAAAAAAAGAAAAGCATGTAGTCCTAAGCACCCATGCATAAAAACATGACTTTTTCAATCCAGCCTTTTTGACAAAAATCTCTTGTTCACTTGTGAATTCATTATCTTAGTTTATGATTCATTTTCATCTTGGGGGTGAGATGAATTTGTCTAGATGTAATGGAAATCCATCCAACAATCATCAATGTAATCACCACTGGACCAAAGTGGTGGACTAACAACCAACAGATCGATATTTCCATCTATTTTTTTAATTCTTTTTTCTTATTTAATCTTAATTTAATCATTGAGATTAACGTTTCTTTTCCAAGAGAGACCTGAAAACAAGAAACATTCACAAAAACACACAATCCACGGACAGAAACAACACAATAAATGATAAATTCATAAAAACAGTTACAAGAACGAACAAAACATCAGGTCATAAAGCTTTAACATCTCCAAGGGGAATACAAGATTTTATACAGAGAGTCAATGGTTGAAAATAAATCTTGAATGATAGTCTGCTGTCAAGCCAAAATCATAAGTATTTGTGAGTAACATGGGTGCCATTTAAAGTTTTAATGGCAGGATGGTCAAAGGTGGAGGTACACTCCATTTAAAACTAGTCTGTGATTAAGGAGTGATAATTGTAAAGTATCAAAGGCAGACTGCAGCTGGAATGATAACAAGTTAACTGTGAACAGATTAAGAGAGCAGATACCGGTCAAGATTATGTGCACTGGTGTTTTTGCAAGCTTCTAACTTAAGTAGAGTTTTGTAAAACGTCATAAAGCCATGTTGGTAACATAAGAATATGTGTGTAAAAAGATTTCAGTTAATTGTGTGGTAAATGCATTAAACTAAAGTTTAACCTAAACTAAACTTGATCTCTCGTGTCCTATATGTTAACCTTTGAATGTCAGGTGCTGCAATGACGTATTGCTGTTTTTGGAAAAATACTTCCTCCTTTGCCAATTCTTGCATGAATTAAAACATTATGTGGCTGCAATTTAATTGATTCAATTTCACAATAGCTGAAGTCAAAGTTCATTTCCTCAGGAACATGTTTTTACTCTCAAACAACAGCAATTTCCAGTCACACCTGTCAATATTCAACCTGTTTACAGCTTTTGTGTGGAGTTTCCAGCAGCGGGAAAACAGCGGGACCCTGTAAGTTCACAGACCTTGTGGAAAATGATGGTAATTCCAATACTGTAGATACCTCAGGAGACTTGGCGCAGCTTTACTCATCCGCCTGGATCCAGCAGAGAGCAGTAGAACATAAAAACACTTGGGATACATTGGGAGTTGTCATGGTAATCCACAACCACCATAACCATTTCTCATATCCCTCCTCTCTCATTTATCCCATTTCTATCTCACTTCTTTGTTGTTTTCTCCTAAAAAGTAGATTTTATGACTTCTTTCCTTCTTTCTTTCTTTTTCTTTCTTTCTTTCTTTCTTTCTTTCTTTCTTTCTTTCTTTCACTTTTTCTCCCGTACTTCCTCTTTCCCTTTTTTAGCCACCCAGATGAAAAGACATGCCGCTTTCCGATTTCCATCCCCTAACGTTTCTTTCTGGAGTTGTTCCAATCATGTGGGAGAGCCCTTTCCTCACTCTCTTTTCCCAGCACAGGTGCCGCTGCTGTGGTAGTAAGCTGTCTGCAAATGACATTGGTTCCCCTCCACTGGTCACATCCTGTGTCCCGGATATGATACTGCCATGAGTCTCTGTGTTCCTAATGGAAACACGTCTGGCTCTGGATTGCATGATGGGAAGACGGTGCTGAAAGCATTTCTACAGAAACACTGAGTGTGCAACAAGGTGATTCCCATATGTTTACATGACAGAATTAGAATTAGATTAGGTCAGAAATAGCCTCTGAAATATTCCAGAAACTCCTCTTAAAGGTTTTCTCAGTGTGTTTCTTGGCAGTGTTGAAAAGCAGACCCACATTTGTAATAGATACTGTTTGTGAGAGGCAGTCGACAGCTGTTAGAGGGGAGGGTCAGTATTGTTTCTGCATTTTATTTCAGTTTTATGATGATCAAGTTTAAATTACTTTTTATGTTCATTTAAGACAGCGAGAGTGTATTAATCTGTCAGGGCAAGATTTAAAGGACCAATATGTAGGAAATAGTGTCATGCAGGGGTAAGGCTGTGGAGTGCAAGCAGCTGAATACCCCTCACCTCACACTCCCCTTCCAACTGTATAAGAGAATGGTGGACATGAAACTCATGAAAAATGTAAAAGGCCCTGTCTAGAGCCACTGTTTAGTTTGTCCATTCTTAGCTACTGTAGAAACATGGCAGCTCAATGTGGTAGACTCTGTGAAAGAGGACCTGCTCGCTGTGTAGATATAAAAGGCTCATTCTAAGGTAGGAAAAGCACAGTAGTTCTTATTTTCAAGTGATTATACACTAATGGAAACATACACACTTACACACTGAACCTTTAGGGCAATAGTGTGACATTTTTGGACATATATCTTTCCTCTTGCGGAGAGTTAGGTGTGAAGACTGATATCACTTTCAGATTTGTGCCAGCAGCCAATTAGCTTAGCATACCACAAAAAAATGGAAACACAGGAAAAACAGCTAGCTTATCTCAGTCTAAAGATTTAAAATATGCCTACCAACACCTCTAAAGCTCACACATATTTAATCTTATTTATTTAATCACTATTTCTTCAGGAAGTGACTGCTCCAGGCCTAGAAATAGTCCAGCACATAACCTCCTGTAACACCAACATGTCTATTTCACACTTCAGTTTTTGTATGGATTAAACAAACAAGATATGACATGTTAATTAGTTAGCTTTATAGGTGTAAAAGAGGTGCTGGTAGGTGGATTTTGTTACTTTTGGACGGAGCCAGGCTAGCTGTTTCCCCCGCAGTCTTTATGGTAGGCTAAGCTTAACAGCTGCTGGCTGTAGCCTTAGATTTAAAATGTCAAAATGACACTTGGCAAGTCCAAAAGAATCAATACAATCAAATGAGAAGGATTTTGGTGTCCTCTTTATCTTGTATCTGCAAACTGAAAGATAATGTGTTTCGCTCTCATTTGGACACTTTTCATTCAGGAAATGTACTTGTTGAGACCAAAGAGACACGTCATGATAAGTCTTCACACCCTGCCTTGAGTTAATGCTCTCTCTGTGAAGTTAGTGGCCTAGAACGATATCTAACTGTAGCATGGACTGTTTTGAAATTCACACACACTCCTCTCTGTTATTCACTGTCTCTCAGATCTCACTTTCACCCCTTTTGCCACCTGCCGACTCTTGCACTCTGAGCCACCAACTTCAAGCAATTAAGAAAATAAACAGAATGTCCTCGGGTCCCCAGGGTCCATTAATCTTTCTTTTTCCCATTACACCATGCTGTAGCCTGCCTGGCAAGGTGCCTGGCCATCAACAATGGGTAACCAGTAGACACCCACAACTATGCAGCCTCCACTTCACTGGGCAAAATGTAAAATGTGTCAGCAGCAATTTGGTCATATTTACCACAGCTATATGACATGTTGAGATTAAAAAGTGATGTGTGGTTATTGGCTTGCCCTGGTAACAATAGAGCCCCTTTGGGAGAGGTGGGCCTGTGTGGAGATGTTATTTATAGTGTGTAAAAGTCAAGGAAAATAATCTCATATATCATTTTTCACCTCCAATTAACTATACAGGCATTTGTGTTTCACTGAGTGAGCAGCGGCTGGAATGTGAGAGCGTAGCGAGAACGGTGGGTCACGAGTGGACGTCAAGGCCATTTTTTGATATAATAGCTCAAATAAACTTTAGTGGGTGGGAGTTCTCGTACTGCCAACACTTTCATGCCAGCACAGTGGACTAAATCAGAGCAGGGAAATGATCACAGCAGTCATAACAGTTGGGACAAAAATACTTTTGATGTGAAATGGAAAAAGTTCAAGACAGGCAGCACATACGCATGTTGAACTTTGAAAGACACTTTGGGAAATACATCGATTCGCTCTAATAGTACTGTGAGAGCGTATCAATCTGTCAGGGTAAAATTCAAAGCAATCGTGACACATTTTGGGAAATGTGCATATTCTCTCGCTGAGAGTCAGGAAGTCGGAATATTTCCAAGAGACAGATGGCAAAGCAAAAGGGCCAGTTGCTTTTGAGCTTTAGACATGGTGGTAGATTGAATTTGCTACCTTTGGACGACTAGCTGTTGGCCACTGTCCCATGAGCTAAGATGACCAGTTGCTGGCTAGCTTCATATATAGCATACAGACATAATGTGAGTAAAATCCACCTACCAGCAGCTGTCGCTCACTCATCACCAAGGTAATTTACTGCTGGCTGTAGCTTCATATTTAGCTTATAGACATGAGAGCGCTATCAATCGTCTCTGTCCCAAATTGTCAAACTTTTCCTTTAATTGTTTGGCTATCAAGAAAAAATTAGTCTTTCTTTAGGATTACACTTGGAAACAAATTGCTGTATAGGCTACCTGCTATGGAGAGGCCAAATCCAAAAATAATTCAGCTATCTACAGACCGCTGACACTTTGCATTTGTCTGGTGTGTTTTCCTAGTACTCTCTCTGCAAGTGAGGTCACGGCCATGGGGTAAGACATTAAAAGTTCTTCAAAGAGAGAGCATGTTTGAGTTTTTACACCCGAAGGTTAAAGATCACGTCTAGCCATCCTCGAGGTCAATGTAGCATAATCTATCTCTGCGAGGGAGTCTCTTAAGAGTATATTGCTTCTCCATTGAATGTTTGTACTCCCTGTGGGCAGAATAATTGTGTGTGTGTGTGTGTGTGTGTGTGTGTGTGTGTGTGTGCCTGTGTGTTTGACAGTGGAATTTCAGTGGTTGTCAAGGGAACAGAAAGACAATCTCCTGACACAGGTTGCTTCAAAAGCACCGACACACATACATCTGCACACAGAGGAATTCATAAACACCTATGCCTGTAATATATATATCTAACTTCAGACACTGACTGTGCATGGTAGGATCATTTTCACTCACTTTTAGCATATAGACACTCGAGAAGACCCGCTTTCATGAAAGAGCTGTGACAATCTGGAATAGTTTTATATACAGTGCCGCTCTAGGCGCCACCTCTGCCTGTTTCCATGCTGTAACCTCTTCCTTTCCTCTTCCCACTCTTCCTGTTGTCCAGATGAAAGGAAAAAGGGGGGATGATTAAAGAGAAATACTGTACGTATGAAGTCTGTCTCCATTTGGTTTCGTGAAATCACGACTACATGAAAAGTGAAGAGGAGAGGAGACGGGAGGACTTGCCAAAGACCTGTCAATCCATGAGGCCTGCAGGTACTTGCTACTCTGGGAACAGACACACAAACACACTCCGTCGTAGGAATAGATGCATGATTTATATACACTGTCTCCATTACGTGAGGCTGCAGCCCCCACGAGAGGCACTATTTATCCAGTGTAATAAATTGGATTAATTATATTTGCCTAAAATGTTCTCACTCTCAAGCATCGTTTCCATCATTGAGGGGGCAACTGTGACTCATATCTGTCCATCGGTGTAGAAAACCAACATCTGCAGTGATGCAGTGATGTGACACCTGAGCTGTCGTGTCCATATTTTACAGTTTAAGCAAAACGGTAACTTTGTGTTCTCTTAAATCTCAGTCTATTTTCATAATATTTCATCTTTTCATGGATGTGTTAATATATTTATACCATTAGGTATTCAAAGAGCAGCCAATTTGTTCTACAAAGGACAGCCTTAGGTGTGAAGGAAACTTAGACTGCCTGCCAAAGCGGTGCAGTCGACCGGAACTTACTGGACCAATTTATATTCAACCAATTTGGCTTTTCCTTACTCTAGCAGAGGTGAGCAAACTCTCCTAAATGTCTCTTAAATTATATAATGACATTTTTCTCACTGAGCTTCCTGGTATGACTTCATTGGCTTTCCTTTAACATTTAAAGTGATATTTCACATTTGAAAATGTGTTAACCTTATATTCACTATCTTATATACATGGTGCTAAAGAGTTACACGAGGTTAGTAATATGAATGGAGATGTAGGGATGTGGCGCAGCTATCCCACAGAAGCTTTAGATTGTAATGATGATTCTGGTCAGACACCTACTTAAATTCCAGGGAATGCAGTCTCCTCTCAGAATAATGTCAAATCAAGTTCATTGTTATATTTATATAGCCCCAAACTACAAATCAGCAATTTACCTCCAAGGGCATTACAATCTGTACAGCATATGACACCCACTATTGTTAGACCCTGTGTTCAGATAGAAAAAAGCTTTGCTTTACCAAAAAAAGCTGATAAATTATATTTTAGTGGCACCACAACTGCTTAAAAGTTGTTTGTATAGACCACAGTGATCTAACTAAATGTCTCTTGGCACTAATAAAAACTGCACTGTATTAGTTCAGTTTATGCAGATATACATATCTAGACATAATATGTTTAAATCATTGGAAATCATAATTAGTTATTAGCGCGCTCCATCATGGTCATCATGGGCTAAACCTATGTAATTGCCATCTCCAGCATGGATGCTGATGATAATAGACTTCAGATTTTGGTGATCAACTTCTATGGGTTTGTTTTTTCTGCACTGAAATCAACTTTTTAATACTTTCCCAGAGGAGTGAGTCACACACTGAATGATAACCTGAGTTGAGAATGTCAGTATATTGTATGAGAGGTTTTCACTATATTGTGTGAGAGGTTTTCAGTATAGTATATCAATGCATTTGGTTTCACATGTGTATGTGAGAGGAAAATTCTGAATAATGTCCCTAACGGCCCCTCATAATAATCAGTAGAACACACACAAAAAATAGTATTATCATTCACAGAGATCACAGAATAAATACCCTGATTATCTGAGTCTATCATGCAGCAATTAAAAAACATGCAACAAATGTCTACACCACTGTACAAATGATGCACTGTATCTTATCAAACTTTAGTTAAGATATAGTAGTTAAGCGTTATCTCCCCTCCAGTAAAGTCGCTTGTACCAAATAGGCTTCCATAGTTCTTCAGAGAGTGACACTTTCTTGAACCTGTCAGGTTGGGTAGAGCTGCAAAGCGCTTGCGGACTACCACAGATCTCCACAACATCCTCTTTGCATGCCCAGCTGCACTAACACGAATCTCCATATGCATGTGTCCCATCCACAAGCAGCCCACATTCCTTTAAACGGAGGCTGCCAGAGGGGCGTGCACGTTCAGAGGCTGTCTTTTCACACCAGCAGGGACACTGTTCACCCACCGAGAGAGAGATTCACCATGGCCTCAGCACTGAATTATTGCACACCATTTATGTTGTGTTTTATTTATTTGTCGTTACTGTTTGCAAGTGTGTTTTGCGACGCTGATGCAGAAGACGAGCATGCTAAACACACGTACACGGTGGAGATGTTCAACGAGGCGGTGCCCACTGCACCCCACTTTGTCATGTTTTTCGCCCCATGGTAAGTGAACAGTTAGTTATCAAGTTTTTCTACAGACGACGCTGAATAAATGGCATGGCAATGGGCTTTTCTTTTCTTTAACACCCTCAACACACACCGAAAATAGAAAGAAATGACTGCTGGAGTGGGATTAGAGCTAACCGGCAAACAGGCTAGTTAGCACGCAAGCTAGCCCCGTCCCTTTGGGTAACCGGTGTGTTAGCTTAGCGGCTAACTAGCTTAGCCGACTGCAGTTAATGGGTTTGCAAGACTTTTCACAAGGGCCTCTGTGCTAACATGCTACTAGTTTGTTAGCTGTTAAAACGTAGTTAAGCTGTAGCTTTCTAAATGACGCTGAACGGGCAACTTAAGCGGTTAAACACCGTTTTTTGCCGCTATAGTTATTTTTGAGTTGGTGTAGCTTTATCGCAGTGAATCCCAGTTCAAAGTTGTACTATGTGGAGGTGTGCTTACGTGGCACGCACTGATTGACTGATGTCATATCAGCGGTTCCGAAAATGAGGTCCACGGACCATCGGGGGGTCCTTGACGGGGGTCTCAGGAATTCACAATAAAAGTTGTAATTGAGTTCAATCAACGCCCAATTTAGTGTAGTTAGGATAATGAGATGGAGTTAATGCAGACTGTGTCTGAAGAGAGGATCCACTAAAATGTCTTTAATCTCCCATGGTGATCTCTGGGATCAAGCCTTTGTCTAACACCCAGGTTGACTGTGCAACTTTAGAGCTTCATGCTGTGTCTTTTCTACATTTGGCCTAAATATCCTGTTACTGCAACAAAGGAGTTTTAGATTTCAACTCCGATTTTTGACTTTGTCACTGAGGCTGACACGGATTAACATCATTTGTCTGTATTCATCAGGGGACTGTGTGCACAATAGTAAGGTCTATGCTTATTTATTATTACATAAAACTAAAGGTCCATGTGGCGGTGCCAGGATAACCACAAGTAAACCACCATAAACCGTCATATCTTTATCATGTAGGCAGTAATGAATGTGATTCCACATTTCCTTTGTGTGCAAATGATGACTTTTGACCAGGATCATGGTTTGGTTCGGGCTCAAGATGTATTCGACCAGACCAAAATATGTAAAAGCTTTAAGAAAAACCGTATGTTGTACACTGACGGTATTTATACTGCTGTTGTTTCCAGGTGCGGCCATTGCCAGAGGTTACAGCCGGCATGGAATGAACTGGCAGACAAATACAACAGCATGGACGAGCCCCCTGCATATGTGGTAAAAGTAGACTGCGTCCAGGACACCAAGTTCTGCTCCAGTGTCCATGGAGTCAGGGGCTACCCCACGTAAGTATTTGTCACAGTAATTATTAAATTCGTCGATTTAAGTCGGATGTTTGAACACTTTAAATCAGCAGCTGAACCAACAGATTGACAATAACATGTGCAACATAAAATTAAAGAGTTCTTTTAATCAGTCACTGACAGAAGTAACACATTGACTTACATTTAGTTGAATAACTTACTGGTTTCTTAATGACGTCCACGTAAATCTTGGATGTTGCTGACTACATACATTACCTGCGAACACAGCAGTCACTGGATAATGATTGACAGAACTTTTACAACAATAATATAATAAATTACTGGATCCTCGAGCCTGTAATGGTGATTAGATAGTCTAATTGGATTATTGTGATTGCATGTAGTACATGTTATGTGTAAGCTTTAGACTTGAATCATCTGCCTGCCATGCCACAGTTCATTCAGTTTAAACAAAAATCATGTTACGTTTAGGTTGAAGTTGTTCAGGCCAGACCAGGAGCCAGTTAAGTACCAGGGGCCCAGAGATCTGCAGTCTCTGGAGACCTGGATGCTGAAGACACTCCAGGAGGATCCTTCTGTGAGTTCTGTTCACTCATTTAAAACCTCAATCGAACTCAAGTTTATTAACAGGTGACCATTACAGTGAAGGACCAGTGGTGTTCATAGATGCTTGTTCTTGTGTGTCCTCCAGGAACCAGAGACTGAGCTGGAGCCTCCTAAAGCCCCAGAACCCAAACAGGGAATGTATGAGCTCACCGGTCTCAACTTTAAGGCCCACATAGCCAAAGGTGAAGATCAGTGAGAACATTTATAATGCTACGTGAGAGTGCTGGCGTACCACTCAACTTAGGCAAATGAATGGTTAACTTCATCTTGTGTATTTATGCAGCTGCATCCTGTCTGCAACAGATAAATAGTTTCTGTTATTTTCAGTTGTACTTTCAGTTTTCAGCCACACTCAGTAGTGTTTCTAGATCTCTCGTTAGAGAATGGAAACACCTCATTGCCTTGATTGACATAACTAACATTTCAACACGAGTACCTGAGCCACAATCCACAACGTCAGTCAACTCGAGCCGACCGTACAACACTCGCCCCCTGTCGCCTCACGCTTCTGGATTTTCAGACAACGACTGCAAAAACAAACAGCGCTCGCGATAATTGTCTCGTTGAAATTGTTGCTCTTGAGCTGCGCCGAAGTTGAAATGTTTTGGTTTTGAAGAAAAAATAAACGATTTCTTGTTTGGAGACGAAAAAAGGCAGGATATGACATAGGCATTTTTAAAACGGTGTTTATTGGTCCCACCTTCACAACTTGGCAACAGAGCTGCAATAAACGTTGTGTAATTGGTCGCATATAACCTCTGTAAGAGGTGTATATTTTCATTTATGGCAGGCTGTGTTGAGTTTGTAGCAGCTTTGTACATTGCTCCATCAAATCAGAGATGTGAACACTTAAACTCGTTCAGTCTCACTGTAGCACAGAAAATCCATCTATAAATTTGTCCTTATTTAATTAAGTTTTTTATGTTCTCTTGCTAGATATCTGCAGCTTCTTTTTCCTAATCTGTCCTTTCTCCTCTCGCTCCAGGTGCCCATTTTGTTAAGTTCTTTGCTCCATGGTGCGGTCACTGCAAAGCCATGGCCCCCACCTGGGAGCAGCTGGCCACCACCTTCGAGCACTCTGAAGATGTCAAGATAGGAAAGGTGGGTCCCTCAGATACCTGTACAGGTTCAACTACTCATAAAATAAGTAATCAGATACTTAAACAATAAAACACCACATACTGTGACACCTACTGTGTTCATCCTGTTACCTGTGGGCAAAGTGAGAAGCTTTATGTTTGCATACTGGATTATTAAACAAAAACCTCTGTGTCCGTATTTGCAATGACGTCTCATCCTAGTTTGATAACACATATTTATATTTATGACTTAGGTGGACTGTACACAGCACTACGAGGTGTGCTCTGAGAACGGCGTGCGGGGATATCCCACACTGCTCTTCTTCTACAACGGACAGAAGGTATGGAAGAAGTTTTGGACTGCTGCAGCCTGCCTGCATCTGATATGAATACATAAACAAATAATAAAAATACTGTCATGTTATTCACAACAGCAGTGACATGTTTACATTGAAGCATCTGCAGCTAAAACAACTTTTGTTATTGTTGAGTTATTGTAAGACGTGCATAGTATTTGGTTTTGCTATGTGTTGTATTCTTGGTGTATGAAAAAGTGTCAGTGGTTCTTAATTATAAAGTTCTCCCCAAGTGGGCCCAACCCTCCAGGGTCAGTGTGGGTCAGGTCCAAATAAAAAATGTATTCATATGACAATGGGATGATTCACGATGCAAAGAAATGATTGGAGTAGCCTCCACAATTATGGTACTAGCAGCAAGGTATTAATTCTTGTATATGTGTGTGTGTCTTTCTAGACAGACCAGTACAAAGGCAAAAGAGACCTGGACTCTTTCAAAGACTTTGTGGACAACCAGCTGAAGGCTGCCATCGCTGAGGAGAAAGAGCAAGATCCGAGTGAGGAACAAAAAGGAAATGAGATCCCCACCGATGAGCCAGCCAAAGAGGAGGTCAAGGTGGGTGTGACCAACAAAATGTTTAGCATGTGATGGGATGCATTTTATGGATCTTCAGAGTGCTACAGTGTTAAGCAGGCGTCAAAACATATTTGAAAAACTACATTTGCTCCAATGTGTTAAAATCAAAAGACACCATACAGTTTTAACACCATGTATTGAATGCTGGAATCAAACCCAGCTACAGAAACATTACACCTCATATGTTCTGACTGCTTTTATTGGGAATCTGCTTCGCATGAGCGGCTGTGAAGGTGGGCGGAGACGATCACTTTATGGTACCGTACAACCACTGATGTTTCATCGGGGTGGACCAAACATATGGCAGCCATGTTTACCTGCATTTAAGTAAAGATTTCTGCGCTCAGCACCCACTCAACTATGCACCCCTAAACTAGCAATTATGGTTAGGCTAGCTATTTCCTGCATTTACATTCAGTCAGTGTGTGTTTTTTTTTTTTTTTTTTTTTAATGATGATGTGGGCGTGAATAGAAACCAGAACGTTATCATGGCATCCGAACTCTTAGCTGCTTGAATATAAAATCAATAGTGACAGTAACAGTTAATAAATATCAGAGTCTCTTTCCTCTCTGCAGTCCAGCGTGTTGACCCTGACCGAGAGCAACTTTGATGAGACAGTAGCCAAGGGCTTTACCTTCATCAAATTCTACGCTCCATGGTAAGATCAGAATTTTTGGAACACAGATCTCTCAGATATTAAATATTCGAATTAACCTGTAGATTGAATTTAATAGTTGAATGTACAGGTTTTTTATTGTTCACATATTTAACGTCCTATTCCTGGTTTAGCTCCAGCATGCAGCACGTACACATGAAGTAACCTCTGCTTGAACCTAGCTCTGTGTATGACTTTCACAGCACATCACATCATACCACAATTACATGAGATGACTCACACTTTTGTACAGTTCTTTGAAGACCTCAGAAGAGTTTTTTTTTTCAAAATGTGTTTTAGTCAAACACTGACATTACAGTCTCTCTGGTGTAAGTGATGTAATTCCCGTGTCATCTGTCCGTCGACTGCAGGTGTGGCCACTGTAAGAACCTCGCTCCGACATGGGAGGATCTCGCCAAAAAGGAGTTCCCCGGCCTCACTGACATCAAAATAGCCAAAGTGGACTGCACTGTCGAGCGCACACTCTGCAACAAGTACTCTGTAAGTATCTGGGTGTCATCCACAAGATCTACTGTGGGACACCATCTAAACCAAACTTGTAGCCAAACTCGTTTTTTTTTTTCTTTTTTCTTTGTCTCACGTACCCTTCTGTCAGCGTTTTTATTTCTTCAAGATGAAGTGTGTTCCACAGGATGTAATAAAACAAAGACGGTGGTTTTATCACAGAGCCATAAAACAATACGACTGCCACGTACTTAAATTAGACGCTACACACTGTAATCCTAAAGCAGATTTAACACATGGGTAGAGGAATGTTAGCACACACACACACCATCAGCTTCGATTGGATGTAGAGTCTGATGTTATTGAGAGGAGAGCCCAGGGCATTATGTAATGTTGACAAGGTTTAAGAATTAAAGGGGACAGACCTCCATAAAGCAGCCTAAAACTCCTCTATAACGAAGCGATTAAAAAGCTGAGTCACATCTGTGTCTTTTAAACTTTGAACTTCCCATCCCCCAATTTAGATTTGTTTGCAATTTTAAATTAAATTGCTAATCATTAAGCCAAGCTGTCACTGTATACGATGTACATTGTACTGCTTGAAGAATCGCTGCGTCAGAGTTCAAGATCCACAGCTCATTTATCTTTGTGAAGAGTGATGACTCACTGTGATAAAATGTGACCTTTTTTTTTTTGTTGTTGTGCTCTGTTTTTATATTTAAAATATCTTCTATAAAACGTCACATGTCAATCTGTTTTCCCAATTTAACTGTTCTTTTAACTATTTAACCATGTTACCTCTATCACAGAGGCAATATCTGTATGTCAGCTCCATATCTCAAAATTATGACTGTATTTTTATGAAGTTTGGAGGACAGAAAGAACTCCGAGCTGATAAAATTGTAGGCGTGATCTGAAGCGATCTGGCATTTCCACTCCAAGACTGCAAGTCACTTAAGAATGTAATGATTTTGAAAGATGACAAAGCACGTGGAATAACCCCGTTAATGTTCTTCCCTCTTTAGGTTCAAGGTTACCCCACCTTGATCATTTTCAGGGCGGGGGTGCAGGGTGACGAGCATAATGGCGGGCGCGACCTGGAGAGCCTGCACGGCTTCGTGATGAGGCAGGCGAGAGATGAGCTGTAGAAACAGTCAAATCAGCACTCAACTCTTCACCACTCTGCTCGCCCACACTGCATAACTGGCCAGTAGGACACTCTCTTTCCTACAACAGCCAAACCTCTCTCTATCTCTCTCTCCACTTGGGTTCTCTTCAAAAAGGAGTCAGCCAATGACAGACTGATGCAGTCTGCTCTCTCTCTTCAAGGACAGAATGAGTCAGACTGTTTTGGATGTGAATGTATTTCTCATTGCCGTAGCCCAACCTTCAATCTCCCAGCACGGAGAAAACCATCGTAGTGGTAGGGTCTACAAACAAAGTAATATGTCTGACAACCACTTTGCAAGCACTGCTCAATCAATCAGAACCAGAATTCCTTTTGTTTATTAAAGGGGTAGCACTTCAGGACAAGACGTCCCAGTTTCTGCCTGTTAAAGAAAATCAATTGTTTCTGATGAACTTCTGTAGCCGTTTGACCTTTTTTAAAAGCTAAATTTTATACATGGGATCTGTTGTTAAATCATAAGCCATTAATGTTACGGTACTGTCATTGTAAAGTTTGTGTTGCCCAGATGTGAAGTCGAGTGTTAAGTTGAGGGTACTTTCTATCCATGCCAGTGATGGCCTATCTGACTTAACTCTCAGGGAAACGCCCACGCAGACTAGAAGAAGTTGTGATGGAGACATCTTTGTTATCACAGGAGTCTGATAATGGCACATGGACATGACTGTTTTCTCTTCATGGTGAGGGATTTTAGCTTTTGGGAACCACATTAATCAAACGATCTCAGTTGTGCATCTTAACCATTTTCTGACTCCTGTGCTTTCAATGCGCCATCCGGCTCTTCTGCTCCTAGCATTCAGGGTCTCAGGCCTGGACCATGTTGCTCCATATCTCCATTACGGAACATCTTCAGTGACTACTGCTTCACTGTTTTCTATCAGATGCAGTGTGGTCTGAAATCCTGGCTCTTCATTTTATCCTCAATTGTAGTCTAAAATGTGTGACTGTACAGTGTTTGTGTTATATCTCAGGCCAGGCTCACGTTCAAAGGATTTGGTAACATGTGAGTGGACATTTGGAGCCAGTGTTGAGGGTAAAACATGCAGTGTATGTTTAGGAGTTTAACTCTGGTTGTGGCACTGATTCATTCACAACTCTGTTCTCCTGGTTGGCACGTTCACTGCAGCTCAGGGTCAGGTGGATTAGCTAGCATCATATCACCTCTGCCTATGATTGTGATCTATTCTTACTGTAGTGACTGAACCAACTGCATCTTGTGTCTGTAGAATTATCTTTTCCTGTTCCCAAATATGGGAGGTCATATTTTCAAATAGTGGAAAACCATGCTGTGAAACCAACAAGGAACTATGGACTGAATAGATGGGTATATTTTAAGCCACATGGATAGCGGAGTGATCTGGAAAAAGTAGCATTGTTTACTAAAGTATAATTTGCTGATGTCTTGTTTTAATTTCCTGCTTCGATTATAATCACTGGTGAGGTGAATCATTCAAACTGAAATCATCTTTAGTCTGCTGTATCATATCAACCACCATCCCACACATTCAACAGTCAAAGGCCAAGAAAACAACCAGTCACAGGCCTGGTTTTAAAAGCATTTGCAGTTTTGCCAATAAAAGTTCGTCTTCTCTGTGACTTCACCCTCGTGTTCGCCCTTTACACTGCAAATGCTCTTTGACCCAGGTTATGTGTGAAGTATGTGCTACATGATGCAGGGCACCATTTATTGTCTAACCCAGGTACACAAACAGTCAGAGACACGCAGTTTTTTTGTCAGTAAAAGTTTTTATGGATAGCACATGGTCTAAGGAACTCCAGTGACAGAAGTATTTTTCCTTGTGAGTCATGGGTTGTGACTACCCACGGTTTTTGTACAAAAAAAAGAGTGAATAATGGCAAGTTGTAACATGAGATTTCATAATAAAATTTTTTTCAAAAATAAGTTTGTATTTTCATTTTGTTCTTGCATCGGTCTCTGTTAATAAGGTATGTGATTTTTCTTTTTAATAAAAGGTGCAATAAATAAGCTGAGAATGTACAAGTATTTACAAAAAACAGTCTAAACATGATCACAAATGTAAACAGCAGCTTACCAGAGGTATATTTTGTAATTTATGGTTGGTTAGGCACATAAGGTATTTTGATTCTCGTTGGTATTAGTTTTCCATTAAAATATGCTCTAAAAAAAAAAAAAAAAAAAAAAACCTCCATGTCATTCAAAGCTCACAGTAACATGTTCAATCGGAAAGACGTTGCCACTGGACACAAATTTCAACATAAATTTTTACCCTCAAGGGTTGAAAAAGCAAAAGGCTAATTTCAGAAAGCTGGCGCAGAAACCGTTCTGCCGGCTGTTTTTGACTCGCTAAATGTTTTTCCCCAATCTCTTGATGGGTTGTCAGGGGTGGAAGCGTTTGTTAACTTTGCGAGTGCAGCAACATGGAAATGGCCATTTGCGGTATGTCGGAGGGATAAGGCTGTATTCTTCGGTTCTTTGGAGAAAAACATCAGTTTAGCCACAACATGCATCATGTTGAACCAGCCTGGTGAATCGCAGCTCCGCGTGAGCCCAGCAAATATTGACACGGAGGGGATATTTGGAGCAGTGCACTACTAAAATAGCCTGCGGTCACTTTGGTTCAGTCCATATTATATTTTAGGAGGGCAAATATGGCTTGAGAAGAAAATACATTAGGAAAGAGGAAGGAAATATGAATCTACTGACTCCAATGTATCAGTCATTTAGTAGTAGATCGTTTGAGTTAACTTGCACTGAAAAGGAAACTATGTTTGTATTTTCCCATCTCGCTCAAACCATTTATACACATTTTCTGTCTTTAAACCAGGTGTTGACTACTGTTGGCTTTCAGTGCTGCGATATGCGATAACACTGAGTCAACTCCCCGAGTTCATGAGCTGTAGGGAAGTTGTTCATCAGTAATTTTTTGGAGCCTCTTCTGAGAACTGATCCACCGTGTGTTTTTGTCAGAGAGGAGAAGGGAAGGAAAGCAGCGTGCGGACTGGTCCCACAACAGTTCAGTTTTTTGCCCTCGCCCTCTCAGTGAGGGAGAGGGTGCAGTAGCCTCTTAGGCGTTCATACACACACATAATATACAAACTTAAACACGCCATCCTCCCCACACACACACACAGTCATTCACTCAGTTGCAGACCCATGAAGTGAAGACTCCACAGCTAATAGAGAAGGCGACAGACAACTTGGTGGCTCAACACTGGAGGAGGGTGAAGTTGCCTATAGATGACACCCATACGGTGCCATTTTTGCAATGGTCCCCTCTTAGTTTGATGAAGAAGAATGTTCATGTTATTTGATGGATGTTTTGAACAGTCCAAGATTATTGGAATAGAACATGATAATGATTTTTCATTCCTTGTAGGCTGAGGATTTGGTCAGGAAGCTGGTGTCATCACCCAGGAGTCACTGGTCACAGCCGTTTGCCAACCCAACTTTCAATCGAGCATTGTCAGCCCTCGACGCCAGTGTCAGTGGCAGCCGCAGGCCCGTACCACCATGTTCTTGTATTTCTTCAGTATGACGTTGGAGTTGTCGTCGAAGTAGAGCACTGAGATGGCGTGGAGCTTGGTTGGGGCGCAGCATGGCTTTGGTACGTTCTCGGGGTTCATCAGGTGAACCTGAAAATCACAGGAAGCCCCTTTAAGAATCTGAAATTGGCATTTAGCACTAAAAAACAAGATAAGAGGGGCACTTCAACAAATAGAAATAGTTATTACAACAGATAAGAGATAAGAGATTGTCTTAATGGGGCCCTCAGCAATTCAGCATACCGCTTTTATTAAGTTGCAGAACTCATAAGCAGATATCCTGACTTTTCGTCCTGAGTACAGGTCAAGCCAAAAACACACTACACTTCCCATAATGCAGTCCTTTCCTAGACTCTCGGCCTGCTAAATGTCTGTGTCTTTCAAACTCCACAGTCTAAGTTCATAACACAGGTCTTCTGTTAAAGATGACCCAGATTTGACATCATCAGGGTTATTTTTTTGGACTTACACAGCAATAAAGGAACTTTTTTCAGATGATTAGTCATACTCTTCATATCGAGAACTTATCTTCATGTGTAAAATCAGAGGAGTGCCTCTTTAAGTTAATTATGTTTCACAATAACTGGAAGAACCCTAGTGAGGATCAAGCGGATGGATGGAATAACTAGAATACAGTGTATCTTTAAAGCCTTAAAAAGTTGATATTTCAAGCCACACGACAATGATAAACATACAGCCAATGAAAATATATTGCTGCCATGTTCCTAAATCCTTCAGAGGAACTGTATGAGCACTATCACAAAACCACTTCTACACCGCGTTCATGGTAAACTCTGCGTTGGTCTTACCAGTGTCTGTACGATGGCGTGGTTGGTGGCGTTCATGTGGGCGTTAAGGGGGAAGGAGCACTCTCCGTCACAGTAGTTGGCTGCATAGCCTTCAGGAGCAATGATCCAATCCTTGAGAAACACATGAGAGCAAACATAAAAAAGCAGCACAGTCAGAGCAGATAGAAATAGACTAAATAAAACATATGAATATATTAATATCAATCAGAATGTATGACTTGGTTTTGGAACAATAGAACGGTCAGATCTGGTTGCAGCCCACCTGACTCCTGTTGGTAAATTCAGTGTTAACCTCGTCTCTGAGGACAAATCCCGACTCAAACACTGCAGTCTGTGGAATCGCTCAGGGAAGCAATACTTCTCTCCTCCTTCCTTCCTTCCTCTCTGCGTCGTACTGTTTCTCTCTCTGACAGATTCTCTGCATGTTTTACCTCTTTCTAACTTGTTTTGGTGTTTTTATCTAATGTACCTTCCTGTCTGTGTCAATAATCTCCCTCTGTCTTTCTCTTCTCACTTCTGTCCTTCCAGCTGCCTTCCTGTGTGTGTGTGTGTGTGTGTGTGTGTGTGTGTGTGTGTGTGTGTGTGTGTGCGTGTGTGTTTGTGCGTGCACGCATGTGTGCGTGTAAGACAGAGAGCGAGTGCTGGCAGTCTCCCTCTAGATGTCAGTGCTGTGTTAACAGCTCACGGCTTGTTTGGAAGGATGTCCGTTATTTTGCCCTTCTATAGCTTTCTCAATCTGTCTCCTCGTAAACACACACACACACACACATGCGTGCACACACACACACACACACACACACACACAGACTGAGCCTCCCAGCAAGCTAATGTAACAGTCTTTTTCTCTTTTGAGCACCCTTGCATGGCAGCACTAGTGTCATATCAGCTGTTTATAATGGGAGCATATTGGATACGATTCACTGAACTAGTCAGCGGCACCAATCTTTAGTCCACCCCATTTTTTTATACCTGCAGGTACAGAAAGTCCAAACAAAATTTACAAACACGAATGTATCCGGATGGACTTTTGATTTTATTATTATTTTTTTACATTCACCACATGGGTGGAAAAGGCACAGATGTTTCAGCTTTACGTTAGCGTGCAATAGTCATTTAGCTAGCCTTGTTTAAGTAATGCACTTCAGATTTAAAGGTTCCTGGGGGACTTTTAAACCTCTAGTAGCACAATGGAGCTGTTTTTCTATGAGTGGGTCCCTGTTTTATTTTTTTTTTTGTTTTTTTCAATCTTGTGTACATGCATGGGGACGCACATGTGCGCCTAGCAATGATGTCACACTATTTCACTAATCAACAGGTGGCGGTAACACGCCAGGATCTGCTGCAATGCGCCCGCAAATGCAGGAAAGAAAAAGACTACAAGCTAGTAAACATGGAGGCAAACAATGGACAATTATCAGCTTTCCAAAAGTTTTATGAGGAAGAAAATATACTTGACATGTTTGTTAGACCTCAAGGATTCACATGATGATGATGATGATGATGATGATGAATTGTTTACATGAAAACTTCACAGGGCACCTTTAATATAAGGAAGTGAATAGCAACCTTTAAGACGCCTATCTCAGGAGAAGTTACACTGAGGAGAACTGAAGACGTGCGATTGACTCCCTTGTGTTAATTCTGCAAACTATTTTTGTGCCTGCTAGACTTGCATGTATGTATAGAAAGAGACATATGTTTATGGATGCTCAGTGAACCAAATGAATCTTTAAAAATCAGTTTTATTTGTGTTAGCCTCTAAGTTTTTACTTCATACAGCATGGTATCTAGCTGAGACAGACTGTGAGGCTTCATTACTACCTCATCTGTCCACCACATGTGTATTAGGACTTGGTTAGAGGTACTGAATAAGAAAATGTTCACTACCTGCCATCCCAGTTCTCTGAAGCTGACGTAGAGCTCATGTCTTCTGCACGCCGTCTTCTGATCGCTGCTGTTGTAATCTGCAACAGAGAAACAGACAGCCATGGTAAAACATACATTCAGCAAAAATCCATCCCTGGGTAAACGATTTTTTTTTAAAATATCTCAATTAAACCTCATGAAAGTGACGCATTTTGTTCAGAATCTGAGAGCAGAAGAATAACACAATCCGCCTCATGTAATGCACTGGGTGGAGACACATGTGAGGGCGTAGACTGGAGCACAGGCACAAATGCTCATGACAGCGGTCACTGCGCTGTACGTGCTTCACATTCATCTGCCGTCTAATGCGTCTGAACGCGTGGCTAATTGAATTCACCAGCATCCAAATATTGCTTGGCGTGAGCGCAAGTGGTGACACAGTGACAACCGTGTTTATAGACTCTCCTGCCCTGCAGTTTGTACTTAATTATCTCTGTTCCAGTCTGCAGCAGCGGGGCGGACGGCTGCAGACAGTCCCAGGTATAGGTTTGGTTTTCACAGTCGAGGAGGTCATTGCTGGCATCGGTCACCACGCTGAAGTCAAGGCGGTGACACTGATTTTCCACTGACGTATCGAGGGCTCTCGCACACACACTTTCTCTGTCTTGCCTCATTGATTTTATTGTTGTGATTTTTTTTTTTTTACTTTACAAGCCTCACAGAGAAAGACAATGAGAGGGGAAAATGTAAGCTATGGCACTGGTTAGAGTCAACCCCCCTGTAGCAGCAATCCAAGACATAAGCAAACTAAGCTCAGCTTCTTGGTGGCCTCACAATGCCTCAAGCTAAACTTCATCCTTGAGTGACTTAAACTGTTGGTCTGCACATTCTCACACTGCAAAGTTAATTATAAAACTGTTAACCAACTGTTTTGGCAGAAGACCTTCAAGCGGTTGCCTTTTTTTGTGTGTCACATGTCATTAAGGGATACGATACTGGTTTCTGATTCCATGTTTAGCCAAGTAGAGTTAGTGCTTAAAATATTTGGGCTACAATAACTTCACACATTGCAAGGAAAAACCCACTATTTACAGCTTTGAGTCTATATGCAACCGGCTCTCACATCCAAAACTGTCATTTACTACTTTTTCAGATTTGCTCATTGCATCGTCAGCCTGTTTGGTGTAGCCACTTATCCTGTCAAGCCATGCAAACATGGTTACTTGCCTCTCATCTGCAGTAAATAGAGGATCTGTCTTCCTACAGAAATGTGCAGCACTTTGAAAATACTGCTGTATGATGTATAGATTATGTATATATATATATATATATATATATAGATTTGTGTCAATACGTGCAGATCACTGATGTTTGTATTTTTTTTACCAGGAAAAATGTGTGTGTGTGTGTGTGTGTGTGTGTGTGTGTGTCAGAGTAAAAGAGAAAGTGAGTCAGACTCCAGACAGGGATTTGTCACTCAGTCACAGCCACCACCCAGCCATTCACCTCGCTAACTTGCCAACAGCAGCCGTGGTTAGTCAGCTTGAGTAGGACACACACACACACACACACACACACACACACACACACACACACACACACACACACACACACACACACACAGAGTATATGCAAACAATTATGTAAGGGTCATTGATGTCCTTACATCTCTACATCTATCATTTATTACCACTGGCACTTACAGTATATAAACAAATACACACTTACACACAAATGACCTGATGTTTATCTGTTTAACAGCCAAATCCACTTAGCCACTCATTAAACGAGAGAGTTGTAATTTCAATTCGCCAGCGCCAGTTGCATTAAGATTTCATCATCAAATCAAATTTCATTTTGAGCAGACGCACTGACCGCACTGCCCAGACCTGAGTGTGTTTTAGCTGGACTCTTCTCAAATGTAAGAAAGAGGAGGACAGATGGAGGGAGAGAGGGAGGGAGGGAGAGCAAGTTGGATTTGTCACTTAGATTTCATCTCAGCTTGAAGTAAATGAGGAGAGAGCGATGGAGAAAAATGACAGCGAGGACTCAGACGGAGTGAGAAAAGAGAGGGGGCTAAGTAGAGCGTGGCGCTAACACTGCCTGAGTTTGGGCTGCAGTCGCACAGTCCACATGTGCTGCTACAATAATAAGATATTTTGTGTAAGAGCATCTACCAAACAGTATCTAAAATATAAGAAATGTCCACAGTGGGTTAAACAGACTCATAGGGATTACTGACGACTTGATATAATGCCAAATGCTTAAGATTTATCTCTTAAAATAATCATGTTTAGAAAGGTTAATGTAATTTACTACCATCTGTACAAATTTCCAAATTTGCCTTTCAGATGTCAAACAAATCAGAACGATGAGGATCTCAATCTTCCCTGAACAACAGCAACAATGAAAAGTTTCTTTTTATTGCAGCAGGACATGAATATGCGATCTGATTGGATAGGGTGATTCTGCAAGAGACAGGAAATGAAAGGTGAGACCGGTCACGTCAGGCGGTTGCGGGGTGGGGTCAACATGGTCATCCGTAACCATCAAATACAGTCAGGTGTTTCCCCAGTTTAGAGCTCCTTCCTTTCCAATAGGAAGGCCAGTTCACTGGGTGTCTGCTTATGTGGAAATACACTGTTTATATGTGTATGTGTGTGTGTGTGTGTGTGTTTTTATAGGTGCACACGTACTCTGTGCATTGAGGCACGCATGTTTGGCTCCATGCATCTGTGTGTGCAGATGATACACATGGATACAGGGTCACATGTGCTCGTCCTGCCTTCCTGTGGACTGACTGACCCGCCATTTGGATTTAACAGATTTACTGTATGGAGACCTTCACAAATGAGAAAACAGGCTGGTCTTAGACCAGCTGCTGCAGGATTTTTTGCTGATTTTTTTCCCTATAATTATAACAGTAAATCCATTTTTTTTTCTTGCATTGTAAGGCACGTTTACAGTGTGTACAGTGTTTATATACAGGAAACATCCAAGGACGGAGGAAAAGTGCTATTGAAAGAACTAGGCTGATTGGCTCTGTGACTTGGCTGACCTGATATGAACTCGAGGTGATGTTTATAGAAAGAGGAACTGACACATTACAATATTATAGAATGGCAGAGCTCTCACACAGTTAATGCATAGAGATTTATGAGCCCGTATAGGAAAATATAATTGTTGGCTTGTTATTCGGATGCCAGTCAGCATGTCACTGTAAGTAACACACTATACTCAATGCTTCCAAATGCTGGCTGAAACTGCACACACCCATATTATACACACACACACACACACAAGCACGCTCGCAGAGACCCCCTGCTCTTCCATCCAGGTCTAGTTTATGGTGCGTGACATTCAGCTTCGGGTCAAATCACAGCCCAGGCTGGAGGTGAATGAAGCCGCCTTCAGACTTCTGCACCAGTAGCCGTTAATATCGTCTCTCATGAGGCGTCTATGGCTGCAGGCGTCGCGCTGAGACAGAAAAACTGCCTGTGTCTTCATTATTTTTCAAAAACTTCAAGAACTAAAATGAAGCTCTCCAATACTTTTAAATAAACCCATATGGATAACATAAACATATTGTCATATTATCAGATGATCTCATTCATGTAGTCGTCAAAATCTTAAACTCATATTGAATGAATTGGGAATATCTCACTGTGCAGCACAGCGTATAATATTTAGCAACATATTCCCTTCTCCCTCTTTCTCAAACACACACACTCACACACACACACACCTCTTGGCCTTCAAAGCCATCAGCATTTACAGTCTGTGGGGCTCTTTAAGAGGAATAAAGCTGATATTTACTGTGGGCTTTCATTGAGTGTAAAGGCCCAGATTTGTGGTGCCCATAAACCACATCTCCCCTTCCTGCCTGTAAAAATTTAATGCCACACAGCTACCGCTGAGCTCCGGCTCCCATGAGGCTTCTATTCATTTCTTTTTCCTTTCCTTGACAGAGAGCAGAGGTGGGGAGGAGAACTTACTCTACATATTATACTTATTACACTCATTTGTATACTATTACTCACTGCTATACTAATTAATCGCCTGTGATTGCCACACTTCAGTGTATTTGTGAGTATTTCCATAGGCTTTAGTTGTATCTTGTAGTAGATTTGCACAACATTTTGAGAAATATGCCTGTATGATACCACTCTCATGTCTGTACGCTAAATATGAGGCTGCAGGTGGTCAGCGTAGCTTAGCATAAAGACAGGAAACCAAGGGAAACAATCAGACCCACTGCGTCCAAAGGTAACAAAATCAAGCTAGCAGCACCTCTAAAGCTCACTAATTCTAACAGCCTAATTCTTACTAATCTTGTTTAATCTGTATTAAATTTAATCTGCACAAAAACTTAAGTGTAAAACATGTTTTAAGCTAAGCTAACCGGCTGCTGGCCATAGCTGTGTGCTTAATGGACAGACATGAATATCAAATGGAAGCAGGATTTCCTTTATTGACGTGGTAATGTGAATGGAGCCAGGGGCACTGAGCTCCACTGCCATATTACAGCAGTTTACCTAATAGTGTTTAACCTGGAAATGTTTCTCTGTGAATAGACAAGCATCTATTTGACCATGTGACATTAAAACTCTCCAGTAAAACCAATTCACATTGAATTCATTGAGGTGGAGCAGCGAGCTTGCCGGTTCCCCACCCTGTCTATTCAATAGCAGGAGAAACACTGCTTCTTACTGAATGTTATACAGCACTGTATGAGTCCTGGGCTGATATTAACCCTTCGCTACACTACCTGCTATTCATTAAGTCCCCTGAAACACTTTCACCAACACCTGTCGGAAGGAAAAGGCTATAAATTATATTTATCACATGTTGCTCTAAAAATACAAGAATTAAATGGTGCCAGTTCAGACGTTATAGCAGGGTGTTTGGTGTAGGAAGTGTGTGTATGTGTGTGTGTGTGTGTATGTATATGTGTGTGTGACATTAAAAAGTCATTTCAAACCTAGCCGGCCACAATCTCTCAAACCGCTTCACTGTAATTCTATAGTTTGCTGCAGTAATTTCTCAAATCAAGAGCGAGAATAGATTGCAGCTTTTACAGTAGCAATTACATGAACTCCCATAGAGGTGGTGGTGACACAGAACTTGGGTTATAGAGGTCCGATGTTTAAAATAAAATCTGGATCCAGCAAAACCTGGAGGAAGGGAGGAGAGAGTCCCAATGGCCATGAAGACATGAAAGAAGAATGTCACTGTTGCCCCTGACGTGTTTCTCCTCTCTATTCCCTCCCGCCAACCACTACTACTGAAGTTTATCTTTCTTCCTGTCTTTCATCACAGAGGTTATTAAACCCTGCGAGGGAGCTCCGCCACGTCTAATTACTCCAACGGTAAACAAAAGGAGGTCGGGTGAGGAGGGGGCGAGGCGAATGAGGAGGAGGGAGGAGAGGAGAGACAGATGAAAAAACACTGCTGGCCGAGCGCCATGTTATTATAATTCTTTAAGCGATACTGTTAGCGTGGTCAGTCTTTTAGCTGTGCAGCTAATGACTGGCTAGGCCTAATTACAGGCCGCCTGTGCTGTGCCGGGACGTGATATTCCTTCCCCGGATGGTTGTTAACTTCCCCCACAGCCAAAGCCCAACCCAACTCCCATTACCTCCCCGGCCTTCTTTTCCCACAAAACCCCAAATTACGTTTAAAGGTGTTGTATTGTTCTTTTGGCAAGGTACACAGCAACATTTTCCACTGCGCACACATTAGGCACACCCAGAGGGGGCGGAAGCATCATGAAAATGTTTGTGCATCCAACTCATAACTCCAATTTTAAGAAGAAAAGTAGACTAAAAAAGCCAATTTGTCCAATAAATAAGAAAACAAGACATTAGTCTGCTTGGTCTGTGAATGGCCTGCTTTTGTGTGTGTGATCGGGAAAAGTGATTTATTACTCATATAATCAAACTATTATCTACAATACTAATGCTGCAGAAATTTATTTGGCTGAATTTCTCCTTTTTGGTCATCTGGAAAACATTTAATATCACATGTCGTTTTAAATCCAGCTCTCTGAAATTTTGAAAATGAGAAAATAACAAGGGCCAAGGCCTCACAGGGAATACAGTAGGGAAAATAAAGTTTCATAGTTAAAAGGTTGTTTTATATGCTTAGCAGACTGAAGAAGATATTTTAGTTATTTATGACAAAGCAAAGCAGTACAACCAAATTTATGAAATCTAAATGAAAACGGACAAAAATAGAAACAAACTCAGTGTCAGCTCTGCTTCAGCTGAGGACAAAATGGTATCAAACTGATCGAAAAGCAGCCAAATCAGTGGTTAACCACACAGGTCAGGAGTGTGTAATTTGGGGAGAGGATGGAAACTATTTTTAGAAAACACACGGAGCAAAGTAACTCATGCTGAAGGTTTTTTAAAAAAGCCTCTATGTGGAAGCTAGTGCACACTAGAGCAATTAAAAACAAACACATTGCTGCCTTCCGGCCTTAGATCTTATGTTTTTTCAGAAAGAAAAAAAAGTATCAGGGTGAATTATCGGTGAAATATTCCTTTTAGCTGGAGCTGTGGTGGCCTGAACTGATGTACTGTAGCTCCGTGCCAGACAGAAACTGGGGGGACAACGTTCACATTTAGTTTCTCCCCATGAGCGCTCCACAAGACGGATGCTCTCCCCATCCATCCTGTCCTCCTCCCTGTCTCTAGAGTGAGTGATGCGGTATTGAAACCATATGCCCTCCTGAATTCCACACGGATCCTCCCATCCCGTCCAATCCCAGCAGTCCTCTGCTGGCCGCGGACACTCGGCTGTCGCGAGGGGGGCCTCCACGCTTCCTGTGTAGGATCTAAATATTTACACTCCCCGTCGTCCCGAGTGGCGAGGCGGAGAGGTCTTGATGTTTTGGGTTATGTAAAGTCCAATCCTCCAGGACGCATATTTAACAGATTGTCCTTGTTAGAGCAGATTTCTGAGCAGATTCACCTCAGGGAAAGTTTTCTCTTCCTCCTGACACAGACTACAGCCAACCTACCTTGTTAACAATCCTCTTTAAAGTGAGCATTTCACTATTTCTTTACTTATTTTACATTTGACATTCCTTCATATACTGAAAGAGAGCAGAGATGACATCGCTTACAGAAATGCTGACCCACATTGTGAGCACATGGTGTGCACCTTAGCCCCCAGTGTACCCCAGTATCACAGCGTCTTCAAGACATCTTAGGACAAGCCAAAGACAGCTGGGCAGAAGAGAGTACAGGTCTGGAGCCAAAACTAAACATGTGGTACACTCCAACTCTCCTGTAGCATAACAAATGATGAGTCTTTGTTCTCTGTTATGTCAGCCACGGCTTTCATCTAATGCAATTACTGAGGAAAAGCCCTGCAGGATTTCAACTGACAACCTCTTGTGTTAACAGCAGCACACTGTAACCTACTGAGAGAGTGAAGGAGATGCACTGAACAAACAGGAAATACAGCCAACAAATCTCAGCAAGGGTTTTCAGCGCAGTAGTGAGAACAAACCCAACTTGTCCCACAAATACTTCTGTATACCATGCAGATGGTGGAGCCATTAAACGGGGCAGCAGAAGAAGCAAAGCGGAGGTAAATCGCTTCCCAGGTAGCAAGCCAAGTCGGGACGTTTGCTGCTGTCTGTCACAAGCTGTAACCTGGCACTAGGGAACCAAAGGTTAGCTGACTCTGGACCAGATTTAGTCAGATTTTTTTTTTGGGGGGGGGGTGCAGGCTTCAGCTGTTTTAAGCTGAGAATCAGCTTCAGTTAGTGGCGCTCAGACTAGTTTTGGACCAGTCTCAGCCCCTGGAACCAGCGCAAGTATACTTGGGCTGATTCTAGCAAGTCATTTATCACAAGTCTGACACCAGTCCAGTATGCAGGTGTGCCGAGCTTAGAACGTGTTGGGCCAAACAATTTTGGCTACCTGAAGCTCAGCAGATACACAGCCTTATGAGATATTTAAATACAGCAATACTATGTGCTATGTAGACTATTGTACAGCATGTAAACATTACTGCACTCAGATTTACATATCTTTATGTATGTGTAATCAAGTTTATGCAGGTTGTAGGCTGATCTCTGACATTTTCTGTGACTGTTTCAAGAAGTTATATTGGACTCTCTTAATATAGCAAGGTGTGAACTTCAACGTTTTAAGATCTATAACCATGATCTTTGAAACCTAACCAACTGTTTTAGTTTCTTAACCTTAACCAAACTTTAACCATACTTTATTTGCCACATGATCTTTCTATTATCTTAACATAAGCTGTCATGAGCAGATATTGTAGAAGCAAGAATTTGAAAAACACTGGACATGAGAAAAGTCTGCAGTACTTAAATATACAGAGGTGCCAGCTGGAGACATTTTATGTACTGCTGCATACAGGGCTCTCCTGTGATAGCAGAATCAAAGCTTTGAGCTGTGAAGGCTTAATATTAACACGACGCTTCATCTGTCAAATTAGCCGAGGATCAGACCGATATTATAACAGCAGGCTCACCGAGCGCAAACGTTATGCAGTGCGCTAGTCACACAATGAAGCCTCACAGGAGCAGCTTAGCTTTAAGCACTATAAAGCCTGGCCAGAATTACGCAGCAGGTGAAAGGTGGGTGGATTAGGGTTTGATTTAATTTGAAAAGCTTGTGGAGCTCATAACATCAGGCTTATACCTGCTCATTACATCATCTGCTGAGTAAGAAGAGAAGCGGGGAGGACTTGATGAGGAGGCTCAGAGGATGAGGTCACCTGTCAAGACGGATTCTCGGTCTGCGTCCTAAATCACTGAATATTCACTAAGCCACTATTTTGTGTCTTTCATTTTGCAGCGCTGTCCAAAATCTCTGGTGAGAATTATTACACTATTTATAGTGGGCTGAAATTATGCCACAATGCATAAAAAGTTGTCAGCCTTTAAACTCTTCTCTTCTCCTTTTTCTTTCAGCCCGACACCAAATTCTTAAACTTGTTTCTCTTCACTATCCATTTATCTCAGACTCTAGCCGTCGCTCTTTTTAGCTCAAATCTCTAGCCAGACTCTCCACTCAACCTGTTTGGAGAGGCGCCACAGAAATCCCCTTCATAAATAAAACATCTTATATATTGATCTGAAAAACACAATATTTCCCTGCTCAGGATGCAGGTTTCAGGATATATTTCACCGTGCTGAATTTAGACACTAAAAAGAAAGAAAGTAAAAACAGAGTTTGGATATCTTCCCTGGGCTAGGATTTTCATCTGATGGTGGCTGATTAGAGAGAGATCCGGATGAAGTCAGGTCCAATTTATCAAGTGTTTCAAGGAGGAATACTTCAAACACATGCTACTCAGCCACTGATCTCAACAGGTCACACATCAGTTATAGATGTAGTGGGGTTAGGTGGAGGTCAGTTTTGTGTCTGATTGTGTTCCTGGATATATTGTTTGATGAGGTCACTTGAGGTTCAGTGTTTGAGTTGTGGACATCAGACTGACCTGCTGGGCCGAGGCCTCTGGATCCCTCCTGTGGTTGCGTGGATCGGTTGCGGTTCTGCTGGCGATGACGTTTCCCGCCAGTGGAGCGAGCGGTACGGATATGCACTTCACTGACTTTGAAGAACGCCACCATGAAAGGCTGCTTCTCCAGCGCGCCGTCACGCCCTACGAGCCCTGCCTCCTTGGAGCTAATGCTCTGCCCTGTTCCAGAAGACACAGCACTTAAAAACTACAACATTAACCATCAAAGTTGCTTCAATTACATTCTGTGGTCAGTTATGGTTGTTTTAGAGGAAGTTAAACTACTTAAACTAACAGGTAAAAATGTAAAAGTCTCTGTTAAACCCAAACATATATATGATCTCATGTCTTACCGCTGCTGGTCTCCACGCTGACCTGCAGGCCCAGGTTGTGAACCGGGCTCATTACCCACAGGTTGCTGGTGGCAGTGATGTCAAACTCCAGCCAGCCCTCCTCAGCCGCCCACAGCCTACGAGACTCCAGCAGGAACAGGTCTGCCTCTCTGGAAGAACATACAAAAGAGATGATACAAAAGAAAAATAGCTTGGATTAAAGATAACAATAGTGTTTTGTGACTTGACTGTGTCAGTCGGTGGGTGAAGCTAAAGACAAAGACATTTTGGGTACATTTTGCAATGTAACACTGTGATCTAATGAAAAAGATGATGGCTCGGAGAGAAATAAGGTAATGTTATCAAGCACTTGTTATAAACACTTTAGCACTAACTGGAAAAGATGTAGTCAGACTAAGTTAACTAGTTTTTCTGGTTAGTTTGCATGTTTGCTAACCAGGTTAGTGTGTTCACAAAGAATTTGTTTTAAAGGTCCAGTGTATAAGATTTAGTGGCAACTAGCGGTGAAGTTGCAGATTGCAACCAAATGAATACTTTCCTACACCCCACCCTCTCCTTTCAAGCATGCAAGAAAAACTCTGGCTGGCAAATTAACGTTAACGTCAGAGTTTTGTTTGTCTGTTCTGGGCTACTGTATAAAAATAGCGGTTCAACATGGCGGACTCCATGGGAGAGGACCCACTCTCACTGTAGATATAAAGGGCTTGTTTTAAGACAACGAAAACACAATATACAAATGGAAACACAGTAATGAATATTGTATTCAATTCCTGCCAATAGAAACTTCTAAAAATGACACACTGGACCTTTAATTCAGTTGCTGATAAAAAAAAATGTAAAGTTGCAGATTCTTGTATCAAACTGTATCAAGAAAGAAGCCTCGTTAAACTACATGAAGAAAATCACGAACATCTTCTTGATCTTTTTTTCATGTTGGGATCACTAATATTCATTAGGTGGTTATATCAAAACTTCAGAATAACTTGTAAGCACCAAAGAGGCAGGTAAGTCCACAACTTACATAGAGGGAGTGAACGAGAAATGAAGAGTCGTTGCATGTGCAAACATTAGCCAACAATGGCAAAAAAAGAAAAAATGCAGGAAACATAGAAAAACAGTCAAAGCTGTCCAGCGTGCTTGACTCTGATAATCATGCTCTTTTAGTTGTAATTGCTTTAGTCACTCAATCTACATGATAAAACACAGAGGTACAGTACAGTGTCATGATAGCTCCGAACACTGGAAGACTGATCTACCTCTTTAAGAAACCGAGGAAGCACAAGAGCTGTTGGGTTGTATCAGGGTAACAGTATCATAACAGAATGACAGAAAGATGGATAGCTGCACTTAACAGAAAATGCTGGGATACACTGTATTGTACTCTACTGTAGCTTTGACCATACCGTCTACCTCTCTGAGGGACAGGAAGAAAGGAAGGAATTAAATCTTTGGTATCAGGCTACAGGCATGTTAATATCATTTACAATATTTTGTGTCGATGAGATCGGGCTGCAAAATGGAAGAATGTGTCAAACGGGGGAGGACAAATCCGTGTAATGAATGAAGAGAGAGCTGTAAGGAAAAGACAGAGTGTGAGTGATAAGAGGGCTTGTCCTTCCACTGTCCCATTACAGTAGTAATAACACAGCGTCTGGTCTGTCGGACCCGCCCTCCAGAGCCGACATCAAAGCCTCACAATCATCCAGGTGTTCAGAGAATGCCCCTGCAGTCATGCATCAGCAGCCCCTCTTTATTGGTCATTAATGAGAGTGTTTCTGACAGCTTCAGTATGAACCTCTACTCCCTGTTTTCCTCACACACACACACACACACATGCCACCCCACTGCTAAGTTCACACGTTTGTCACAGCGTGGGCCTGTGTGAGCGATGTTTCCGTCTCATCATCACAGCCGCCGTTGGGCTGACGAAGGCCCGCGGGGGGTCCGTGAGAGAGCCGCCTGCGGGGGCGAAGGCTACTGAGAGCCTACTGTAAAACTTCTTATTGACTGACTGCTTAAATGAACTGGAATAATAAGGTCAAAGGTGAAAGTTGTGGGGTTTTTTTTGCTACAATAAATCTCCTTTATAAGTCTTGTCAGTGAGTGTTGTTAAAAATGTAACGCAAGGTGGGAGAGTGTAGCTCGCAGCTGGCATGGTTATTTCATGTGTAGGACAGACATCTGTGACTAAATGTCAGTATGTCTAAGCATCATTTCAAGCATCAGAATGAAGGCAATATTGCTGTTAGCAGGAATTGAAATGCACGTATCAGGATGGGAATGCAATCATCTCATTCTGTACGGTGTAATGTCTGGCCAAATGCTGCTGAATGGGTTTTGGTCAATAAAAACAGCCTTGGCAGAAACCTGCCCTTTCTCAATACGATGTCAGGCCTGCCACATTTTTGGCATTGTGATCTCACATTCCTTGCCTGCTGTTAGCGAAACCACCCCAATCAAATGAAAAGTACAAAGGGTGTCAGGCTAATTAAGCGCTCTATCATTACGGCTTAGAGTCTAAACAGGAGTCAGGTTTTTACGGGAAGGAGGGGCGCGAGAAAGTTAATAGGCTTCCCACTGATCGGGCGATTACAAAAGGTACAGTTTTGCAAAAAGGTTTAAAACACCAACGGACCGAGACTTAACGCCATTTTTCATATAAACTGTCAAACCCCAGACCACACCTGTCAGGAGAATGAAGATAAGAATGTAAGATCAAACCAGTTACAGCTTTAATGTCGTGTTAACGTCACTGATTTCGTCAGCGGGTGCATGTTTCACCTTGAATTCACTCCTGCAAAGCAACAAACACAGCGTGAGCGAGTTTTCTCCACCTGAGAGCACAGCATCTGGGCTGTAATTTTCTTCAAGGTAAAAAACCTGTCCTACAATAACACAGAAATTGGACATATATGGGCCCTTTAATCTCCAAATATCTTCAAAAATAAAAGGCTTTACCACCAGGCTGGAGAGCACAAACCACCCATTGTAGGGATAAAGGAATGCAGCAAATAAGTAGCTCTTGATACCCATAGAAACCTGACAGAAAAATATACTTTGCCGACACCTATAGCTGACGTTTTATACTGTTTGAATCCATGGACCTCAGGGTGGATCAGCTTTACTCTAGCACTGTAGTCTGAGAATATTTTAACCCACCTCAAGGTGTTTTGTTTCTTGAGAATATTCAACACAAAATAATAATTAACAAAGGCTACTTTGATGTTTATCCAGTGATAAACAAAATATACTTGGAGACACAAGATGTAAATTGTATATCAGAAATTCTCTTCATGTTCTGAGTTGGTTCTTACTGGGCGGGCTTAATAAAACACAAATATCATTCAGAAATCTTACTGGATGTTTATCTTCCCCTGCAGACGTAATGTAAATGTTTGGTATGTATTAGCTGCGCTCATTTGGGGGACGGGAGGATTTTGAAGCTGTGCTATTTCTGAAAGACGTGGTTTTGCTTGATTTGACAATATAAACATGGTAAAGGCACATGAGTCTGTGTAACACACAGAGTGATACAGAGGCAGAGGCGACTTTTTTTTATAGTCATAACCATTTTGTATCCAGAAATGGTAAATTGAGTATGTCCGATGTTTTCAGTAACACCCGATCTCTTGCTGACTTGTTGATTCCCAGTGCAACCACATGCTCTGCAAACCTACCAGGTCCACCCCGAGGGTGGATTAATGCACACCCATGTTGCATGGCCAAGTGCAGTTCAAACCCACAGAACTTTACTTTAGATTTCAGTGAATATACGTAAGCTTCACAAGATACCAAAAATGTCAAATTGTACTGTTGAATGACATGGAAATGTATATAAAATGATAAATACGAGTATGAATATGGTATATTTCGTGTTGTATATAATTTTTTATTTGTTGCTGAAAGATATCTGGAAGAAGACAAAGAGGAAAAAACTGATTTTTTTAAATGTGCTATTAAATTTTGTTTTCTATTTTTATATATTTATATATATATATGTTTTTGATAAGATAGTAAGATAAAAAATGAATGGTTATGTACTGACTGAGTTGCCTGTTCACAATTATTTAAATTAGCCAGTTACTTTGGGAGAGCCAGTATGACGAGGTAAAAAAATCAAAAATTAAACTTTAATGTTTAACATTTTTGGGGTATTTTTTTTTTCTTGATGAAGAACAACGACATATGGGGTTCGAGTCAAATATCAAATGACACAAAAAAGAAATAAAAACTAACCAACCAGTTATCTTCCCGTTAAAAGCTTATCACTATCAGTGTGTGTGTGTGTTACCTGTCAGGGTGCTCCTTGACCACCTGGTAGACTTTGAGTAGGAAGGTGTCATTGCGGAAGGCGCGGCTCACACACTCCTTGTAGAGACGAAACTCGGCTGCGGTGACGGCCTCGCCCTCTGGGATCTGTGAGAGGTTGAACTTAAACTCCTTGTGGTGACGCCGCTGCGGAGAGAGCTCCCTGTCGTACTCCACTGTGGGATGGAAACACACACACACACACACACACACACACACACACACACACACACACACTTTAGATCATAACATTATGCACAGAGAGAAAGAGACAGGCAAAGATAATACAGGGGCACAAGCTAAAGAAGTTTACTCTGTGCATAAAGTTAAATACTGGTATGCAAGTTTTAGATTTGTACTTGTAGGTGACACTTCATTGATCTGCCTATGGGAACCGTTTGCCTTTTTTGACCCTCACAACGCCTCTTCTGTGGTTTGTCTCACGTTCATGATGAATTTTCTACAAATAGGATCAAACTACGTATTTACAAACAGGACTGTAGTGTAAATATACAGTAGTGAGTGATGAGCGGATATCCTTTTCACAGACGCTGCACACAGTTTGACCATAGGAGTCTTTAAAACGATCACATGTGATTTATACTTAAGGTCTAATAGGTTTCGTGGCTTCCAGTTTCCCTAAATAAACCCCTGTTATCATCAGTCCGAAGCAAAAGCCCAGGATTTTTTTTTTCCGGCGGCAGCAAACTTAGAGACGCTCTGTGACCACTTCTGACGGCGTGAAATGACAAAAACCAACAAATGTGCTCCCTCCTATGCTTTTAAGTGCAATATGCGCCATAATGATAATGTGCTCTCCTGGGGTTTCGGTTCCTGTCTCAGCTGGAGGTTTTGCTCCCACAGCAAAGAGCCTGCAGAGTCAGTTTGTCGACGGACACACAGAGTGAGAAAAGGGAAATGAATAAAGAGGGGCATGTCGAGTGCAATTAGAAGGCTGTGTACAAAAATATCCGTGCAGACATAGAGAGTAAATGCTAAGCCTCAAATATGTGCTATATTCTGCAGGACAGACAAAAAAACTAGTGACATAATTGCTTGAGAACCCAAAACACACATCAACACACTATTCTTAAGTCATCACACTCTTACTGATTTAAATAGCCTACTTGTCGTATGCTACACATATACACTATATCATCATCTCCATTCATCAGTTTCCACAGTGCAGCGAGGTTCAACAGGCTGCGGTTTCACCACCACAGACTGCAAGTGCAGACTCACTGGGAACCGGAGCTGGAAGTATATGACCTGCAGTGGGACCAAACATACATGACCAAGATCATGCATTTACCTATATCCGTTCTTCGTTGCTGCTCTAGCCCTCAGGATTATATCTATTGACGAGCGTTGGATAAGAAGATTGACCCCGCTCTGCTGAAGCTAGAACCAACAGTCAGTTAACTTAGCTTAGCTTAGCATAGACACTTGTAACAGGGGAAAATGCTAGCCTTGGACTTCTTTTAGAGGCTAAAACATCAAGTCGGGGCACATAACTGATTAACCTAGCAAGTCAAGCTAGTCTGCTGGAAGCACTATTTTGACATTACCCAAAATTTTTGCTTTAAATGTGAGCGCTAATATGAAGATACTTCCTGGCTTGATGAATGACAGCAGGCAGAAACATTGCGGTGTCTTCGTCTTTCCCACATTAACCCAACACATGGTGTCATAATTAATGTGTCCATCTGTTTCAGACATATTTAAGTCAGTTCCTATGTGACGCAGACCTCCCCTTTACATTTTTGAAGTCCATATTTTTTACATATTTCTTTTTATTTTGAGGATTCATTTGGATACGTTTATAGCCCAAAGCTTAGGTAAGAAGAATTTAGTTTTGTACCTGAGCCAGGCTTGTTAAAACTTTCTGGTAATTTTATGATGTGGGGACCCACCCAAAACGGACCAATGACACATTTTGTTCCCCAAGTCATAGCCGAAGAGAAAATTGTGTTGATGTGAGAACGCTGGAACCAATCATACTCTCCCAAAAGTGCCAGCCCCACCTTGTACCCACACCCAGGAAGGTCAAAACTCCCCTCATCCCCAGACATTTCCAAGTTACATAAATGTTGAACTTCAGTAAGGGAGGGAAGGCGTGTCTTTCTAGCTTCGTTGCATTTGTGAGGAAAATCAGTGAAGTCCAATCCTGAAGCGTACTGCTGTGACTTGGTCAAAACAAATTACAATAATTGAAGCCTCTCAGTTCAACTCTGAGCTAGTTTTGCCTCTCTTCAAACACTTTCCACTGAAGTAAAGGAAACCACCTATAGAGAACGAAATGTTATTCACATCAGTGTCACTGTGACTTCTATCAGATGTGACGGTGGACATTTCGTCATAGTACTCCATACGCTGCCCACACACAACACACACACACACACACAAACACACACACACACACAGATGTCGTAGTAACTGTGTGTGATAACAGGTCTGGTCTTGTGTTGAAGGGTAGATAGATCAGCTAAGCTTGTGTGTCTGTGTGTGGAGGACTTCAGCAGAGGTCATGGTACTCTAAATGACTTTACAACACTCCCTTCAACAGCTCTGGGCTTAAAGACCAACAGCTTGAAATTGTATATTCCCTATTTAAGAATCAACTGCCTTTCTGGCAAGAAAACGCTTTGATAAACTGTCTGTAGGTGGTGAGAAGGTCACAAAGAGTTTCATATGTATCAAATATTTATTACATCTGCTAAAATGCACTGTATCTTAAATGTACAAAATATCAGGCACCTGACTGTACAAAAAAGCTGAACGTGTTTGGGAGACTGTGCTGGCAAGCATAAGAATCAGACCAAACAAAAGCAAATCTTTAGATTTCTCATTGTGTGTGGGTTTATTGGAAAGGGTTTTTATCTGTATTAAGTGTTCACACAGCGTGAGCAGAGCGGGGGAATTGGGAAAAACCGCTGTTCCTCTGATTTTGGGAGCATTTGCACAGAATTCCAAGATAGTTATCCCTTTGTTAACTTTGCAGTTATACCAGACAACTAGGAATTCAGCCTAAAATGGCTATTGTGTTACATATTTCTAGTGGTTCATTAGCAAATGAAACTAGACACAAACAGTGTTTTATTTCTTTCCTTTAAAGTCTTAAAGGTGCACTCCACCAAATTACCCATACAGGTCAGTTTACTTACTTACTTACAAGAGTAGGCCTGTGAAAGCAGCTGTATAACAACTTCTCTAACTCTTGATGAGCTGTGTTAATTTCACTAAAATGATTCATATAGTCATGTTATTAGGGTGATCTCAGCTTGGGCTTATAGATTTTAAATGTTAATGTAGGAAATGTAGGATTGACTGTTTTTGGATCTTGAACCATACTAAGGACTAAAAGTCAGCCTTGGATTTTTACAGTTTAATCTCTTAATCACTCAAAGTTCCCCACTGGAAGAATAAATACTACATTGCTGGAGTGCCCCTTTCATATTGGATTTTATTCAGATGTTATAGCCTGCAATTACTGCTTTGTGGCCACAAATGTGTAAACACTTGTGCTGTACTTTCTGCCAAGTAGAAGATATAGCAGCGGTGAGAAAATTCCCAATTTCTCTGACTTGGAATTCCAACTAGTAGGCTGACATGGCTAGGCTCATAATAAATATCTGTATGATATGATGTGAAAGCAGTATTAGTATACTCTAAACTTTGTGTAGTCAGTTATACACACACAAACTCAGAGTCATCCTGTGTAGCCATGGTCTGGTCCAGCAGCTCCAGTGAACCTCCACGGGTGTTAACATCCTGCTCTTATAATTCACCTGGCAACTTCTTATACTTTCTATTTCCTGAGAAATGCCACAAAATCGACTACAATTATACAGAAGATGAAAAACAGATTGAGGCCAAGAATAGAACTGGTTTCAGTGAGATGAAAAATGTACTCACTGATTTCATTAGGCTTTAATGAAATTTGCAGGATGCATTTCTTTAACATTTATTTTCCTCACATCCGAACAAAATCTCAAGGCACTCCAGAGCTCATTTAACAACTCAGCACTCTGTTCAAGTTCAAATCAATCTTTTCTTTTTTTTTTTTCAAATCTCAGAGAGGGGAGTCGTTTTGAACGGGGTCCAGATGAAGACAAACAATTAAAAGGATGAAATATGAAGACAGTTACAGCCTCACGTCTCACATTATCGTACGCTTTATCACCACAGTCCTCTGCGTTAGCGGCCTTGGAGCCGCAGCGTTAGCAGCTAAGTAGCATTCCAGCTGCTTCTCCACCTTCTCAGCTTGAAATTCAATTGAAATCCACTGAGGTTTCTCATCTAAAATCAAAGGAAAGTCTTCACACGGCGCGTACAGGGAGCGTAACCTTTGTGCTAATCTACCATGACGTGAGCTTTGAGACAGGAACACACAGAAGGGAAAAGGGATTTAGATTTGGATGATTCAGAGAGGAATTGATTCTAAAGATGGGAAAAGAGTGATTATATTAGTGATTTGGGTCAGTGCTCCAGTGTGACTGCAGAAAAAGTGTGTGTCATGTGTGTGAATACTAATCTGTAGGTGGATTTATTTCAATACAACTCTCCCAGCGTTGGTCACCAGTTCCTGAGAAAATCCACACAATCACAAACTATCTTCTCAGCCAAGGTAAACCATAAAACCTGACAATACCAGGGAATTTCTGTGATGATTCACCTAAACACTATGGGTGATTTCATCTGCTACGAGAAACTGAAAGAGAAAGGATATGACAGAGAGTGAGTAAGGAGAGGAGGAAAGGAATAAAAGATAAATACAAAAGTACAGAGAGACAGAGAAAAGCATGAATTAAAGTTTTGAGATGGAGAAAAAGAGAACGAGATAAAAAGAAGCAGGAAGAGGAAGACATGATATTCAGTGGATTAAGGATGCTTTTGGGAGGAAGGGTTTCGCGAATGATGTATCAAACTGGATAACCTGAATGGAAAGAGCAATACAGCAAACAAACAAAAAAAACCACATCAGTTGTAGGTCAATAAAAAGTTTATGGTGCTGAAGAAAATGAGTGTGGGAGAAGAGGATAAGATGACAAGACCAGATGAAGAAAGACAAAGTCAGTTGTCACAGAGAGGAAGATGGAGAGACCAAAGGGACAAAAACAGGGGGGGGGGGACGGAGTCTGGGATGCAATGAGAGGAGGAGAGATGGAGACAGTTAGTGACAGAAAGAGAGTGAGATGGACGATTTGCAGATTCACTTGGACGCTTTGATAGAAGCTGTTCTCTCGTTTCCACCTGCGCAACATCTGGCACCGCTGTCCTCTCCCTGCTGCTGTAGGTATTATGGCAACCCACACACACACGCACACACACATACATGCACGCACACCTTAACCCTGGGAATCTTTTGGTATCACATGTATTCATATGGTCCTTATATTCACAGCTTGCACATAATGAAGTCATAAATCATGGTATAAACAGCTTTATATATTGTTTTGTGAATATGATCTGAAATTCAGCACTTAAAAACTCAAAACACGTCAGAATTATGAAAACAGTCTAAAAGTGGCTAATAGTCCATGTCACATCATGATTGAAGGAAATATAAAAATATAACAATATATAACTTAACTGTAATTCTATAAAAATCCAAATCAACAGCCTATAAGTCCACCCTGGTGTTGGACTGACTACATTATTTCCTCTAGAAACCCGGTTTGGAAGAAGTGAAATCGCACAAGACAGGAACTTCAGTGTGACAGGTTGGCTTTTTATAAAACTGCATGCCCCTTTAAGAAGCCAAGGAAGGAAAAAGGGGAAAAGGTGCTGAAAGAAAGACAAGTGAGTGAAACTTTGAGCCAGAAGGCTGTCTGTGCAAGTGGAGGCAGGCGGATGAGCGTACAAACAGGCGAACAAGATAGAAGAAGAGACAAAAATGAACCTGACAGTGATTAATAACCACGACCTCTGGAGTCAAAATACAGAAGAGCAACTGCCAGTACATATTGAACCTTTGCGAGGATGCAATCATCAGTTTAGTAGGTATGAAAGCAAAGTAGCTGAAAAAGAAGAGAGCGCTGAGAGGGATGAGATCTATAAATAGAAGGAAGGAAAGGACACATTTAAAAGATAAACAGAAAATAAATTAAGGAGAAGGAGAAGAACAATGTTCTTCGATGCGAAGCAGAAAAAGCAAGACTGTGCAGGAAAGGCCCTGGGGTGGTTGACAGGCTGACTTGTCTGTGGTCAGTGGTCAGCGCTTTTGCACACACTCCTAACGCCGTCCAGCCAATCCCTCGGAGGGACAGTTGGCGAACAGCCGCCTGCATCAAATCCCTCCTGCTTTCTCTCACACGTCCCACAACCACAGAGCAAAACAACCGACAACCACCTTCCCTCGCCGAAATACTTCTTCGCCCTTCATCAACATTCGGTTGGTAAAATTAACTAAAGGAAATGTTATGGAAGGTTTTTTTTCTCAAAGGTAATTATGTCGTCAGATAACTATCCATCCTAAATAGGGGGATTATCGAAAGCGTTTAGCCTCAAAGCTAGATGAGTAATCAACTTTTCCCTCGTGGGGTTTGAGGTTTGTGCAAGGAACCACCACAACAGACACATGACACAGTTTTGGTCCACAATCTTTACGTGTTAGATTCAAGCGCATCTTTTGAATGTATCTTAATGCTGAAACATTTTTCCATTCATTTTCCTGTGCTGCATTGTAGATTATAGAGAGCAGAGCACCTGTGACCCAGATAATAGTCCTAAGGGAGCTCTTATTAGATCTGTCAGTGAGATTTTACTAAGTACCACTCTGATGACAGACGGAGAGATTTGCTTCATACTGCCAATTTAAACAGGGGTTTTTCATCCACCCACAGTTGCAGACATATAAAACACACAAATGCATTCAAGCAAGACTAAGTAACTTGCTGAACAGCAGCCACTGCGGTGACTTTTCCAGGATAGTGGTACATTAAATTTCCATTCATTACTAATTATTATTTCTGCAATACGCTAACACATGCACTAGAAGAGCACAAGAAGAGTCATGAGACTGACTCAGTAATGTCAGTAACACAGGAATACAGTATCTATACAAGCTACTAGTCATACCAGGCCAAGTAAGGCTGCAAAGCCCATGAGTGTACTGAAATGAGTAAGGGTGTGTTTTCACTCAAAAAGTTACATAGTATTGCTTTAATTTTAACTTCTTAGAGTGCACTGAGTTCCTAATAAGTTGAGAGCTGATTCAGATTAATACTACCATTCACAAACATCTCAAGCCTAAACACAGTTCGCTTCCTCCTGTAAAGGAAACACACAAAATAAGCACTGTATACAAACATATCTCTCTAAAACAACAGCATAAATTCCTAAGCCTGATTTTCTCAGAGATGTAATTACTATGTATTAAGTCCCCTTATTTGTGCCGTTGTCCTCACTGCAACATGAAGCTACACTGATATGATCCAGAAGGTGTGCAGACGTGTTATTTACCAGGTTATGCAGCAGAGCGCTGGATTCATTTGGCAGCAGCACATGTTCATTGAGGTTCAGGGAATGACATGGGAGCAATAGAGAGTTAGTAAATGCCTCACAAAAGGTGAGGGAATTGTTAATGGAGTTGAAGCGTCTTGCATAGTCCTCCTCAACAAACTTTCTCAACGCTGTTGCCGGAAAAGAACATAGATATTAGATCATTCTGGAAATTCTCACTCCAACATCTGTGCATGGTTATGGTATGTTTAAGGGCAAGGAAAAGTTTGTGGCTATGCTTGATTAAAAGTTTAATTGCAGGTTTGTGACAGGAGGTGAATTCCGATGTCTTGCGCGAAAGTCAGATGTCCTACACGACCTTATTTTTCCGATACTTCATGCTTTGGTATTGAACATTAGCTCTGGATGTAAATCATAAGATGCAGATCCAGTATGGATTGAATTCCTCGGATACTGGACTGCCTTTTTTCACGGCTCCATCCCATAATGCAACACACAACCCATGGTTTACTCTGCCTTTCCCTCTTCATCCCAACAGGAAAGCGTGGATGTTGACATTTAGTTTGAGAGACAGGTACAGTTTAAGTATGATTAAAAAGACATCTTCATGCTCTGGCTTACTGTCCTTGTAGTAGGCAGTGTTTAGTTTTAGGCTTTCCATTCAGTGTCTCCTGGAAGAAATAGGATGATTGCAGTCGGAACCACTGACCTTGTTGAACTAACATGGGAACAAGAAGCTAGTGTAGCTGTAAAACAAGCACGGCTTTGCTTTTCTCTGCAGCACAGCAGAGATTCCAGTATCTTCTCAATAACCAAGCTTTGTGGGAGTTATATGAGTAGAGCATGCCAAAAGTCAATCCCGAAGACCCTCGTAAAAAATCTCTGCTTTCTAATTAAATCTGTAATTTACTATTTCCTCTGACCCATAGTGCATCACACTGGAGGAGAGGCTATGCGAGGGAGATAAAAACGAAAGTTAATGTGGCAAAGGAGAGAATAGAAAAGAAGACATTTTTACAAACACCCTTCAATTAAATTTTTGCACACCAAGAACCTGTCAACATTGTTAAAGACTTTGCGGATGGCTAAACCAATAAAAAATGTTCTGGATGTCCAAGGCATGAGAAGAATCCATCTGTGTTTATGTAATTACAGCCCATAATCTGTCTGGTTTTTCTCTCAGACTTGATGGTTTCTGAGGATAGGTCAGATATGTCCATGTCTTCCATTGATCGTTAATTCCTCCAAAGTCCCATCTAATTAAAGGTTTGGCCCGTCAGATTGATTTTCACGGGAAACTTTTGCAGTTGATACAATCACAACTCTTCGGGGATTGCCACTATTTCATTAAAAAAGAAAAACATCTCATTAAGTGGAAATCTTTATGCTGTAAACACTAGTCTTTCTGAAGAGGCTCAGGCCAGATTTTATGCTTCAAACTCTTTAACCTTTGGCATGGACGCAGTGTGGAAAGATAAAACACGAAGACAGCTGTTGATTTTTGCAAAGCAGATGAATACTGGCAGCCTACAGTACGCACACACACACAAAACACTGCAGTAGTGTGAGCTGCCTACGGTGTTGCCACTATGCTTGGCTGCCACCAGGAGCTGTTTCCGCCTTCTGCTGAGTGTTTTGGCTCTTTGTACTCAGGCAGCTGGCGGGGCAGCTCCTGGGGTCGAGGTACAGACGAAAGGGGCTGAGGGTCTGCTGGGAGTCATCATTAACTTTGAGAAAGGGTATGTGTGTGTGTGTGTGTGTCTTTGGAGACTCATCCTGTGCTCTGATCTTCTCCCCTGACCCGGCATCAAAGCCGACACACTGAGCGCCACAGGACCAGCCAAGGGCCACTGGCAAGAGCGAGAGTTTATGTCCGATGCATGTAGGCACACACACACACACCTCTAGACATTTCATAAAAGGGCTTACACACAGGGCTAGTTACACGCATGTGGGCAGCGACACATGCACAGGTACAGATGTAAATGCCAAAGCGGAGAATTAAAACACACACTTGAGTTATAGGATCTCACACATGTGAGAAAAAGAGGGGCTTACACTCACATTCCCACACACACGTTGTGATGCACACACAGTCCCAGAGGTCAGTGGTGTGAGACTTCAGAGCCAGGCAGGAGCATCAGTCCATATCGAGGATATGAGGCAGTTCGACCAGCCCTTTTGGAGACTGTCAAGCCCCATTAGCAAACACAGAGCAGCAGCTGATGGTCTTACTCTGTGTCCAGCAGAAATCAGTACAGTGATTCTAGCACATTACTAATTACTGTTATGTGCTCATGACAGACAGCTGAGAGCAGCCAAGAAATGTGTTTAGTGCTCAGCAGGCCAGGCACTTAGGAATAAAAACACTTAAAATGAGTAATATTTCAAGTTTAAGTAACAATGTGCGACACTTTTCTATAAATAAATGCTATTTTGCTACAAAAACAGTGATGCAACCAACGTCGGTTCATGAAAACATTCATGTTCACTGCTCAAAAACAGCATGTGCAGGTTGTCCTCAGTGGGAAAATTCCTCTGGTGCACACTTCCTGTGCACCAAAGAATTTTTATGTCTCGAGCAGGTTTTTTGGAATAAACAAAAAGAGCCTGGCACAGTAGTAAGCGAGCAAATCTGTCATTCTCACATCAGGCGATCTCTGGGAAACATTACGGCAAAGAAAGAAAGTTTATGCTGTGTGCTGTTGGGAATACAAGTTGCTGATTTGTACCACAAAATGTTTAGACACAGGCAATTAAAAACAGACAAACACATCAAATTTGACATTTTAATACTAATTAATTAAATACTATTACCACATTCTGAACAGACGGCCAGCTGGTAGTCAGGCTTACGCAATGTTAGAGGCAATAGGCCTTTTTTTTAACATTTTGACATGTCATGGTAGGAAGCACACTTGTAAATAATACAATTAATGACGGTTGAATTCCATGTTCTGTTTCAGGGTCCTGCTATTGTGCATGCTGCCTCACAGTCGCACTGTCATGGCTTATGAGGACCAGGCCATCACTAATGGTTGCTTATCCTGCTATGACAAGCGAAAATGTCTGCTGTGAAAAAGGCCTATGGTTATTGGCCAGATGACAGCTGTGATGGGGTGCTGTTTGGTGTTAGATCTTTTTCTAGTTGGAGCAATCTTGGCTCTCTGTTACTTAATTAAGCACATTATCTTTTACAAAAAAAAATACAAAAAATTGGACTGATGACAAAATGTGGCTAGAGCTAATTTCATTTCTTAACGTCTGCCTGAACTGGTTGGATGTGACGTTTTTGTGACCTGTTCAGACTGGTTATTCACCCAACTGGAAACATAATTGATCAATGACCTACTTAAACAAGCAATAAATTAAATTATGTAGGAGGGTTTGCAGCGCTAACCTCATAGACTGTGCCTATTCAAGTTGAACGGAAACAAAAAATAATGTCCATTTCTAGAGACGCCATTTAATTGTGCCCAATGAAATGGCTATTTAATTGTGCCCAATGAAATGACTATTTAATTGGCCCAATTAAATGGCTATTCCGTCGCTCAACTGATGCATTTCACTTTACACTCCTCAAAATGATTAATACCACTGTCAAAGTGATACCTTAAATTATATACATCTCTTCTTTCACACACAGACACATTCATCAATGACCTGAATATCCAGCCTGCTCTTCTTCCATTACCTCCCACAGGTTACAGTACATAATGACCTCACTGGACAGTTATCCCCAGGAACAAAGGCCCCATTTGAACCATATAATCACATTTTTCTACAGCCATCATCCATATAATCCTTGAAAAACCATTTGGGTTTGTAGATACATCCAAAACCATGACACATAATGTCAGGTGTACTGTTCCAGGACACACACAAACTCACAAACGTCCACAGAGTAAGAGCATTTGATTTTTGTTCCCACCAACCCGAGCTCCATCACCACTGTGCTGCATTCCATACAAGATGATAAAATGAAGTCTGGACACACATCCATCTTTTGTCGATTTGAGATTTTTAGCTAGTGTGCAACATGTGTGGGTTTGCGTGTGTGTGTGTGTCTCTAACCCTGAGGGTAGGCGGATAATTTGCTATAATTGCTCCTCTGCTGGGGCTTTGCTAACGGATAGATATCCGAGGTATGGCTGTTGGACTGTGTAGTATCAGTATTTTCCATCGATGGGCTGACAGCTGAGTGGTAGCAGTCATCAGCTCTCTGTTGAGTCTCCAGTTGGCCTCCAGGTAGCTGGATGTGTCATACCTGTGTGTCAGTAGGAGATTTTATTCCATCTCTTCAAGCCCTATTACTTAGGATTAAGATGTGGAGCCACTGCAGGATGCATTTAAACAACAAGGGTATGTGAATGTTAACATTTTTCTGTTCTTGTCATGCCCTGATTCGACCACAGTAATGTATTGTTAGGTTAGGTAATTCAACACAAAGTTGGATAAGGTATTGTAATGTAGCATAACGCAGCTTAGCATAGCTTAATGTACTTTAACATGGTGCCATTGTGAGAAGTTAACTAAAGCTAACTAAACTAGACAATATTTTGGCTGTACTCAGACCGAAATGATCAGTTAGTGCTAGGAATTCTGTTGATTATGATTCGTCACACAAATCTGTCATCATATTATGTCATCAACAAAGACAACCACAACAAACACCATTTACCAACACATCTGTAATAACACTGTAACTATAAACAAAATCAATGAAATGTTCAATGTTCAATGTTTGAATCAGCTGTAAAACATTAAAAGGTGTGCGTACCATTTGGTTGGGGATTCACCACATAAAGTAGTCTGAAATGACAATACAAAAATCATTCTCAAAGCAAAACCACAATAGGAATGTGATCTGATGCATTGTTTAGGCTACAGTCATCTTGTATTCATGAAGCGTCCTGGATTGTGGAAAACAATGGAAATGCAACAAGCACAAAACGTTGAAAACCTCACAGATTTGTAAAAGTTCAGGTTAAGGAAAGCCTCAGGTCATGAGATGGTACATATTTGCAACTTAACTTCGCTCAGTCTTTTTAAGGAACGTTATTTGGACCTTAAATAAAGATTATATTTAGGAGTAGATCTGGAGTATATTTATAATATAAGATTCAGCAGTCCAGTTCACAGAAACGGTTTTGCAAGCGTTGCCTACAGATCATCACAGCAGCATCACATTTCTTGCAAATTGCAGATAAAGTCCTGCAGGCCTCTTGCATACTAATGCTTGTACAACATACACAGTATGGCATTTGTTTTGTGCTTTTATTAATAAAACATGTGTGTGTAAGTGACGATTCAGACCAGCAAACAATCAACTTTTGGAGAAACGCAACCCAATGTCGCTTGTGATGGCCAATCCAGTGATCAGACCAGTCAATCAAGGCAGAGCTCATGGACCAAACGATGATACTCCCAGTTGCGTCTTTGCTTGGCTTATTTCACATACCCAGCTTCGACGTCTGTGTCTGGCTTGTAGTCTATAGCGATACCAACAAGCTTCCCTTGGTTTGTGTCAGTTTGTTGGAGACAGTGGTGGTCATGCGATATAGATAGTGAATGAGGAGAGGGAGCACCAGTAGCGAGAAAGCAGGTGACATTTTGATTGTTTTACAGTGGCTATGTTCAGCACAAATAAACACATTCACACCTCCCCACGCCACCGCACAACCCTGTGGCTAATTGCTGCCATGTCTGATTTGGTCTGAATACAGCCTATGAGGGAGGAGCTTTGTGAGTGCCTGTGCACATTCAACTTTTACACCCATGTCTATAATCAATCTTTACACAGGATTTGTGTCTGTTTGAACACTTACAGGTCTAAATGGCCACAGAGAAAAGCTCATTGACATTAACGGCCAGTTGTGATTTCCCCATAAGCCCCTGTAAAAACAAGTGTTCGTTTCATTGGACATCAATTCAAGCCAATGAGCTGTCAACAAAAGACGGTGCAACATCTTTTTCACATTTATAAGGAAATTCCATGAAATCAGGAAATAAATGAGCTGGAAAAGAAACAACTCAGACAATATTTCTTTCCACTTTATGGGATGTTAATAAAAATGTAATTCTACAGCAGAGCAGCTGTCACAACAGCCTCTGGTCAGACTAATGGTGGCCTACACCTCGCTTCAACTTAAATCAGTAGTCTTCACACAAGACTTGGTCTTGTGGACGGAAGAGCCAGAGGACTTCTTAAAGCCTCAGCGGTGGAAAGAACACTACACACGACAGCACAAATCAAAGTTCAGTAAAAAGCCACTCAATTACTGTGAGAGTAGTCAATGTAATTTGTTATTTCTATTCTGTACAATCCTTCAGCAACGGACAAAAATAAGGTTTTGGTCCTGCCATTTTGGTCACAGCATGACTGTAGTCCTCTTTGGATAAAAGCTCAAGATTTCTGCTGGAGTCCATTTTGTTCCATCTCCAACATCTTGTTCTCTTTGGCGGCCGATTTGGCAGAAAAACTACTGGCTGTTTCGTTTAGACATGAACAAGAAAATAAACGCAACCAAACACTGCAGACATAAACAAAACCAGTGACACCAAACACTTCACTGTCTAACGTATGTGACTAACAACAACAATCTTAAACCAGAATCATTAATCTCGCAATACACTGCACACTAAAAGATACATTGTTTAGAGTTGGTCAGATTGTCGGGATTTGCTGTCCTTTGGTTGCCATAGGATATGAGGGAAAAACATTTGGATGGCCAGCAGAGTGGGGTTTGTCTGGGTTTGCGATTCTCTGCTATAAAGTAGAAGCTGCTGCAAATATATCAGCGATTTCTGAAAATGGATAAAAAAAATAAATAACCATTGTTTGGTCACCAGATGAAATCCCCAAATGTAGGATAACAGGTGGATCTGTAATAGTTTTCGAAGATGTCATTAAGGTCTGTATTTATTTAGGAAATCAGTAACCATTACATACAGGGGGTCTGATCATTTGAAAAAAGAAACCTCTGATCTCGTTCCTTTTTCCTGCGAGATTCTCTGTCCTTGATGTTCAGCTCCATTTCCTCGACGATTTATATGACAAGGGGATGGCTACTTACAGCTTCCCTCTTGGGTTGTGACCACAGACTTCTCAGAAATGGCTCCCTTGGCTGCTTTAGAGATTCGCCACCATTCAGCACAAGTGAATATTCTGTAAACAGAGATGTACTCCCATGGTTTTTGATCAGAGTCCATTTTGAGCAAAACAAAACATTTCTGTGGGTTTAGGCCTCACTTTATTTATGCTGTGTCAATACAGGGATGATGGTTGTCAAGAATCCCCTTTTATTTGTCGGGCTTTGTGGGAAACCATCTGAAGACTGAGCACACTGGCATGTTTTTGTGCGTGTGGTAGTCTTAGTATTTATACTATGTGGACTGCTTATTCATTATGTCCAGGTTGCTTTATGCGTAGTTGTTTTCATCCCTGCCTGTATGCGTGTGCCTTTATTTGTCATGACACATATTTTGTGTGTGTCCATGTGCCTCTATCAACTTGCAGCAGCAGTAAAGAGGCCTGCTATAGTGATCTGTGGTTAATGTCTGCTTTTGGGCAGCAGGTGTGCATGTGTTTGAGTGTGCGTGTATACGTGTGTGTCTGAGCTAGACCGGTCTGGTCCCAGATTTAGAGGAGGAAGCCGGTGTCAGGGCCAGGAGATGGATCTCTCCTGAGGGATCCGATAAATAAGGAAAAAATATCTTTGAAAAAGGGAAACGCAGCTGTTTCCAAAGGAGAAGTCAAAATATTGGTGGCTTTGCATTCCAGAGCCACAAGGTAGAGAAGGCCAGCTCACTCGGTGATGCTGTTTGGTACTTTATTTTCCCTCCCTCTCACTAAGAACACTTTCTCTTCCCTCTCTGCCTCTCGGCACATCTTTTCTTCCCTCTCTACCACTATAACTCCCTATCCTCACCTCTCTGTCTGCCTTTCTTTCCCCTCCACTCTCTCTGTCATGAAGACAGTCGAGCCTCCGTGCGATTCCCTCTGGAAAGTCCGTGGTGACCACAACGCATTTCAGCGGCTTAGAGGCAGAGCATATGATCCACTGATAAATCAGTCTGGGCCAGCTTCAATCTCCCCCCTGGGCTGACTTACATGTAAGACCTACTGCTTGTTTTACACACAGGCACAGCTCCAAAAACAGCGACGGTAACCAGATACCTGGATATTCAAAAAGCAGGTGGGCCTTGAGGAAAATCAGGAGAAAAACAATCAATGTTTCTAATAATACATCTGTCCACAATGTCAACACAATATTGGTGAGATGAAAGTGTTCTCTTTCTTTGTGTTATTTGAGTTTTTTGCTGAAAGCAAAAATGCACGTCCGAAATGCCTTTCAAAATGATGTGTTATTACAGTGTGGGGGGCCCCAGTGGGAACCGTTCCCTAAACACTTTTCTCTAAATGTACAATGCAGTGCACTAAACATGAAGTCAGAGCAATGTGTTTTTAAAACCTACTGTAAAAAGCAATTTAAATATAGGTGAGAAATGTTACAGCAATGGTAAAAACCACATCCATTAAAAAGGGAGAAAGTAGTGTGCTAAACTACTGAAGTTGTGCAACTTGGTTACATTTTTATTTTGGGTTTGTGATTATAGATTTAATCCAATTTAGGGATTTTACATCTTGTGTTAATATAATGATCTGTCCAAATCAAAACAGTGCAGAGTAGTGACTGATGGCCATGTTAGGCAATAATTCTGGTTCATTATAAATTGGTTCTGATCCAGACGATCAGTAAACAAGCTAACTCAGCCAGATGTTAGAACACACATTATTATTTGGAGGTAAAACTGAACGTGAGTACAACCAAAGTATTGGTAATGAGCACAGAAAAACAATGAAGTGTGCTAGAGTTACAAGTTACATTACCTGTTTTCCCTTCAAAGCAAGTCACAACACGGGAGTTTCAATCATCTGACCGCTTGTGTTTCTTGTTCTGTCCCACTTCTTTTTAACAATCTTAGAAATTGTGTTGGTGAGTACAATGTTTTTATCCAGGATGAAAATTATGGCTGAAACTACAAAAACAAGACCCAACTTATAATAAACTTGAATTATCTTTTAATATGATACGTCTGTCTTACGCAAGTAAGGCTTTGACTATATCCACATGATCGCAATACCACGGTCCTCTGAAGCCTACCGCAATTTTTTGTTGGGTCAGTCTCATGTTATTCCATTACCCAGTGTGTTTGAGGTCTGTCATTAGCATTGGCGGTAAATGGCAAAACCGCAGAGATATGTTGCTTTTTCATTGCGGTAAGAAAAGATCCATACCGTCTGAGCCGTAAGCTTAAGTCGAATGGAATGAATGGAAATGCAATGTTGTTGGATGTTAAAGATGTAAAAGGTTATCCTGAAAAACAGCATAACAACAACAGGCATTATGCTAAATAGTTGATGTAGATTATCATTGGGCAAAAAGATATCTGTCTGTCAACTACGAAGACCCAAGACATTCTGGACCACGGTCTATGATATAACAGGGAGACATCATTAAAAAGATGTCTTGCTCATTATATAAGTGTCAGAGGTACATTCCTCTCAGATTGCATATAATACCAGCTGGACTCAAACAGCAGCTAATGTCAGACAGTATATACATTGAGTGTGTGTGTGTGTACTGTAAGAACAGTTGTGAACATACGGACCATATTGTACAGTGTGTGAAAAAAGGCACTGATAGTGAGAAATGTAGATGTACATGGCTAAAAATGTGAGACTTCCTCTTGGAAAAGGATTCATACTGGACTTTTAAACAGTCAGATAAGGTATCCAGGAGACTGGCTGCTTAGAGGTGTGGAAAGTGTCCATACAGGAGGAAGGACTGGGCAGAGTTTCCCCTGCACATCCTTAGTGATAAGATCCTTTTATCCAGAAAGCCTCACGGCCCTGGGAGTGGATACATTTTTCTTATGGGTGGCCTTGTTGGTAGTCAAACCCCTAACCTCTGGACACGCTTAATAATAACTAATCTGTTATTTATTTTATTTATTTCTCACCTGACTGTCCATCTTTTCTGCATTTGCAGTTTCATTATCTCTCAATGCTCTCTTTTCCTTTTCCTTTCTTCAGTCAGCATATGCATGTCTTGCTTCTCTTTCTCCTCTTCGCAATTTTTCTCATCTCTCTCTTCCTCCTTGCCTCCCTCCATCCCTCCCGTCTCCGACTGTTTTCCTGTCAGTATCATGTTTGGAAAGTCAGCCCGCGGGTCAGCCTAGGGCTCGTAAATTTGTCAACGGCAGTGCGGTTGAAAGGGAGGCTACTTGCTCGGGAGGGTCAGGAGCATCTGCGCTCACATGGGGCCTTTTTCTCACTGTGGACCCACGGTTGTTGTTTCAGGCACGTCCTCTTTAGAGAGCCGACCAGCCTGGGAACATACGAGGGGCCGAGGGGTGCAGTTTTCTCCGTGACACCAGTATTTGATGAAAACGTCTTGTATAACGAGGTGGGAGTTCTTGTTTTCTAACAAGTACATTCAAAGGCACTTCAATTATCAGTGCACACACCACACACACACACAGGCCGTTGACTGTGCTTTGCATTGGTGAGTGATTACATTCATTCCCTAACCCTTGACCCTGACCTTTGAGGAAAACTCCACCCTAACACACTCATCACTGTCAAATAAATGGCTATTGTTGATCTTCCCTATGTTTCTGGGTCCATTGTGTTTTGTTGTGCAGTACTTTTCTAAGTTGTGAGAATACCTGGCTAAAGTCTATATTTCCAGCAGGTGCAATATACTGAAAATAAACAAAGTTGGTGATGGGGGCGTGGGTTCATCAACTAAATTAGAGAGCTGAGCACAAAATAACTCTGGAAAGCACCAATCATCACTCATGGGTGGTATGCAACATCTGCAAGCTACCCTTTCCTCTCAATATATCTGTTGTCTATCATCAAACTTAAAGCCATGTCCTGATGCTGGCAGCAGTTATTAATTTTACAGGCATTTGGTCAAACTTTGATCAAATTTTAGTTCCAACCTGATATTGGTGCTAGATTATTACAACTGATCCTGAGGGCCGGATCTATCAAATAGACATTTCATTGAAAATGTATTATGTCAACCTCATGGTTGCGCTACAGGAAAAGTGAGTGATCGTCCTCGGGGAACCATGAATAAATATGTATATCTGTACAAAATTTCATGCAATCCATCCAACAGTTTTCAGTCTGTCCACCACTTTGGCCATACAGACATGGGGCTAGGCGCTACCGACATGTTCTACCATGTTTCTCTGACCATAAAATATCTTCAAATTGCACTCATAAAAACACAAAGACATTTCTGTACACATAAGTGTATATGTAGCTCCCAGAACAAACACTCACTCACACCCTCCTTCCTCTGCTCCTTCAAGGTCACCAAAGGCTTTAAATCACCTTTCATCTGTCCCGGAGTTTTTCACCCTTCAAGCATTCTCTGGGTGTGCCTTTCTTCTTTCCTTTCTTCCCTCCTTTCTCTCTCTTCCTCTGCCTTTTTATTTACTAGAGATAACTCCCTGCATGTTTCCAGGTGGCTTCACAGAAGAATGTGACATCGGGAATGTTTACCGTGACATTTACGCCATTCCTGTCAGCCTTGGTCATCTCCATTACCAGAATGAGCCTCTCCGGGAGAGCAAATGACGGGATCATTATGATAATGGATAGAGTTTACTGGGCACACAAGGACATGCCGATTTGGAGTTCAGTGGTTCACAAGTTCACAACCTTTTTTAACACCGGGGTGGACCAGAAATTCCGAGGACATATCAACCAGTGTTTATAGAAAAAGCTTGAGCCCTGTACTTTGTATTGCATTATAGGTTGTGTCAAGTCAAGAAGACTCTGAATCGACTTGCATTTTAGTTGAATCAATGCACTTTTGTTTTTTTTAGCTGCATCACAGTACACAGAGGAATACAAGAGCAACAGGATGGCAGGCTGTAAACTTCATGAAACGGTGACGGACTGTTGGAAGCTGAGAAGAGTGACAACAACAACAATGCAGGGCAACGTGAGGCTGGGCAACTGCTACACCGAAGCTCTCTGTTCCAGTGATTACTCTCAGGTCAACCACATTTCTCTTCTACTGCCGTCCACTGTAATTGACTTTTCGGCTGACAGAGCTGCCCGGTAGGAGATACGCTCCATGGTACTGTTTTGACATCACAGATGATGAAGAAAGGCATCACAGGTAAAACATGAGTATATAGGCTGATATAGGACTTTAGTGTGCCCCTGAACTGAAAAAAAGAAACAAAGAGTTGTATCTTTATATAGAAGTCATAACTGAAGTAAGTGCAAAATCCCAGGAGTCCCATAGAGTCAGGAGTTAAAAAAGTACCTAGAAACCAGAGAAACAAATGGTCGGAAAAGGAAGCGCTAAGTGTTCCTGTTCAAGGAATTAAAGAACAGAAAAGCAGTGGTTTCCAAACTGTTTTAAACCACGGCCCAAGGAAACAAGATTTTTTTTTTCATGGCATCCTACCAGTTCCAGTATTTCTTTTATTTTGCGTTAGGTTTTGCACATGAAGTGTCGGTAGGGAAATTATCAGAAGTATTCTGTGGTGAGTTTCATTGTGTTTTTAGCCTACTTCCTGTGAAGTGTGTGCAATTTGATATTGGCAATACACACCATTATATTACTTGTTATTGGATCAAAACCCAAAATTTCAGTATCTCCGATCCTTATCAACATTTCCCTGAGCTGTGTTGATTCGGACAAATATTTCCATCACTTCCTCAAACAGTTGTGGATTTGGAAAACATGCGAGCCAGGCACCTTTAACAGCTTTAACAAATAGCTCAAAATGTGAGCTATTGTTTTGCTAATCTCTAAAATTCTCAGCTACGCCTCATTCATATTGTTTTTAAAAACAGATGATGAATATGAGGTTCGAGCAGATGTGTGTGGTGACTCCCAGCTGTTTTCCATCAAAATAACAGCTGCATGTTGATGCACTTTGCACCAGTGCCACCTATGGCATCCACATGTTCCTATAGCATACTCTATTTTGTTCTTACGTCACCCCAATCTTCATCACATCCACCTAAAGTCCAGCACAGGCAGCAGGTGTTTTAACTTTCAGCAGAGTGGGTTTTGTGGCTTTGGATTTATTTGTAGTTAGAAATGCAAAAATCGGGGGGAAATGCAGCAATCAAAACAAAGAGACACGCTAGTTTGCATCCTTGCCTCTCTCTTTCACATATACAAACGTTGTATATACAAACACAACCTCTCTCTCACACACACATGCACACACACTAATTCCAGGTTAATGATCTCCTCTACGTGGCCTCCTCATAGATAGTTAAACACAAGACAAAGGCTGACAGTTTTACGGTGCTTTTAGAAGGAAAGAGCGATGCAGGAGTAAAAATACGCACACACTCACGCTCATTGTCTCTTTTCTTTTTAAGCACACTCAGACTGGTACAAGGGGTCACAGCAAACACTAAACATGCAAAACTACAACTGCAAGTTAGAAAAAAGGCTTTGTAAGCACTATGACACAATGAAAAGTCATTATATATATATGAACATGAAAGTTTTTGTATTTGCCATTTTGTGCCAGACTTCAATATTTTTAAATAGTGCCTTTTCATGCCAGGACTTTTTTCTTTTGAGGCTGGAAAAGCCTTTAAAACTGCATTTGGACCACTACACTCTCCAGTGAAATCCATACTATAATCAATATGTGCAATACAGGGCCAACAACCTAATATATTGTGTGCTGTCTGTTTAGAAGAGTTCCTGAAGGAGGCCATCACACAACCTGTTTCTGATCAGCTGCTTCTTGTTGCACAGCATGTGGTTAAGACTTTTTCCAGACTGATTTGAGAAATCAAGTAAATGCAGCAAAATATATATAAAAAAACAAAACAAAACAGCCATAATCCGACGCACAGACAGAGAGAAAAAGAGACATGTAAAGACAGACAGATATGGAGAAAACAACAGATGTGTGAGAGGACAGTGAAGCACGGCAGAACAAACAGTGCAAATTCCTCCATGCCTGCACCCAGAGGTGATAAATGGGAGCAGCGGGCCCTAATCAGATGTTCCGCCAGGGTTATCGGCTCCATTCGATAGATCGTTACCAGCCGCGAGTGTGCCTCACTTCACCTCCTTATCTCGTCACACTCCTCCATCCCACGCCACTATCACTCCCAACTGGAATGTCCAATGAAGACATGAGAGTGGACGGGAGATGAAATGAAGACGGAGAGAGAAAACAAGGCAAGAAGTGTAATCTCTGTACTTAGCCCCGATCTCTGCTGCCATCTCGTCAAGTTGGGGAGTTATGGCGTGAGAGGGAGAGATATCATCAGGGTGGGTGGGCGTGTGGGTAGTGGGGTGTTAAGAGCAGGGTGTGTGACAGAGATGACTTCAAGTGTAAATGGAATGCTCTCTTATAAATGGTTATCTGCTGACCTGAGGGTCGACCAACCGTGTGTGTGTGTGTGTGTGTGTGTGTGTGTGTACACCTCCATCCATCTACGTATACGCACACAGCAAAAAGATAGCTGCATCAATTTACTCCACCTACGGTGGATTATGCTAACAGGAGACATGCACGCCCTTCAAGGTCTGTGGCAAAAACTCAGATAGACAATAGAGTCGTCCTGCAACACCACGTCTTTTATGTCAGACATAAAGCTGGACTGGAAAAGACATAATCCAGTTAACCGGAGATGTTTCCTCCATCAACCCTGTTTGTTTCTTGAGGCAGCTGTGTGTTTTGCCAGAGAGCTTGACAACCAATACAATCCAAACATGAGAAAAAGGAAGGACTTTAAAATACTGTAACTCAATAAGCAGAATTATTTGTATATCTTGGGCCATTCTTGAACATCAGTGCAAGTTCAAGTGAACTTGTAGCAGCAGTGAAATATCTGATACTGTAAACAGATGAAAACAAACACAGAGGTTTGCAGTTTGTTAATGTAATTTTTCTCACCATTGCAGGAAAGGTTGCAGCTGCCAAGTTTATGTCTCAGAAAATATCCTTTATTCAGCTGCAGCATATCTTAAATTCCTCGCTTAACTTCTGGCTAATACTGTTTACGATATGCTCTAAGTTGAGGTGAAGTGACGGGTGGTCTTGTGTTCTGTTCTGTTCTACTCTCTGAGGCTTTGCAGGAAGTGTTTCAAGACGGTTTAGTGAAAAATTTCCAAAGCTCCCTTCTGCATCAAACAATTGACTCTTTGATTGAAGCAAACTAATTATTTGATCATGCTGGGGCTTTGGGACACGTTTCGCTGCAAAGGAAGTGGCTTACCTGGGTTTAGGCATTGAGAAATGCAGCCAGGCATCATAAGACAAGGAAAACAGCCGTTTAATAAGGGCACTTCATTTCAGTATAAGCCACGGCTGTCTGGACCCGGCTAATCTCCTGAAAACCCACTTCTTAAAGCTTCTAGCTTGTTTGCCTTTAAAGTGTGGGAGGTAGGCTGGTAGAACTCCGGGCTGTTGACTTAGGTAAGAGGTCTAGTGACAGCTCAGCTATAGCCATGCAATGGGGTGTGCAGAGTCAGAGAAGAGAAGAAGAAAAGGAGGTTAGTATGATGACAGACAAGTGCATGAAGGCACAAAATAATTTTATAATATTTGAGCTACAGGAGGCATGTGTGATTCAACTTTCCAGACACTGGAACGTCTTTGAAATGGGCCACATTTACACACAGCCACTTTATGTGCCTTGGGCAGACTGGATTGCTATCCGATATCAAAAAAGCCAAGCGGGAATGCAACCAAGAAGCATTCGAGAAAATCTGATCGTTGGTCGGTGGGACTAGCCACAGAGGACCTGTCCCTGTTATGATAACAGCTGAAGTGACCCTGGAAAGTAGCTCCCAGTCACATATACAGCATTTGTTATCCCCAGTCAGGTCATTGAATGATTTGTATGGGTGCAAAAATGTTTTTTTATAGGCTGTTAAGAAACCAATCTCCTGGATTTGAGTAGTACTGACCCTGACAATGCAATCAGATTTGTGATCCGGCTAACTTAAGACACATATATGCAGTGAAACAAAAGTTTGTTACAACCCATCTGGAGTTTATGTAATAATGAGACACTTGAAATGATCAGTGTAAACCGGGACTTAGAAGAGAAAACAGTGTGCCAATTATAATGAATGTGGGGTCAGGCTCACCTGTTCATCATGGAAGAGTGTTTAAAACTAGTAAAAGTAAAAGAAGATCGACTTTAAAACCACAGATGGATTTTCCTGGATTATTATGGAACCTTCTCTCTGGTAAGACCCAGCAGACAAACAGCAAAAGATGGGAAAGCAAACAAACCTTTGGCTGCGCTCTGAGCCAAGCCAAGCTTAGAGAGGCCTCCACACCTGTCTGTCTGTCTGGCTAGCTGGCTGGCATGGGAGAGCAACGGTGAATTAAACTCATCACAGTTAAACACAGATGACACAGGAACAACATTTGGAGTTCCTCTTCTGTGACCTGTGAAACCAAAGCCATTTCTGTGCATCCTTGACTCATCATAACCACGAGGTTACAGCTCAACCACGAAAGCCAAACCTGATAAGAATAGCACAGTTTCCCCTTGCTGGCTATTATAGCCCTCACGGTGGCTACGGGTATTTGTTCAGCAATATGTCACCCCTCATTAATTGAGTGAGCATTGACCTCTTGTATTTGTTTTCCACTGGGATGCACCTTACCAATATTGGTCAGTGTCTCCCCACTCACTCTACAATACATTACCTTGTGAGGGATTTATAAAAGGTTTGTGAGCAGAGACCAGCATCTGAAAGCGTCATCCTTTTTCCACTAAATGTGTCTCAACTGGAGTTCTCCTAAAATATAAATATGAAAAAAGACGCAATTGTACATAAAACCACACACGGAGTCTTCTCAGAGGCACTTTCCATGATTTTCTACACATGTACTACTGCTAAGTCTGTTTAATGTACAATTATCTGTTTCCACCCATAAATAAGATCGTAAAATCATTTGATATCATGTTCAGAGTTGGTTCATTTGCATGTTTAAGCCACAAATCTGTTATCTGCATCTGTGTGTGCACGGGACAAACAAAACGGGACGCAGTCATAAACAAGAAACACTTGAAAGCTCTACTGAAAGTCTTAAACTCCACAGGAGAACCTTTTACCATTACCGGAGGACCCTGCTGGGCATTAGGACATGTTCGGAGCTGCAGCGTGTCACACAGCGTGAGTCATTCAGCACACAGTGTCACTTCACTAGACCTCAGTGGAAAGCAGGACGTCCGCAAGGCAAACAGTGATGAACGTGCTATTCTAGGAATGAAGATGAAAAAGGAGCTGGAAAATATGCTTCTGGTCCCCCAATTTAAAGTTTTCCACCTCTTGCTCTGCTTTTTTTTTTTTTTTGTCAATGGGTCATTCTGAACAAGTGATGAAAGCTAAGGAGAACAGATGACTGAACAAGTGGTCTACATGAATCATGTGGTAGGGTGGGGGATACATATGGTTCACAGAGAGCGCACTTGAGACTGGATGTAACGCAGGGGCTCTTAAATCTACCCGAGCCCCATGAGGATACCCTCAGAAAATGAGGTCTCTATCTGTGCTACTGCCGCAGCTGGCTGTGAAACACATCAGTTCAGGCCGAAGCTTAAATCACTGTCATCGCTTTATTTGCTATGGGTCACTTTAAAGTCTGAGATTCTTACATCTTCACGCAGGGAGGATTTGCTTACGTAAAAAGGTAAATCCAGTTTTAAATCAGATCATCAGCGTAGACAGAGCCGCTGCGTTCTTCTCGGCTTGGATTTCACAAACACAGATTACACATGGAAGGTGCCTTTCAATGAATAGGTCTGCTTCTGGCCCTGTCTGCTGATCCTGCTCCATATTTTTCAGATAGTTTCAGACAGATTGTTTGGCTGCTATGCTTTTCTTCCTTTCATTTATCTTGATTCTAATTTGTAGTTTCACTTTGGCCACACGTGATATCCAGATTTTTAGGCCAGGTTTGAAACAAAAAGGACCACCCAGAAGAGTTTCAGGCCTCTTTCTACTATAGCTTTCTAAGTCGCTCCACATAAACCGCTCCAAACGAGCAAGAGACACATTAAAAACCAATCGGATGGCGATGACACACGGTAGTCGTGCAAGGCCTTATTTGCAAAGCAGATGGAAAGCCTTGGCCTGTCCAACATTAATTACAATCACATTCAGGGAGGAAGCCGTCCCTCCTCCAGGGCGGTTAGGACTGTGTGTACGGCTGGAGGAGATGGCAACCTAATCCCCCGGTCACCGCAGAAATCTGAGGGAATCGTCAAAAGATGCACAGGACGCGATTAATCAAAGTGGAGAGCCAGATGTGCAACAACACACGAGTATAAACCCAAACTTACACAGCACAGGAATACCAAAACCACAGACACAGAAACACCACGCCGCCACCATCACACTCCCACACAGAAGCCAACAGAGGGGCTTCGATATTTGAGACCAGAACGACGGCCTCCTTCTGTCTGAATATCTGGTTTTCATCACTACATGTTGCAACACCAATACTCACAGGACCAATAAGTAGAGAAACATTTGCTTTTTCTAACTCCACTCCTAATTCTCTCCTTGATGTGTGGCACTGAGTGACTATTAAATGATTTATATAAAGGTGAGGGGGGAATTATTTTAAGGACTTCCTGTTTGAAGAGAAGTTAAAGGAAGACTACATTCTTCAGCAGTGATACATTCCCACTGTTCTCATGGCCTGGATCATGACAATGCCCTTAGTTCCCAAGGAGAACGACAATCAATCTGGATTTAAGCCTCCTTGTCCACCAGCGTTTGACTCTGGCAGCGCCTCTGTTTATCTTAAGGCGCTCTGTTTAGAGTCTCCCAGTAAACACTGGAGCTGCTAATGGAAGGAAGGCCTTTTGGCTTTTATGTTCCAAACTCGTTATGATTAAAGTGTCCCTCTTCATCGTCACTGGAGCTAATTAAAGACAAATCTGCTTGGGTAACACAAACAATGCAACGCAATTTACGCACAGAAACCGCAACTCGCTGCGCTGGAGGTCAACGGCAGGAATAGCCCTTTATATACAAATACCAGCGGTGGTGGTTGATGGTTTGCTGAGGATACCAGGTCTGTTTTTTCCCGCGAAGACATAAATCATGGAGTAGATTGCACAGCAGGACTGACCACAGAATTTCGGTCCTATAAATGAGCGGAGGAGGGCAAATCTGTCCGGTGGACGTGAAACAATAAATTACTCCGGAACAATACATACCTCATCAGTTTTTCGAACCCACAGAGGAGATGGGGGGAGTATCGGTGCGGTTCACACAATGATCTATTACTAAACGTGCGTAATGGTGCGTGTGTGCTAGTGTCAGTGATGGAGTGGTAAATTAAAAAATATGGGTCATATATGAGCTCGTTGACATAATTCCAAAGTGAAAAATAAACAGAAAAATATATTTTAAGATGAAGAGGAGGTCTTATTCATGCTTCCTTTTTAAAAATCACATCCTTGTAAATTTATATCATTTTGCTGTGTTAGATTCTCCCACCTTGCTTGTGCCAAACACCTGTTCACCCTTAACTCAATCGCTCAAAGTGAGATGTCCTATTTGATTCATTATTCTAACAAAAACATCTTACCAGAGCGCAATTACGCACAAAAACTAACCGTAAATTCAAGTGACTTACCCAGATTGACGAAGCTCATCACCATATCTGCGTCATTTAGAAAGGCAGTTTCTTGATATGTGGCCAGAGGAGGACTCTGGGTCGTACGCATAGTCTGATATCGGTCCAGCATGCCTTCCACTTGGCTTTTCTCCTCGCTTGATATGGTGTTGTATAAGTCCAACATGAACAGTGGAGCGGAGTTGTACTTTCCGTGCGACAGATGCGGTCTAGGTCTGTGCGGCAGCCCGAGGATGGACAGGATCTCTTTCTGCATCTCTCTCTTCTCGTGCGTCCGCAGCCGCCGGTGGATGAAACCCGGGTGCACTTCGTTGTTTCCATCCAGTGAATAATTACTCCCCGCGACCAGGAACATGCAGTAATAAGCGCTCCACCACAATCCGACCAAGGCAAGCCAGCAGCTGGTCATGGTGTTGTCCCGCTGTGCTCTCCGGAGTCCCAAGTGTGTCTGGCTTGGAGTTTCAGTCGCTTATCCAAATGTAAAATGTGCGTAATGGTAACCAAAGTCCGTCCGAGCGCGCTCTTATCTGTGGCAGCCGCAGATCAAAAGCGAGAAAAGACTCGTGTATCAAGCCATTTGAAATACTTTCTAAAGAGAAAAGCGCAAAATAGTGTCGGCCCTGCTTTCATTTCTGATTCCCGTAGCGCGCTGTGCTGCTTCAGGATAAAGTGCACCATGTGAAACTTTATTCTGAGCGCTCCGGTAAGTCGGTCAAAAGACACCGTTTGATACGAAGTTCACTAATAAAACAATAACAAGTCCTCTGACAGAAGCCATTTTACTTAAGCGGATATGTTTGCTCTCCAAAAATCTAAGATTTGCAACCGTTGCGCACTGACTAAAGCCGCCCTTTAACAGCTGAAGTGGTCTCAGTGACGGTCACCTACTCCTACAGACTGTGTGTGAGACTCTAACAGGAATCCGCAGGTTGCAGTCCATAATATGCGTGCGCGCGCGTGGACGTGTGTGTGTGTGTGTGTGTGTGTGTTCGCGTCTCTGTGTGTGTGTATGCGTGTCCAGAAACCGCCCACTCCGTGCGCACTTAGCCAGAGGTGGAGCTCTTCAGGCTACAAGGACAACTCTAACATCATATTTCCATATTTTGTTCGCTGCAGAATAACAGCCCGTCTATTCTCATAAAAACGCAACGCTTGCGTTTATATCACTCATAATGCTCCTGTTACAATCTGTTACAGCCTGTCATATTTTAACTTCATCAGTTTTTGATATTTTTTGTTAAACATCTTTATGTTATTACTCATATTGGGGTGCAGCTTCAGATCAGCCATCTGCTTTTTAGTTTCTTGCAGCGGAGTAATGTTGTTTCCTGTAACATCTTGAATGAATTTACTCCTCGAGTATCTGAAAAATTACGCACTTTAACGACACTGTCAAGTCTGCTATAATGAAGGATGGCTTCCATCTTTACGCATCCAGAGGCAAGGTGTGTGTCCACTCCGGTTAGGCAGAATAAAATGTTGCCCAGTTGAGGCACGACCCCTGACGATGGAGTGGGAAACAGCAAGCAATGAGGCGCAGCACCTCCGGAGAAGTGATCTGCTGTCCGCCAAACACGGAAATAAAAGCTCCTAAATATTCCAATTAAATTCTATAACACTTAAATTTTGAGGCTGCACCCTCAAGTCACAGCCTATATTAAAAATGCACCAATATTACTATAATACCTGCTTCAAACGGTCATGCTGTATTAATATACAGCTGAATTTGTCCCAGAAATCTTTTATGTGATCATAAAAATTCTTTTAAATCCTTATTTCCTTCTCTCCTTCCCTCCTTCCTCTCATCATTCCTTACACCCTAACCTGTGTTATGTCTTCATGGTGCCTTCAGACTGTGATGGTCCTGATGATAAGGCCAAAAGGTGTCCATATCTCTCTGCGTCTCTGCTACTGCTGCTGCTGCCAGACCCTATCTTATCTGCATGTGAAGAGTGAGAACCAGCATCAAAGCTACACATACCACCACCAAACACACACACACACACACACACAAACACACACACTTCACTGGTGGGTAGCTTCCAGACTAAATACAACATCTCACCCTAATACAGCTAAAACTAAATGTCATATTTTTACTTTGCAGCATGTTAAAGAATCATGTGTGTTTTTGCATATTATCACACGTTCACTAAGGCATTTGTAGACTTTTGTTTAACATTACTGGCAACCAGTGCGTGCCATACCATACCAGAGGAGATGTTTCGATTTTAAAAATGTGTTTCTATCCTTCAAGCAGAACCCCTGTCAGTACAGTATGAAAATAATAACTTGAAGCTCGTTTGAGATAAAATCATGTGCGTACCTGTGCGTGTGCGCTTGAGAGGAAACCGACTGATCAAACTCTAAAATAACAGAACCAGGGCTGAAGACACCATACTGGGCTGACAGAGAACCAGTGCTCTCAAGGTTGTCATTTATCAGCTGTTTTTAGTTTGTCTTGGACTCAAAAGTCCCGTTTACTTAAATTCCTGATTTATAATACAGATTCAGCGGTTAAGCCTTTGTTGGCTCTCGCACTAAACACAGAAACAGGGAGAAAGTCCTTTTACGGACAGAGCTATGAAAGGAAACGGGGTGATTCTGACCACTTTATACAACTCAGCTCATGGAATCCATGTTTTAAACACTTCATGGGCCATTAACCATGTGTCATATTAAACAAACACAAACCGGCACCAAAACATCCACAGCGTCTTCGTCATTGGTGCTTTCTAGTCCTATCCAGTGACCCGGTGATGAACAAGCTGCACGCTGTGGGCTGACAATGATTGAAAAAAAAAAGGCACTTAAACACTTCTATATGTCCTTAACATTTTGCTTGACATTAAGCAACTGTGTGTGTGTGCATCCCCGGAGGCAGAGCAGGTGATGTGTGTGTATGCTGGGTGAATTGGGAGCAGAGGGAGGAGGAGGAAACATTAAACAGAGGTTCTGTGTCCTGTCATCACACTGTCTAGACAGGACACCTCCTAGACCTAATGAGGTCTTTGTCTGTCTGTATCTATCTCTTTTACACACACACGCGCACACACACACACACACACACACACGTCATCATATATCTTGGTTTTAGTTCATCTTCTGTCTTCCTGTGAGACATTTTTATTAAAGAGCATTAAAAAGGTCACAAAGGAGTTCAGACAGAGAGAATCTTGTATGCGTGTTGTGTGCTCAAGTACGACACACACACACACACGTCCGTCCAAAAACGCAAAATTAAGGGGAAGTGTGCTCCAAAACCAGAGGAATGCTTACACCTGGCACTGATCTGACAAAAAGTGCTGAATCTTCTGCAATAATTACAGTATATTGCTATAGTTACTAGGTCATACGCACACACACACACGCGCACACACACGCACACACACACACACACACACACACACACACACACACACACACACACACACACACACACACACACACACACACACACACACACACACACGAACACGTTTTATCCCAGTAATCAAGAGTTTCTCAAGTCAAAGGAACAATGGCAAGCTGCAGCACGTTTCATGCTTTTGATGCCTTCTTAGTCTTTTGTGTTGGATTAGTTTTGTGGTTGCGGCCTTCCTATAGGTAAAAAAAAAAAGAAAAACATGTATATTTATGATGCATGAATAAAGAAATCATACCAAAAGGCTGATATGCACACAAGAAAATGACACTTTGGTTTAGGTTTCAGCTTGGGTTACACCTAGTTTTGGGGAAGACAGATAGAGCTGGTATGTGTGCGTGTGTGCATGTGTGTGTGTGTGTTTGGGTGTGTGTGTGTGTGTGTGTGTGTGTGTGTGTGTGTGTGCAAGTTAAAGCCCCAGTTTATACTTGATGTGGAGCTCCATTCCCTCCCAGCCTCCAAGTCCAAAAAGGAAAATTGTGCTGTACAACAATTGCAAATTGTGATTTTAAAATATATGTTAGACTAACTTTACCTTTGTGTCTCATCTTTCTGGTATTTAAGATGTTATTTCCCCTAAAACTATGTGTATTGCTCATAATTACAACCCACACAAAACCTAAATGATAATAATTAAACCTAAAAATACAACAGGGTGAATAAAGTGAACATTCTTACCCTTTTAGTAGGACTTTATTGCAGAATACTGTGGCCTTGCAGTTGCATTTCTTCAAAAAAAGTCAGCTTAGTTCTTGTATTTGACACAACTACTAGTCACTCAGTGATGCTTAGCTAACAAGCTAATGTGGTTGGACAAGTAATGAGCTAATACAAAATCAATCATATTCAACATTGTCTAAAACAGTACAGAATTTGGCCAGGTTTGTTCCGTGTTGTTGAGCGGGCAGAGTTCTACCGTACATTTAAAAACGTAACCATTGTCCTTCCACACGGATGCAGCGAGATGTGTTTGATCACCTGTAAAATCACATTTCACGAGGCGTCTGCAAATTGCATCCTAGGAGAATTTCCCTCCTCTTCCTGCTCCAGTAGTGAACGTGGTTGCCCCGGCGACAGATTCTGATTGGATGACAGGAACTCCGTGGTCGATCTCGTACTGCATGGCCTGGACAGAGGACGGCAGATTAAATTAATTTCAAAAGACTTTTTTAGTGAATCAGAACGTCTTTTCTTAACTCTACCTGGTAGTGGTTTGAGAGGGCAGAAGTCATAAAGTGATGCTAATCATTTAAAATATGAGAAAAAGCAAGAAATATGAACTTTGAAAAGCTGTGAAAGAACCAAACAAACTTGTAATTTGTAAATAAATGACATTTTGCACATTTTCTGTGCACAGTTTCTACTTTTTTGATCTGTCTGTAAGACTTTCTGGTAGAAACTTAACGTAAATGAAACTGAAAAGAGAAAACTGTTCAGATTACCAAGAGAAATGACAAATGATCTCTCAGGGGAAAATGATTTATGGACATTACAATACCAAAAACACTGCATTGTGTCAAGGATTTATGTCAGTAAATCAGTAAAAGAACTGACCTGACCCTTCTGTTTTATGTGTGTCATTTGTAGCAGACATGTTGGCCTCATAGATAGAGTATGATTAGAGTAGAACGTTATGTATACCTGTGTGAAGGACGGAGCGTCGTAACAGCTGTACATGGCTGAGGAGCGGTCGGCCCGCAGACACATCTGAGGGAAGGAGCTGATCTGCTCTGCTAACTGCAGGGCCGTGTGTAAAGCTGTGGCAGCAACAGGAAGTGACATATATGAACATGTACAGAACATTATGCAGCCATTCATAAACATAGGAAATGCATACAGGTTGCTGTATCTCTGCCTCCCGGCCCACATGAAAGTGCTGGACCACATCCAGATCAGTCCTATGGAAAAAACTACTCCTCATGATGCCACACTTTGATGCCCTGTGTATGTGTATGTGTTGGTGAGCTGCTACTGCTTCCCTCTGATGTTAAACCCGCGCTAAGTGATCATCCCTCAGAGAGGCCAATTAGGCTGAGGCTTGACTGTGGGAAGAGGAACTTCCTAAAGGAATTAAGCTAATCTTCTTCTAATGTCTAAAAAGGAGAGGGGGGGGGGGGCATCGGCGATTCACACATGGAAAGGCTTTTTTAGGGATTCAAGGATACAGGAGTGTTCATGCATTAATAAAATACAGGAAATGCCAGATTGAAATGCGTGCATAGCTTAATCCGCAGACTGCTGCTTCAATGAGTGAGGAGGGGACAGTGCTAATGTTGAGTTATGGCTTCAGTGTGAGCTTTGGTGCCAAATAAAGAAAACAGATTCACTGGAACAAATTTAGATTATATATGATTTTTGTCTGATCTTACCTACAAGACAGTCTCTTAAAAACTATGTTTCCTGAATGAAACTGGGTCACAGGCCTGTTTCTCTGTGGTCTCTACATGACTGGTCTTCACAGTGAATAACGATTTCTACTTCCCCCCAACAGACGGAGGACTTCCAGCCTCCCACATATCTGGTCTTCACATCTCTACCCTTTGCCATCAAATGTCCTATAATACTAACTACAACATACTGTAAACACACCACAAACATCCTCGCATGCTGCACTGGACTGAATTTCCTGAATTTAAGTCGTCTTTACCTCACACAGGAAAAGAATCTGCCTCTATTTTTGGCCACTACAGTATGAATCTACAAAAGCTCTGCAATGGCAGTTATTTTTGAGACTAATAATCATAAAATTTTAACGATTTAATAACATTTAACGGAGCGTTCTTACACTGCCATTCTGATCATGAAATACATCCATTTATGTAAAGCATAAAAATTGATGCAAATGAGATAGGTACTGTTTGAACATTTCCAATCTGTGCCAATATGATATGAAGTGTCTGAATGATACCAAACTACTTACTGTATAAACATATTTTAGCCCTTTTTTTTCCAATTTAATGTCCAGTATCAAAAGATGCTTAATATACAGTAACAGAGTTAAATAATTTCTCCTGTAGATCAGGAAATATCTAATCAAAGATCAGCCTAAGAATCTGACCAAGCATTCAATGCTAACTTTACTAATACAACCAATTCCAGTATTAGCAATGCATTGAGGAGTGATAGCCAGGCCCATCTATGACACAGCACTGATGAACACACAATCTACTTAAATAATCTACAATACCTTGTCCATCAGGAACAACTCGGTTAGCCAGTCCGTAGGCAAGAGCCTCCTGTGCTCCGATTGGCCTTCCGGTGAGAATCAGGTCGAGGGCTCGCGATAGACCAATGAGACGAGGGAGCCGCACTGTGCCTCCGTCAATCAGGGGAACTCCTGAAAGATGAGGAGGTGTTCAGTATAAAATATGTCTCTGTGCCAACATATGACTGCAATACGAGGTGTACCAAAGAGAGTGCTTCATCTCAGACCAATGCATTTATACTCATTTACACTAAAAATGAAATGAAAATAATAATGAGTTGGACATCTATCTTCACACGCTGAAGAGTAGTCTGTATTACAGACGGAAATATCCCCAACATCCTGCTGCCCTGTTGCTCTCACGTTTAGAGATGACTGAGTGAAAACTCTATGCATAAGGGGGGTGGGGGTCTTCTAAAGTTACCTTTAGACGAAAATTTGGATTACTTAACTGTAAAAGGTGAAAGGAAATGTAGGCCACTGTGCCAGTGTATTGGGTTCAGGTCACTTCAGCTGTGTGAAAACAGCCAAAGAAACACTTAGAAATACATAATATACTCCTGGCATTAATCTAGGTTACAGCTGTCAGGGGAGAAACGTTTTTAAACAATTTCACTCCTTAACTGTGACTCTGTTTTCTTTCCGTCAGTACGTGAAAACTAAAACTCCTCCTTACTCTCAATCTCAGTGGACACATTTGCATTATTACTGAGTTTACGAGAGAGAACGCGGGATTGGAGGGGAACGAGGGAGAGAGAAACAAGACGAGAGAGAGAGAGAGAGAGCACATTGCAAGGTACAGTAAGCTTCTGGCATCTATCCTAATTTCTAAAGAGCACCAGCTGGAATTGGCATACTTTCTACCGTTCAGCGCTCCCAAGTTCCACGCCACAATCCCGACTCCCTAATTCCTCCAAGTCGCTGATTCTATTTGACCGCCCCTTATTGAGAGCACATGTGTCGGACATGTTTTCATAACCCCAAATCATCATGCTAGCTTTCAGTTTTTCTTTCTTCCCCCTCCTCTCTCATTCTGTAGGGAGTCGTGGAAATACTGGGATTCTATTCATACTCTACGAGCTCCTCTCTTTCCCCATGTCGTTCAAATAAATTAAATTGGAATACATGGAATACCAGTGTTAATACATGTGCGACCAATCCAGGGGCCTGGGTCTGGGTTCAGACAGTCAGCACATATGGCTTTCTGACAGACAGAAGACTGTGATTAGGAGGGGGAGGAGGGTGTTGCACTGTCTGCAAATACTAGATTTCGCTCAATTTTTCAGTCATCCCCCATTACAGGAATGTATTCTACTGAAATGTAAATTACAGAGTGTACGGATGAGCACCCTGAGCTGATGAAATGCAACATACGTGATGCCTGAATTCCTTTTGCTGCAGCGCAGGTGTGTGTCTTGGTCTGTGTGTGTAAGGTTCAAGGTCTTTTCAATATTGACTGAGACAACAACTGAGTGTGTTTCAGCCAAGGTTTCGCTCTGTCGAGCTTTGTTCTGCACCACATGTAACTACACACACTTACATGCACAAGTGCATTCCTATACAAGTACGTCTGTACAGCATGTTCAGTAGTCCAATGGTTTCCAACCTTTAGTGTGTTATATATATTCATTAATATACATTATGCATTCATTTGAAACTAATATTTAACACTATTACTCATAAAGTGGTCATTAATATCAATATTTAGGTCAGTTGTACACTGAGCCAAACTTGAATGACTTCTGTGTCTGAATTTACGTACTTCCATACTTAAACTTGCTATTTTGGGTACATAAGTACATTCACATTGTCAGTGTATTGTGAATACCTGAATGGTGGAGTGAGGATCTTTTCTCCCTCAGTGATCGCCGTATTGGCTACGTATTGGAAGGGGAGGGACCACTAGCATTGTGAAATAGCGCCCGAGGAAGCTGCTGGAGCTGAAGCGGTTGCAGTAAATACAGTATTATAAAAAATGTAAAGTAAAAAAAAATGTAAGCTCTACATGTGCTTTACATTTTGACTGTCAAATGTTGGCGCTAATGCTTTGCCTGCGAGTCGGCAAAGAAGAAGAAGCGGTAAAATGTGGCAACCATCTTTTTCAGTAAACGCCCGTACTCAAATTGAGACAACACTACCCTGCCAAAATTAGCGCACTGTGCTACGCTTACATAGAAGTGTACTGATGGAAGTATCCGAATTGAGACACAGCTTTAGTTAACAATTTGTTGAGCTACTACAACTGCAGAAACAACCTCTGTAGTACACATACCCCTGGTTAGGAATCTTCGCTCTAGTCAACAGTGAAAGAAGGTTTCTAAAAGTTTCTCTAGGTTGTGTCCAGTACTATCAACGTTTGATTAAAACAAAAGACAGAAAGCCAAATAAAAAAGAATGACAGCTAGAGACTGGAGGCTGGCTAGAAAACATTAAGAGGCACACAGAGGTGGAATGAGGCAGAGGTAGACGGAGACTGACACTAAAAAGGACAGATAAAGAGCAAGGTTGACCTCCAGTCTGTGCTGCTGTTGGCACCATCGCTATCAGCAACCGGAAGGATCTCCCTTCTTATCCACAGCATTCGTCTCCAGCACCTCCAACCCTCACCCTCCTCTCTGTCTGATAGTCCCGTCTCTGATGTGTCCTGTTTGCGGGAATCTACACAGACCTGCGCTTTGTCCCACATGAATGGGAGCTGGGAGGTTGGAAGCATCTCCTTTAAGTAGTTTTAACTCAAAAGGCATGTTTGAGACTGAGGCGGAGAGCAGCGGCTTCTGATCCCCTATTTCAAGTTTCATAGAAGAAAATGTTTGGCTGTGATCCTGATACGAGATAATCAGTCAGCATCTGCAAAACAAAACTGTGGATTTGTCATCGCTGGTCTTCAATAATGAGCTAAACATTTCCAAAGGAGCCTCTGCCTTCTTGCTCAAAGCAAGCCCATTGTCAAGACTGTGGATTGTTATTAAGCAGGTTGAACATGAGTCAGCAAATTGTTTAATAACCAGATAGGTGGTTCTCTTCCTGCATCATAGAGCCATCACAGCTTATCGGACTGACGTGTAGGAGAGGTCTGGAGGAAAAAAGAAACCTTGTATTTTATCTACTTGCTCCAGAGTTTGGTATAATGTGTCGGTCTGTGATAGCGGCACAGTTCAGCTTTTCCCGAAACTTCTTTGAGTCATCACAAAAAGTTGCACTTGGAAACTTCTCCGGCTTCTTAGGTACTTTTTATGATCCTCAATCAGCATTCATTTGCTAAAAAGTACAATTTAAAAGTATTTCATTATATTTTTCAGCACAGTTCATTTTGAATAATAGCTCAATCATCCAGAAATAATACAAAGTTCTTGAAAACTTCTTTAAAAACCTGAACTATGGCTTTATTTATTTATTTTTTTACAATTAAATTCATAACATAATGTTAATGGCAGTTTTTCAACTATGCTAAAATGGTAACAACAGCCTAAAAATAATTTTAAAAGGAGGTTCATCCATGTGTTTTATCTACAACAACAAATGCTACAGATCAGATCTGTCTGCATCTGTATATATCATCAAGTAACCATCTTTCTCTTGAACCCATAAGCATCTATTCAGTAAGCACAATCAAACCAGCTGAAAAACTACCGATCTGTAGCGGACCGCTGAACTTCTTGTCAACTTGGCAACCAAAAGAGAAAAGCCATCATTTGGTACCTGATATCGGTACCATGTCCGATTTGAGAAGACCACACTCCACGGAACATCACATCCACCATCTACAGCTGCTAATAACCTGTGAATAGAGTGTGAAACACGACACACTGCGGCGTTCTGGTTTGCTGCTGGTGCTGCTGGCATCCTCACCACATCAAAGTAAAACCCACTACAATGGCCTCCCATGAGGGTAATGCGATTAAGTTTGATGTGGATTAACAATTTCCGGACAACTCCAGACTAAATGGACAGAGGGAAAATCGGAGGCTTGCTTTGAAATACTCACTGGGAATCAAGTAAAATGGGTCTCATTGGGCTGGGTCAAAGATGAGTGCCACACAGTTAACTTGATTTCATCTATTTAGCCCACTGAGTTAAGTCCCGGACTGTATTCTTCAGTTTGCAGAGCACCATTATGTGATACCACCAAGGCTGCAAACAGCGCCTTAAACCATGAAAATGGACCTCATAAGAAAAAGCAACATCACATTAAAGTTTAAACATGATCAGGAACCCAATCCACCCCAAAGTCACCAAATTTGAGGTACTAAGTTCAACTTTTTGATAGAGACATCAGTTGTCATGGTTTGTCTTTAGATTAATATAAAGCTATTTGTAACTGTCCATAATGGTCATCAATTTATCCACTTAATATACTGACTGATTTCTCTGTCTGCACACAACTGCTGTGTCCATTCACTCTTTATGGAAAAGAAACCTGAAGTTTCAGAAGCAGTGCCGGTCTTGAGGCGAAATGATGTAATCACTGGACTATGTCACTCAGTTTCAAACTCACTGAGCGGGTGTTTGAATTGGCCGATGTTATGTCAGCTTTGGACTGAGGTTTGACTTCGATTCAACATGTGGCTTCTTCTTCTTTGGCACTCTTCATATGTCCCGCGTCCAGGTATGAGACAGGACTTAAAACTGGGAGGAAGAGAAAGGGAGGAGACACTGACATGACTGATTGGTGTGTGTGTTTGAGGGGTCACGTTTAGTGGTCTCCATTTCAAACAGGAAAATCAGAGGAGTACTAGAGTAACAATCCTGAACAACCTCTTCATGCTTGCCTGATTTAGCCTCACCTTTTAAAGAAAAATCCTTGAATGAAGCATTACTTAACTATTTTAAGTTTCCTTTTCCAGAGCCAACTTTTTTTTTTTTTTTTTGCTTTGTGATGTTCCTCTGGTTTGAGAAACCAAAATAACATCAGGGAATTAGGTAAGCTCGGTGGTTTTTCATTCAGGTCTCTCAAAATTCTACGAGCAGTAGACACTAATACCAGACCCCAGTGACGCAACCATCTCCTCCTTCTCATTTCCTCCTCGGCAGGGCAGAGGGGCCCCTGACAGGAAGCCGCAGGTTCGGCAGCCAATCACGTGCCAGAAAGCTGTCAGATCCTTATGGTTGCCATTGGCCCACATCAGAGCGGTGTAGTGAGCCTCTGAGGGTTTTTGGACTCCAAAGCCACCAGGGATTCCCTCCGGCTGCTGCCATCTGTGCCCGACCCCAAAATGGTTACAGAATTCAACCATTAAAAGGAAATAATCGGTAAGAAACACACGATCTTTAAATAAACTGTGCGTCCCACAGGGCAGCGCTACGTTTGATGTAAATGGGCAGGGAAGTTTGGTTTTCAATTGTTTAATGTTGAGAAAGTAAAGTAAGTTTAAATGCACACTGCTACGTCTTTTTCCACCATAAAGTGCCTTTTCTAAGCTTAAAGTCTTATGTGAAATGTCTCTTTGTGGAATGTAGCCCCATTAAATCTTGCTAATGCTCCCTCAACCGCACCAGGACTTAAACTACACTAACTACAGGCTTTCAGAGGGTGAAGATGCTGGTTATGCAGCATTCAACGACACCGAGTATGTGTATAAAAATGTTGAAAACCAGCAGTCGGAGTAATAATCACTCTGTTAAACGCACATCTGTATGAAAAACCGCAGTGGTTTCAACTAAGCTGGGGGAAACGACTCAAATGTGTTGACAAACAAGCCTTGAAGATATGTGGCAATCAAGAGGCAGAGAATTAATTACTGGGAGGAAATGTGCAACTTAATGTGTTGAAACCGCAGTAATGCTCATCTCTGCCTCCCAAACATAGTTTTGAGCTGATGGAAGAGGTCTGAGTGCAGGCATTAGATTAATGTCATCCCTAATGGGACACACAGAGCTCAGGCTGTGATTTTTTTGAATATGCTGAAGGAAGTTTGTCAGTTTGTATCCAGAGATGCACTGATTCATCCATTCTTAAAAATGAACTGTGGCATTATGCGTCTTCTCCTGTGTCTCCTCTAATGTGTACTTCTTCAATTCTAGTGTTTACCTATTTTTCCTCTTTTTGCTTTAATCACAACATTGTGCTTGATTTTGAATGCTAACAGCAGGTAACATACAGAATAGTAGCAAGCATGATTGAAACATTCTTGCACAAATCAATGACAAGCAGAGGACACGTGTAATTAGCACTGAGAGTATAAAGAATGGACAGCGTATGTGTGATGTCACCCATAGAGTTGGCTCTGGCCGCCACCCTGTTGGTAGTCCTGCCTTTACCGCCTCGCAGCTGATCTAAAAATCGGCAAAGATGTGAATCATCGGCGGACCTGGGGTGAGCCAAATCTGTAATGGCACCCACATGTCAACCAAAGCAGCCATGCTGTTCATTATGCATGACTTTAAGCCTAAATGTACAGTTGTCAAGAACGGGGAAATTAGCTTTAATGACCAAAACTGGTTTTTGTACCAGGCTGTAAACATGTTTATTTCTGCTGTGAAGTTGGACGTTTGAATTATTGTGATTATGATTAGCAAATTATACAACTGTTCAATTCAACATCTGTAATAATGAGGGGAAAATGGCTCTTTAAATGAAGAGTTACACTGCTGAGACTGGAGCGTGGTTTGGCACTGAAGCCTTGCCACCAGACAGTCTGGGAGGACGGTCAGTCGGACAGACAGAGAGACAAGGGCACTGCCAGGATGCTCTCCTGTTAAATTACAGGCCTGAGATGATAAGCTCTGCATGTTTACACTCTAAATCTAGTACTGCCAGTAAATTATAGTACAACAGTTGTATTTATAAACACTATGGTCGTATTTTAAACCCTCTAGCAGCATGGCTAAAGCAATGACAGCTATAGAGATGCTGCAATGGTCCAACACGAGCCACTTTTACATAGTAAAGCCAACAATGACTTGCTGGGATCAGGATTAGCTTAAAGTGTTTACAGCAGAAGATCCAAAGTACTACTTGTTCTTTTAAAACTATAGCAGAGTCAGCGGGCAAAAAACCGTGCCAGTAAGCTACAAGACGCCAAAAAGGGAAAATGTTGTTTATGAGGAAATTGTGTGACATAAATAATATGTAAGCCCTGTTTGGCCCCGCAGTGGAAACCTGGCAGTCGGTTGCTTCCTCTCCTACTTATCAAGACTGCCCAGCAGACTCTGACTGTGATGCCAAAAGGTCACAGTCACTGGTGTTATCGCACTATGACTCCGTCCTCACACACAAACAAGAGGAGGCTGGGGTGATAACAGAGGACAGAGTAACAAAGTTGAAAAATAGAAACAGCGTCGACTTCCTGGCATTAGGAGACAGATGATGTATGCCCTGATGCAAAGAAAAACAAGAATACTTTGCATGGACAGACAGAAGGAGGAGCAGACAGAGAATACAGAGGGAACTGAGATAGTTGGCTGACAATAAGGCCTTCTTACTACAACACTACTACAGGTAGCAAGTGTTTCAAATAGTTGTAGTAGTTAAGCAAGTGCTAGAGGTATCAGTGCCAATATAACTCATAGTTTTGAACAGTTGTGATGTTATTTATCATGGTTGTCGTAGTATCAATGCTATGAGTAACAGTATTAAAGAAAAAGGAGTAATATTAGCTGTAAAAGCTGAAACACTAGTTTGAAATAGCAGCACTGATAGTAGAAGACAAGCATGTAGTAGTACTGGTAAAAGTAGAGGGAAAAATGTATTTATAGTTCAAGTTTCACTGAAGCAAGCTTGACCTGAAGGTCACTGGTTCAATCTCTGGACCAGCAGGATAAACATGGGTGGAGAAAGTGAATGGGCAGTGCTTCAACCTCCTTTAATACCACTACTGAGCTGCTTTTAAGCAAGGCCACAACCCCAAAGTCTCAGTGACACTGCTTTGAATAAAAGGTTAAAAATCATCCAACAGCAACGGCACTAGCAGCAACTTTAAATAAAGTAGTAGTAGTAGCAGTGACAGCAGTAGCATGAGGTGTCAGACGTACCAAACCTGCGACAGAACACGCCCATGACGGCGCTCTCCTCCACCACTCTCAGATCTGCCAGCAGAGCTAGCTCAAGCCCTCCGGCCACAGCAAAGCCGCTGACTGCTGCGATCAGCGGCTTCGACAGCTCCAAACGGGATGGACCCTGGAGGGAACAACCGGATTAGTACATCAAAACACACACACACACACACACACACACACACACACATATATATATAATCAAAGCTGTAGGACTTGCACAGTGAAATAAACACAGAAGGAATACACACTGTTAACAAGGCAGCAACACTGCTTCCTGTAGAATTTATCCACTGCAAAGTACTGGAAATATGTCTATTTTTCCTATTTCATGCTTTTTTGCTTCTCAGCTTCCCGTGGTTTATCTACTAAAAGTTTTCCAGTGTGTTTATTTCCTGATTTCTTTCTCGAACGCATCAAACAAAAGAGTAACAAATGATGATGAAGTACTGTATATACTGTGAGAGATACTCAACCCCAAAGACTTAACATGCAAAGCAAACAGATTTTATGTAGACTGCATAACTTACAGTGCTTTTGTTTGTGTTATGATCATTATTCTTCTATCGCTCGACAAAGAAGTTATTCTTTTTCAAGCAACAGCAGTGTGCCAGAGGACTTACACTGCACATGCACGGCACGCATCTGTAGTTATTGCAGCATTTCCCTGATTCGACATCATTCCCTAAACCCAAATCTTCACCACTACCTGTCTTCCCAAAGCCTTAAAAATATTCACAATCACGACAGACCACATCTTCTGGTTTTTATATTTTTGTGGAAACCTTTAGCCCTCCATCAAGATTATGAGGAAATATAGATATAACCCTCGCTAGCACGCACACACACAGCCCAAACAGCGCTCACCATCGGACCGGGACCCTTGGTGACATCTTGCTCCAATTTGAGGGAGGCTGTGTGATTGGCCAGCTCTTTCAGATCATAACCAGCGCAGAAATTCCCTCCTGGAGGAGACCACAAAATTACAAAGTATGGCAGCTGGAAAGTCAGAGAGGAAGGGAAAATGATGAGGATGAAAAAAACAACAAGTTGAGCTGGAGTCCGAGGGCTGCAATTTGGATAGCAGCTTGCTTTGGGCTGGCTGGCACACAAATGCTTCTCTTCCCTAAAGAGCCCAAATCCAATACATAGTCACAGATCATGCATGTGCTCACACACAAATATATATATATGCACATACACAATATCCTCATTAATGGAAGACTAACATACTCAAACCACAGCCTCTTCCGTTGGATTCATGTGGTAATTACAACATTACCCAAGGGGCCTACAAACACTATGTCACAGGCTCAGGCAGAGACTCATAAAATCCTCCTCTCTCCTTAATGTAACTGTAATGAAAATGATTATAACGAACACATGTGCCAGCAACACCCATCAACTGGGAGCTTTGATTACAGCTGTGGGTCAGCGCAGGGCAATTATAGAAAAACAGTGCGTCATGCTGTTTATGGGAGCAGCGATGTGACGGAGCTCCCTAAAGCCCTTTGTCCTTATAGGAAAAAAAAAAAAAAGAGCAGACGCTATGTAAAGCTGGTACAGTCATGGAGCATGGTAAACCATTATTTAGACTCTTAGGAGGTTTGTTAGTGAACAGAGAGGCCAAAGTCTTGCCTCCTGTCGCTGCCTCTTGGCCAGGTGGCCATTGTATTTGAGAAGTGGTTCTCAACTGAATTATCTAGTTAAATAAAAGGTCGAATAAACAGAGACAGATGTAGTATTCACTTTCAATTTGTGTAATGAACTATTGGACATTCCAGTGATACCAGGGTTACTGATATGAGAGATGAGCAATGATACTAAGCTGAAGGGTAATTTGACTCAAATAATGAAAAGAAAACACATTTTCTCCCCGTTGAACACACTGTAAACATTTCATGTGGATCATTTCCTCTGTAGGAAGTATATGATATGGTCAAAAGTATGCGGACAGTCATATCCGCCCTCCGTGGGTCACAAGATGAATCCGAGGTGTGGCGGGATGATTAACAGGGTGGTAGTAAAGAAAAAGAGAATGACGACGTACTAAACTTCATGAGTTTCAGTTTTTTTTTTGTGACTTACTGGAAATTTTAAGCACTTGAAGAAAAGAAAATCTGTGTTTGGTTAACCTGGTAAAAAAAAAAAAAATGATAGACATGCAGAGCCATAATTAAACATTGCACAATTTTAGGGGGATACACAGCAAAAAGGTTAGGAGCCACTGTCTAAGACAAGCAAACACTTAAAGACACTTTTCCTCTTTCAATACGACAACAGGTCTTTTTCACTGAACACATTTTGACATGTCACAGTAAGGTTTGCTGTGTTACTGTGCGTGCTGCCTCACTGGTCCACTGTCATGACGTATTGGTGCACGTGAACAGAACACAGCCCTCAATGTTACGAGTAACACCTGTTAAGGTGTCTGCTGTGAAGTGTCCGGTGCCCCCTGTATAAGACAGGTATTGTGTAGAAGGACTTACTAACTGATCTCTTTTTTAGAAGACATGCTGCTGCTGAAGTTTGTCATGTATGTAAAGTTTCGCTGCTGCGAGAACCACAAACCAAATTCCATTCACATTCCTTTTCAGTGGATTTCTCAAATAAACTAAATAAAACCAAAACTATATAGACACCTCTTCAGGTTAGTAAGGAAATATGTTTGTCACTTGATGACCATGTCAAAAATGCTAAGTGTTTACAGGACTACTGAGGTTTTACGCTCTCTAAAAGTGGCTTCATCTCAGGTTGGCATGAACATGTACCTGGAGTGACACAGCTGGGTTGACATAGAGATTGTACCTGACCACAACGCCCACAGAAATCTGAATCCCAAACACTCCAAATATGTGCCAGCATACTCAAAACCTGCAGAAAGCAATTACTTTTAATTTTCCAAGTTAAAAAAAAAAAAAAACACGTCGACACTGAAAAATGAGAGCTGAGAGAGTGATCGCGTTGGCGCTAATTTGAACAAAATGGATTCCTTATGTTTTCAGAAACACTACATTCACACTGCTTGTCATCTCATAACACAGACAGACTGCTAATCACCACTGACGGTCAGTCTTCTTGTTACAGTGGAGCAGCAACACAGGACAACCTGCAGGAATGTGTGGTGGGACGATTAAAAGCACATTACAGACATTGTGGGTATCACAGAAGAGACACTTTAGCCGGAACGACCTACTGTGCCGCTCATTGCTAACCCATTTAACGCGAGCTAATTACTTTCTAACACACACTGTTTTCTGTTCACAGCTGAGACTAGTGGCACTCAACAGCCGTCATCCGGAGAGACTCCAACCTCTGAAGTACCAAACAAAGTATATGCTTGTCTCTTGAGGCCACAGTGCACTTTAAACAGCCGACAGGTTGATCCAGGTTGAAGACATTATTTCCACTGAGGGAAGGAGTTCATTCAGTGTGTGCGATGATTATTTTTAGAGGTATTAGGAGCCGTGGCATAATTCTGGCTTTGGGCTGCTGACACAGTGCAGGCCACCTCACAGGTGTTTGTGTGTGTGTTTTTTCGGTGTGTGCGCACTAGTCTGGTCACTGCAGTATGTCAGCTGGATCTAAAGACTCCAGTGAGCGAAGGCTGGAAAAAAGATGCAGAGGAAGAAGGCGATCAAGAGAAGGTGGGTCAAGTGCTGAGGACATAGGAGAGGAAGAGGTGAGGGGCTGAGGAAGGATGAAAAGAAGTTGGAGTGAAACTATTACAGAATTTTCAATGACTATCCCATGACTTTCCATAACTGCATCAGAGCACTTCTACGACCCACAAGGTGCTCCCTTTCTGGTTTGGAACGATTTTTCAGCTCATACAAATTAATACTAAAAAGGGCTAAGAGTCTGCTTTCCTTAACTTCTTAAACCATGAAGTTAAGAAGTTGTAAAATACATTCTGACATGCTCATATAAAATAACACTTTTGTAAAAGTGCCTACATTCTCAAACTTGCCAAGAGAATCCCTCCAATTCCCTGATTTTCTATTTAAAGGGATAGTTTCACATTTTGGAAAGATGTACTTATTCAGTTTCTTGCCGAGTTGGATGAAAATAAGTATAAAGTAAGTATAAAGCTAAAAATATTAGTCTTGTACTGCTCCTGGTCAGGAAACAGCATGCTGCTTTTACACAAGATATAACGTGTTAATTAGTGAGGTTTACAGGTACTGGTAGGTGGATTTTGTTACCTTTGCACAGAGCGGAGAGCAAAGAGGATAGTGGTTTCCCACTGTTTCCAGTCTTTGGGGAACGCTAAGCTAACTGGCTGCTGGCAGTAGCTACAAATTTAGCTTACAGCCATAAGAATGGTATTATTCTTGTCATCCAACACTCTGCAGGAAAGCAAGTAGGCATAATTCCTAAAAAGTGGAACTATTTCTTTATGGTGTAATGCTGTCAGAGTTTCATGATCTTACAAAAAAAATCTATGATTAGTTGTAAAGCTGAAAAAATGAGGGGAAGATAAATGCAGAGAATGGGTGGTTGCCCTGTAAGTAAAATCCCCCACCAAGACTGAAACCAGGCTCACACTCTGTAGTATGTCCGCCTGAATGTAGTACAAATGAGCAAGACAGTGAACTGAAAAGCAAATTTTTCATCCGTCCGTTCTATCTCTTACCTCTCCCATACAGGACAGCCACGTTCAAGTCCGGGTCACTGTCGAAGGCCTCCAGCTCTTCATGCAGACGCCTCGCCGTCTCCTGGTTCACCGCATTACGCACCTCGGGTCGGTTTATCCCCACGGTAACCACGGACCCCGTGCGCTCTGTGACCACAGTCTGTCCCACGACTAATGACAGAGAATGATAAAGATGCACAGACACAAACCAATATGGACCACAACACTTAGAGAGAGAGAGGCCGACTCAGACACATTAAACCCTACAGGAATGTAAGATGGTTTTATGTGGACAGACGTGATAACAGAAAGAGTGACAGAGAGTGAAACAATGAAAGAGATGGTCTGGGCTGAGGTGAGGGCTTTGGCTCTCGCTCTGTCTCACGTTGTGTTTATAAGTGTGTGTGTGTGTATGCCAGTGATTGTGGCTTGAGGTTGCAGCAGGCAGTTGACCTGACATTGTTGGGGTCATCCCGGAGAATCCAGCTGTCAACCGCAGCCAGAGGCGACAGCACAGAAGAGAGAACAGCAAGGAAAACAAAGCTACTGGATGCATTAACCTCACTCACGTGGGCTATTCTAGAGAGAAGGGACTGCTAAACAAAACCCAGTGAAGTGAGGAATGGAGAAAAAAAAGAAAAAAAGGCAATTTGTCTCAGGCAGCCCTTTCTACTCTGCTACACCCCAAACAAATTATCACACAGTCAAGTCTGTGGGAGTGGAACCACATTTTAACTACCTGTGTGTAGGGTTGTTTTCCATTTTAGGACTTTGATTGTGCACAACATGCAGTGAGCCAGCAGGGCAAGGCAAATTAGAAATTAGGATCTCATTTGAGTGTTTTTGAGAGCGGCTTAATTTAATTTTGAAACAGTAACAACACATTTATAAACTGTAAAAAACAATTAGGAATAGTACTGAAATTAGAAATGAGTCACTCACAGAAAATATTTGCACATAATAACTGGAAAACCACAGGTGGGGCTAAAACATTAATAGTGGCTGCATACCATTTAGGTTTAACACTTTCAAAGCAATGATATTGTGCATGCTGGCTCTCTGGCATGTGGCACCGGCTTGCTTAATGGCACCGAGCCCTCGTTTAAGGCGATTAATCACACCTGTGCTTGCTCTGTTATGACCCTTCAACATGTATGCTGTGAAAACGCTCCATCAATCACATAATGGCAGTGAAAAAGGGGTTTAGGTAGACTGTGAGGGGACTGGAAAGTTGTTAACCTTCCATGTGTGTTTAATTACACAACAGTGGAAATGTTTATTGGCTTATTCAATGAGCTTTCGTGTGTTCTGTGTTGACTCTGAATGATTTTATTGATGATGTCTTGCTTCAACAGTCCTCGCTTTAATTAAGAGTGTGACGCAGTACAGGTGTGTTGTCTGTGCTGACAGCCTCTGCTGCCCCCTACAGTCATTACTGTGTTACTGCGTGTGTCCACACATACCGGCTCCTGTGTCTTCACCTCTCGTTGTGGTGCTGCTGTAGCATTTGCTTGGCGGTAAACTCAGCCTGATAGTTTTACTTTGATACGCAGCACCTAAAATTGGTGTCAACGTCCGAAAATGTTTGAGCGCCATTGCTAACACTAATTCATGAATAACACAGAAGCTTTAACTCATAAAACTGTCGACAAAGTGAGCAGATAAGGCTGATTAAAACGTCTTGAAACAACGAACTAGCATTACAGACTGCACTCGTTACAGTGAACGCTATGTTAGCTGCTGTTTATGGTTCCCCACAGAAACAAAAACAAGACACAAGGTTCCGGGACACACACACCTGCATTGCAGTGGTATAAACTACCGCCGTGCAGCAGAGAGCGACATCGAGCCACTTTCCAGTTCAATGCAATCCTCTGCAATGCAACGTGGCTCTGTGGTTTTTCCTGTATGTGTGTAAATGAAAGCAAACTCCACAAGAGATTTTTTTTTTTTTTTTAATAAAAGATTTTTTCTTTTTGTGTCGTTTTTTACACATTTTAAGGCATCATGCACAAAAAATAAGCCATACTAAAAGGCATTATGCTTACCCTCTAACCAAAAATTATATGTTCTAACATTTTGAAGATTTGCTGTTAAAAATAAGTTTGTACAAATATGGCATGTAAGCTGGCATGTCAGTGAATCTTAAAGCAGAACACTGCCTGCTTTCACCGTTTTTGTAAACATGGCTTTGAGCAAAATAGGGCTGAGGAAAAGACAAGAGAAAGGGAAAGCATGCTTCAACATGGGGCTAAATTTCCCTGAAAAGCATGCAATGCATCTTAAATCATATTTACAATGCATCATTTTTACTCTCAACGGAGCTCTTTTTTTAATTGTGTTAATTAAAGTTAAGACATTAAAAAGTTTGTCGACAATAACAGACAGACTGACAGACAGAAAGACAGGGTGTGTCCATAATATTCCCCAACCCCAACACAGACGTAGCTCTGATTGGTCATACAACAAAACACTACAAGATTTTTTTAAGATACATCAAGCATTGTAAGTTGTACCTCCAGATAAATACTGTCAGTACTGGAGGGTATCACAACCTCGACAAACTAAAGGTTACCTTTCAGTATTCATGTATTATTTTTTTTATAAATTTGTGTGAAACTGTGTGAAATTTAGGTTTTAAAAAAATCTTGTAGTGTCCACCATGGCAGACATCTGGGAGGTGCCGGTAGCTTTGGCACAGTTGTGTCCAGTTGTGCTCTTCTGTGGTGATCCGTGTGCGTTATACTATATTGAAGACCATGGATAGATACTGTTCATATGAAACCTGGATCCAGCCGTCCTGGTCTGTGTCATACCGCCTGAAAACATCAGTCAACCTCTGTGGAAAGGAGGGAAAAATGGTGAGTGGAAAATGGATTATACATCTATTCATACAGAATAGGACTTGTATTGAAACATAATTGATTAGATTTTTTTGTCATCATTTCACATTTACTACCAAGGTAAACAGACATTCAACACTTGATCACTGAATATTAGAAGTTATTATTATTATTATTAGAAGTGTTTTATACTTTTTGAAATGCAGATATATCAACACAAGGTCACTCCTGCAAATCTAGGTCTGAAGAAAGTGAATAACAAAGTGGACAAGGAGCTGAAAGGAGGAGTGAAACCTTGAGCAAAACACTTCAAAAGCGTCCATTGTATTATTCTTCTAGTGTACCTGAAGAACGACTACAGCTACTGTATTAATGAAAGGTTATAGTTACACTTGGCAGCTCCCACTACAGTATGTGTGTGAAATTACTGAAACAGTTCATGCAGGCTCAAGAGGAACTTCCACAGGAGATTAATATTCTAAAAGGGAAGACTGTAATGCGTTTGTATAATTAAAACCTCCCTCTGAATCTCATGAATACAAGAGTAGCCTTGTTGTGATTAAAGTGCTACGATAAAAGGACATTATATATACATATATGCATACTAGTGGTTAAAAAAAATAAATCTAATGATATAGTTTATTTTGAATTAATGTGAATCTGTTACCTGTAGTACAATACAACACTGGATGAAGTCATCAAAGGCCACCTGTCCCTTCCTCTGGCGGTCGAACTTGTCTATCAGCGTGCCATAGAACTGCTCTGATAGACGATAGCCTGCGCACAACAGAAAAAAAAGACATTAACAATATACAGGACATAGATTTTAACTTCTTTGTGACACGTACACGGCCATGCAAAATGAAATGTGACCTTGGATCAGCCTGAAGTCCCTGCTCTGGGCACCTGAGGTTCATCAGTAGTGAGAGGGGCTGTGTGATGACTTTATAGTGAAGGATAACATATTTAAAACTGATCGCTGCAGAGTCGTAGGACTACTCAGAGCTGAGCTAGTGCAGACAGATGAACAAGTTGTGACAGTAGTTGAGACGTGATATGGTTGAATGAAAGCTATGCTTCACAACACTGCCACCATCAGTATAATATATACTTTTCTCTGAGGCATTACAGCAGCTTTAACTGAAAATGTGTCAGCCACGAGTTCAACAACATATTGATTATGGCTCTTCTGGCATTTACTGAACTTAAACTACGAAAGCCTTTAGGGATTCTGCTGAAGACACTTTTAGACAGTGCAAACACTTTCCACAGAATCACAAAGACAAACAGAAATCATGCACAAGTCACACACAGACTGAACACTTTTGGATTTTTAGACATTTTTATTTTTAATTTGCAGTTTCTGTAATTAGAAGAGAAGGAACAGGGCAAAAAAACAGCCAAAGCTAACGTGTCCCTAATTTGTGCACTTTGTCTCCCAACTGTATGTTGCTGTTGTGGAGAAATTGCTGAAGCCAAAGGTCAATGGTGAGGTCAGGCGTTCAGAAAGTGTTCAGGAGCCTCTGATGTCTTATGCTGTAATATTTATTGACGCTTGGCCAAGGAGAATTAGAGACACTCTCATAGTGCATCAGAAGTGCCTGAGTTGGTCTCACATTCTGCCCAACTCATGCTGGTGGATAGACTTTAAACCCCAAGATAACACCACAAATACTATACGCCCAGAATTAGCCAAAGAGAATGTTTTTACCCATGCAGGTGTTATTGTCAGCATATTCTAGTCTGGAGACACAGATGTCTGTTTACGCAGATTGGAACGTCAATGGCCAGCTATCTATTATGTCTAGGAAGGGAGCAATAGGTGTCTTTGACCCTGGCCACCACAGTGTTGAGATAGACTGGCACCTACTGCTCCCAATCAAAGCCAAACAATTAATACTGCCGAGGACCTCAAGGCCCACACGTGACCTCGTGTAACCTAAGGATAGAAAATTCCACAACAGTTGCCATTCTCCATCTTTTGTTAATTTGCTATGTTACATTTCTGGAATCACATTAGCTTTGTCTAAAAAAAAAAAATGTGTTCATGCTCTAAATAAAGTGGTAACACTTTATTCCTATGGTCCACCTAGAGTATTTGTAACATTTCAACAGCTTATTGGTCTTCCTAACATCTTGGTTAGGATATTTCCAAAAAAAAAAACACAGAGCTGCTGAAAAGACAAAATCTGACCTTTTGACAGAGGGAAAGGACACTCCTAGAGACAGCTACGGAGCCCTCCACCACACTCATTAAATTATTATATACAAGCATACTTTGCTGCTCACCGAATCCAGTCAGTGCCTGCCTGAGCTCGTTCTTGTCAATGAAGCCAGAGTTGTCCCTGTCGTAGGTCCTGAAGATGTTCTGCCAGTCTGTGATGTACTTCCACACGCCGGCAAACTCGTTGAAGTTCACCCCGCCTTTATTTTCCCTGTCGAACATGGCTGAAGGAGAGGGGGAGGAGGTAAGAGACATTACTCAATCTCCTTCTCATACACCCACACACACACACACACACACACACAACTCCAGACATGTTGGACCTAAGCATGCAGTTGGGATGAATCCTGTGACATGAAAACAAACTGTTCCACGTATAGTTTCAAAGGGCTGTCAGAGAACAGAGACGTGTAAACTCTGGGTTTCACACTTGACTAACTCCTGCCTCATAAGACCGCTTTATAACAGGGAGGGAAAACTGCTTGATCCTCCCCACCAATACTGCACTCCTCACCCCCGTGCGCTTCAATCCAATTACCTCCCAACAAAGGGAGTGTTATCACAGGATATGCTTCTTGCTGGGGGACTATTAAACAATGGATTCACTGAGTATGGTACAGTGGGAAGGGGAGGCGATGGAATTATAGGGATTTACTCTGCAAGTTGCACAACACAACAGGAACAAAGTACATGTGAGACCAAGGGAAAGATGTTTTGAACATATTTTTGTCTAAACTGGGAACAATAGAGGAAAATGTGCATCACATCCCTGTAGATTCCAAAAGGAGAGCGACATTTAAATACAAAAACATATTTCGCTTCATTTGTGCTGAAGTACAGTCTGAGCTACAGTAGCACAGTTAAAAATCTGCCAGCCTCAACTACACTGCTGAGTTTAAAGGTTTTAACCTCAGCTGCATATTAAAACTAGACTGTAAACAGATCAATATTTGGAGCGTGAGGCAATCAGCAGCTGCCTTTTGAGACAAACTTTCCCATTTCCCTCAGATGCTCTCCCCTCCTCGTTTTATTGATGGCTGCAGGTTTCCAACTAGAGCGGCGGTTACTGAAGGCAAAGATAAGTTTGTTTCTGCCCTCGGACCGCTCAAAACAGAATTCAATTATCTGGTCGTTATGGAGAGGAGGCAAATAAACAAATTGGATAGTGTGGGAACAACAGGCAGCTGTGTGAAAATGAGTCGTGAGACGTCTTTGTCAGCAGCTACTTACATATGATGGAGCGTACCGTCACTGGGTTGAAAGGAGTCCATGTGCCTGTGAGACAGAACAATACCAGTTAAAAACATGTCAGCCCAGTATGACTAATGGGCTATTTTAGTATCTATTGTAACAACAACAAAACTAAAAACACTTCATAATGACTTTACTTGCGTTGCGTAAGGACACAGCAGATACCACGATAAAACATCAGATAATCCAGCTCCGCTTGTGACAAATTATGAGGGAATGAAAGCTCATATATTAAGTTCTCAGCAGAGATTAGTACGACTGCCAGAAGCCGAGAGAAGCTGCAGTTGAAAATAGGACTATTATCTTGAGATCTTTAATTTGTCATGATCTAAAAATACTTTTCCCTCGAGATGAATATCTTTTGGTGCCTATGTTTATTTTTTTAAGACCGCTGCTGTATCACCAAGTAGCAGTTTAAGGACCTTTTATTCTCAAGATATATGACTCATGGATTAATCACTCATTATCTGAGAATAACAAATGAATAAATGAGTTCAATAAATAATATCATTATTATTAAGTTTGGCTGAACTTATGTTATTCTCTTTGATTTCTGCGATGGCGGCGTGCAGGACAAAGGATGAAAAGGATAACACCATAATGGAAGCATTTTGCATAGACGGATCATTGTAACAAGCCGCCATCTCCTTCTCTTATTCCGGTTGACATTTTGCTAGTGAAGTAGTAACGATCTGCGCTTGGAGAAATGACGAACACGATCCATGTTTCAGCTCCCACAGGAGACACCCACACTGATAATGCACTCACAAGGAGGAGGATAAAAGCATTCACCAAATGGCAAAATTCACATTAAGGAAGGAGCGTCATTATAATTCATCCCAACAAAAAATAAAAGTAAGATGAAGACTTGAAAGTAGGTTCAAAGTGTTGTGGCATTTAATGGCCTGCCCCCACAAACAAACCGGTTATTTTTCATCTGCGGGACAAACTCTTCAATCACAGGTGAATATACCTGTCACGTATATGGGCAGAAAAAGACTGATTGGGCTTTAGTTCAGCGGGGTGTTTATACTTTACGACCTACTTCACACTCTCAACTCTCAAGACACTGAGATTTATCAGGGTATCTAAATCCTTGCTGACTCACCATCTCACTTTATTACCGAGATGCTCGACAGTTCAGGACCAGAAATGAAGAGGAGTGAGCGTGGGAGGATAAAGAAAGGAGACGATGAGCGTCCAAGAGAAAGTAGAGTGAAAAGAGAAGACGACAGATAACCAGACGAACAAAGGCAACAATAGAAAAGTGACACGAGGAGAAAGGGAGCACAAAACACTTTGATTTTTTTTTTTTTTTTGCAGTGACCTGAACGCTCTCACCTACTTTTGCTGACCTAAGATCTCTCCCTGAAACTCTATCTGCAGAACCTAAAACAGCATCTGCAGGATTTTAACATCTTATCGCCGTAGCGTGGAGCCTCTTTCACACTGAGCTGTTCCTGCTTGTTTTTGATTCCCCTCCACAGTTTAGTTATGCCAGCAGTAAGCAGGTTTGCAGTGAGAGCCATAAGAGCTTAGATAGCAGCTTTTTTTTGAAATAGGGAACCTCATTTGAATAAAAAGGTTGCAAGCAACATAGAACATAGAAAATTTGTTTTATGTTTGATTTATTTTCATCTTTGAAAAGTCCATAAAAGAGTCCAAACAGATGATAAAGGAGCAGAAATGACTTTACCTCAAGATTTTGGGATGCCAAATGTGTACTCCAGACTTTGTCTCAGTGTTCAAAGAGGACACTTGACAATTCCTCCCTCTTTATTGGTTCGTTTTATTGATAGGACTGTTGGCAGAGCTGTTCTGGGTCCAATCCTGAGGCTCTCACTGGAGCTGGGGTTAGGGCCAGAATCTATATTCTTTCTATCCATTGCAGTCCTGATCTAAAGCAACAAACATAAAGTATCATAAACCTACTGATGCGGGTCAAATTTGTAAAAGCAAGTCAGCGTAACTGCTGCGTTTATTAGCTGCAGTGCAGTCTGATGAAAAGCCTGCGTCTCCCTCAGTATTTTAGAAACTGTACAGTAGCTGTGGAATATGTTTCACTGATTAAATGTGACAGACATCTCACCAGGATGCAATAGTCAGCTCTGTAAACACTGATTAATTGGCATAAACCCTGCCAGACAGTTCCACCAATGCAGCACTCTCGAGCCCAGAGCCCCCTCACAACAGGAGCCATGACAGAACTAATGACTTAAACAATCCACTTGTTTGGGCTGCTTTCCACACTGATGCAGTTTCTACCACCATTTCTAAAAAAAAAAGGGTTCTTTTGTATTTTTTTAACCACATTAGTGGTGTTGCTTTAGATTAGATCTACATTTATGACTCCTCACCATCCTGTAATTATTTTGTTGACTTCTTATCTAGCGTCAAAGGTACAAGAGTAAATCTAGGAATGACTTTTAGTCGTTGGAGAGAGCTTTGTGAAATAAAACTCTGAAAGACAGATGCTGAGCTGGGCTTCTTGCTGTTGGACTAGTAAGTAATATTAGCTGGCTGCTATGTCTTGTAAGTAAGTTTGGCTGTTAGAAAAGTTGTGCACTCACTGTTTTTTTATCATAAGCAATGTAATCAAAACAAATACATGTGTATAGCTTTCCATATTTACGACAGTGGTGAACCTGGGGGTAACCTAATATTGGTGTAATTACCAATATCAATGAAATGTTGCTTAAGCATGGTGAATAACATGAACACATGTTGTATGTTGTACATTGTACTTCAAGTAATTTTTGTAAAGAACTGTGACAACATTTCTAGAGTGCTCAGTGCGCTTATTGCTACTGTCTGCATTAAGCTAATATCAGCCAATATGAAGGCCTGGCTGATTTATGGGCCTGACTGTACCATACTGAGATCTATCCACCTTCATCTACTCACAAAAATCAGTAAAAAGTCAAATGTATGCACATTATCTTTAAGATCATGAGACTGAGACTACATTACAATTACAGGGACATGTTAGTCTGTCTGAATTCCACGTCTCAAAATGTTACATTACAAGTTAAACCTGCAAGATAACTAACTTATCACTCAGACAAACACATCAAATATCCCAGAAATGTTGCTCCAGCATTACAGCCATCACAAAAATGACCAAAGGCAGAAAGAACAAGAGCAAGCTGTGACCTTTCCAGTCACACTGATTTCCCCATACTCACACACAAACACACGCTTTTCGCACCAGTAGCTAGCTGTGAGGTCACCAATGTATGCCAGACAGACTGCGGCTGCCCAGTGTGAGGTGGTCAGTACGGTTTGAGATGTTTGTGTGCGTCTGTGTGTGCGGCCGGTACAATACACCCTCTGTCCAGTCCACACACTGGGCTCTCTCACTGGTGAGCCTAACTGCCAGTGGTGAGGTGGAGAGAGGGAGAAATGAGGAGGTAAGGGGAGGGGAGGGAGAGGGGGTGAGGTGACCGCAGTGTATACACATGTACAGTACATATAACAACTGTGTAGAGCTCAGTGAGACACTTGGGCATACACACTCGACATATGGGAGAACACATGGACATTAACTTTTACATCTACACACCTTACAGAGTAGGGTTGCAAAATTCTGGGAAATTTTCAACGTTGGAAACTTTCCATGGGAATTAAGGTAAATTAACAGGAATTTATGGGAATAAACTGGGAATAACCCGGGAATTTACAAAATTTAAGGTTGACCTTTAACAGGAAATTATAGTTGGGGAAAATTATATATATATATATATATATATAAATATATTTTAGCATAATCTTGACTAAAACAACCAGATTTCATGCGAGTACACTTCAATATCTGCTATTCCTCCATCACATGCACAGATGATTTCTAGAAGAATAGAAGACTATTGAAGCCACACATTTGAGCCCGTGGACTACATGAAGTGAAGTATATTTTGAGGGTATTATGGGGTAAATATATTTGATGTATGGTATTAATGTTTAATAGCACATGAAAATGTATTCATATGGTAGATAGCTAGCTGATATGTTAGATGCTAAATAAGCTATAGCTAGCATCATTTCACTGATACATTAATCATTATGCTAGCTTACCCCAATAACTTAATTACCCCCAGTTTCCAGTTAATTCCCATAAATTCCCATTAATTTCCATAATTCCAATGGAAAGTTTTGAATTCAGAATATTTCCAAAATTCCCTAGCCTAACTTCCCATGTAAAGTTTCTGGAAATTTACCGGATATTTTCCACCCCTTTGCAACCCTATTACAGAGTAGTTGCAATAGGGTACAGTAGTAATTGTTTGACTTTGAGATGTAAAAAGGAAAAACTTAGAGTCTCATTAAACATTAAGGCAGGATGACCAGGCAAAAAACAGCTTAATCATCACCATAAATAAAAGATGAATATGCTGAAACCTTATTTCCAGTTCTGACAGTCATATTTCAAACCAGGGATGCAAAGATCAGAGAACATAGGAATGCATAAGTGAACATCTCTTATGCAGGGTTTATGCCTTTGAGGGGATTACATGCTGTTTTCATGAGCGTTAAACAACTCTTAACTCAATGCTACTTCAGTGATTGTAAGCGACAGAAACAGCCATTAAACCGTGATTAATCGTGAAATCAGTTCATCGCTGAAGCACCAGAGATTGTCTAGCAGTACAATATTCAAAAACACCAGGAACCACTGCTAAAGTGTCATAAACCATTAGAAACCGTCACTAGCCAATGGGTCAGTCTGCAAGTCATTCTCAGTTTGTGTTTGTTTTTGTGCTTTAAGCCAGACAATACTCATAATGCGTGACACACAGACCATCAGGCTCGGCTCAAGGAATCATAAACAGCACTGGTGCCTCAGAGCATTAGCTGAGAATTACACAGTCTAACACAGTCAGTGAGCGCATAAAGCATCTCATCTATTCAGCTATAACAGAAACGACAGAGCAGTATTTAAGATTGATGCCATGGAAAAGATCTTAAAAGCTCAATGCTGGCTAACAAAAAAATCAATGCTCACTACCTTCTAACTCAACTCCGGTGTAACCGAGTGTTACAAAATGCTACAGATGTAGAAGTGTGAAGGTAAGAGTTGTTGAAGGAGCTCCTTGAGTCCCGCCATTCAGCCAACTCTGCAATCTGTGCGGCAAAGCCTGTGCTCTCTCAATCGTATCAGCAATTTTCCTGGCTATTACTGCTCCTACACACTTAAATAAATAACTCAAGGAGGAGTATAAATCTGTGTGCGCGGGAGAGTGGGGGAACATGATGGCAAGTTGGTATGATGTCTACTCACTGCTGAGCGAAGGGAGGCCAAAAAATTCCATATTTATAGCAAATGGCGCAGCTACAGGGCGTACACACAACACTGACATGCACGTACACTTCAGAGGAACAGAGCCAATCAGTGTCTCATCAGGGATGATACGTTTTCACACCCAGGACTGATGGAGGGATGGAGAGATGAAAGAGAGGAGCGAGGGCGAATGGAGAGAACGAGAGAGAGAAAAAAAGTGGGAACTAAGTGAGGGAGCATGGACGAGAGACAAAGAAGGAAAGTTAGAGGGAGAGAGGACAAACAGACAGAGGACACAGCAGGCACTGAGCTGGTGCCATTATCCTCCTGAGGAATGTAGGGAGACGAAATAATAGAGGGGAGTAGAGGAGAAGAGAGGAAATAAAAGAGGAGAGGAAATAAAACTGGAGAGAGGAGGAGAAATAAAAAGAGACGAGGAGACGAGAGGCTGCAAAACAAGTCCAGCCTGAAAAGTCTTCCAGTCCCATGCAGTCATGTAATTTTATTAGTTTCTAATTAACACAAGTAAAAGAATTAGCTGCCAGAAGGAAGAGACAATGTCACCCTTATAATGCAGTTAGAAAAATTAACATCATCTTCAAAAACACCTGATAAAAGAGAACAACCAGGATAGAAACAACTGAAAATCTCCTGCCCTCTTGGCGTATTCTTTACAGTTTGAAAAAAACACAAACAGAAACATGGCGGACAGATTTTTAGAAATGCAAAAAGACAGGTGTCGGAGGCAGAGCACTGGGCGGAGAGATGAGAAGAAGGGAGAGTATGTGATGCAGACACAGCAGAGGGTGGAGGGTGGAGGATGGAGGATGTAAACAGCAACAGCAACAAGACCCAACAACCCCTGCCTCGCATCTCCAGCCTCCAGGGCCATGATACTCTGCACTCTGCTCCCCTGACAGAGGAGAAAACAAGTGGTAGATGACAAAGAAAGAGGTTAAGAGGGACAACAGTGGCATGGCAGATGAGGCTTGATTGAAATTGATGTAAATAAAAGCGGTATTTGCCGGGCCAGTAGAGCCACGAAGACAGAGACAGACAGACAGACAGACAGACAGACAGACGGACAGAGGCGTGGTTGGTGGCGTTCATTTTAACTGCAGGACAGGATGCGGTGCAGTGTGTGTTCAGCTTCACTGGCTCTGTTTCATATCACAGTGAGCCCTAATGAACTGGTAGAGACTGGACCGGGGAAAACATGCCGTTCACCGCATGCACACACACAGCGAGGTGCACATCATCATACACGCAACACTGAAGAAAAGGCACACGCGTATGCCAAGTGTGTAAACACAAAAAAAGGCTACTTGCTGACCCTTGGAACGAATGCAGACCAAACGACCAACACTCACACACGCTGTAGATGAACACACATGTTAATGCATGCGCGCGCAAACACACACTCACACACACTAATCAGTATGCTGAGCCAGAGCCACTGCGCAGCCTGATAACAGCTTCTTTCACTGCTGCTGGCTTCAATGCTTCTTTTTTTTTCTCTGCCTCTGAAGTTCACAGAAAAATAGGTTTCTGAGGAGAGTAATCTGTTCAGAAGTCTTTGAAAAGCTGCCTCAGCCATTCAGCCATAAACTTGATGAGGAACATATTATATTTTAATGAGAAAACACAACCTGTGCTACAGTTTCTGCACATATTGCTCCACCATATATACGTCTCATTAATCACTGCTGTGTTTTGACCCCGCGTCTCATCGTGAGCAAGGTCAAGATGCGATGCTGGTGTTGTGGCGGTGTAGTGTGTGACTGTGAAAACAGATATTTTAGCAGGCTACAGCTCTTCTCAATGCAAGCAGGAGTAAAAGTGACTTTATTTGCCAAGATTTGAGCAGAGAAGATGACCTGTATCATTTATTCAACACCTCTCCCCAAACAGCCTTGCAGAATCACTACCCTTAATCCTGTTTGAATCATCATCCTCCTCCTCCTCCTCCTCCTCCTCCTCCTCCTCCTGAGCTACACAGGACCAAGAGCGATTACGCAGCCATCACTAGAGGCTGAAATTCTCATGTTCCATCCCTGGGTCCATCTCAAGCTGATTTCTTTTTAGTTATTTCCTCCGAGTCCTCAATGTTTCTCAGATGAACCATTCTGCAGCACTCACTGGATTACAATTTCGCAATGCCCCACCACCCTAGTTACTGTTGCTACGACTGTCAAGCTTTCCATTTATGCACAGCGTACAATGACAATGTGGGCAGATTTACTTGAAGTCCTTTGATATTTCTGAAACAATAGGACAATTATTTCAGATGCTGGTCCAAAGCAAGAGGTGTCCCGAGCTGATCCTAAAGATTGACATCAGGGTTGATCGTATTTTAACAATAATGACAATAACTTTATTTAGCAGCTTTAAAAACAGTTTACAAAGTGCTCTGACGGACAAAACACAAACCACAAAACTAGGGATGCTCCGATCGATCGGCCGCCGATCGTTATCGGCCAATATGGACCCTAAACAGGTTGATCGGTGGGCTCTCAAAGTGCAGATCAGAAAAGCCGCTCTATTATCATTATCTATTATTGATATTAGCTATTATCTATCATATCTATTATCATCTATTATTCCACTCTCTATTCTCCCATCCATTCTGTGATCAGTATCGGTATCGGCAGATTTATGATTCCTGTGATCGGTGATCGGAGCATCCCTACAAAAAACAGAAAGCCAGGCACTGAGGCCAAAGACATGAACAGGACAGAATGAAGATTTGAGAGCGTGGTAGGGCGAAGACAACGAAAGATATGAATAAATACAAAAAATAATTGATCGGTATCAACTAAAATAAAGCTTGTCTACTGGGATTTGTCCATCTCATCATGCTGGTGTTGCAGCACTGCTCTCCTTTTAATTTGAAACAATTACAAGTGTGTGAACATGAAAAATAATGACTGCAAATTCTATTAATAACCAGACAGCAAGCCAAAAACTTGTCAAACTTGTCTGGGAGCACTAACCAATGTGCAAACATAATGCTATCTCATAGTACAGGTTAGGCTGAGGTTAGGATTAATACAATCCAACGAGAAGGACTGCTAATGTAGCAGTGATATAGCTGCATCAAGGCTTCCACGCAGTGGAGAAAACACTATACAGTGAAGGTGCTAGAGGTGAACAGTAAGCACACAAAATAATGTAGTATGAAATGTCTCTGAAATTGGAAGTATCACCAGATTGCTACTTGTAGGTATTAATTTACAAACGACTGTATATAGGAAGCAAGTTAGGCTATTGTTTGTAGCTTACATTAGAGCATGTCAAGCATCGCTCTTATTAGTTTCATTCAATAAAACTGCTTGAGTAACACCCATTGCTGGTTCTCTGGGTATAATTTTAATTTCTCCACAAAGAATAACTGTCCTTGGTCCCTGTAATGGCAGGACCCTCTGTGAAGAACATGACACTTTGGACTCCACACCTACAATTTCAACCACCCGCAGTAAGTGTGAAGTCATCATGGACAGTGAGGCACATTGAATCGTTCTCTTTGAAGCTCCACTGATAAACTTCTTGCCCGCTTCTCTGTTGTCCTGGGACAAAAATAAAACTCTCATTTATTTTTATTCAGCTCACCTGCCACTCTGGGATAAAAATAAAATCACACTCCATTTCCTGCTTAGGCTTGGCAGTTGCTTAAATCAAAGAGCGGCGGAGAGCGATGATGTGTAACGAGGAGATGGAGGGATCAGAAAAGAGGCAGACAGGGAGTAATAAAAACGTGAAAAAGACAGAGAGGAAAGGTGACTGAAGGGAGGGAGGGAGAGAGATGCAGAAACAGAGTATAAGATATTCAGAAAGAAACAAAAAAGGGAGTGGCAGGGCAGTCAGACCCTGTTACATACCATTCGATAAGGCCTGCTGAAGCTCTGAGTCTGATATCACGCCACTCCGGTCCTTGTCGACCCTGGGGAGCAAAACATAGATTAGATACCACTTGCTTTAAACACTTCACACACCCGCACACTCTGACACACAATAGGAGCAGGCATCAACACTCGCCAGATGAAACTTTATCCTCCTGAGCGCGTGTAAGTATTTCAACAGTTCACTGAGAATGAATGGAGTTCTGTGATCAGGACACACAAGGCAGCTTGTACGCTCGTCTCCCCTGAGACTGGCCAGACAAGCTCTGAGTGTGTGTGTGTGTGTGTGCGCTGATCCTGAGACAGCGAAGTGAAAGTGAATGTTGGCAAACGTACAAGTAACTTGCAGTGCGACCAGCGTAGTGTCAGCCTGAAAGACTCTCAGACTGTGTAACATATTTTAAATGAAAGCAAAACTAAAACCAGTCCAATGATTTAAAGAAGGGCCCGTGGAAAAGACCTTTTTCACAGCAGCCATTTTGACATGAAATTGTAGGGTCAACACAGGTGTTACCAATGATACCAATTAAGGTTCAGTTCCATTTATTGCAGCAGAGACTATCCAGTGAGTCAACAAGCACCACAGCAGCACGCTCACTGTGTTTGACCTGAATGGAACGGGGCCTTAATTAGTATCATTGGTAACACCTGTGTTTACACTACTATTTCATGTCAAAATGGCTGCTGTGAAAAAGGTCTATTACAGGCGTCCGGTGGCTTAGCGGTTAACACTACATGACCACAATGTCCCAAGTTTGATTCCGGCAAGGGGCCTTTGTTATATTTCATAAATCGGTCACTTCCTGTCTGTATCCTGCATATTTATCAAATGAAGACAAAATCTACAACATGAGGAGGAATCATATTTCACATGATGATAAAACAAACAAATCTTTACGCCATCCTTTACTTTGTCCAGGACCTCAAACTGTTATTTATTATTATATATAAAATTAGTTTAATCAAACTAATGTAGCATAGTAATTTGATCAAAGCAGCAAAAATGTCTAGTTCCAGCTTCTCAAATGTCAGATTTTTCATTACCGTCTGAGGAAATAATTGCCAGTTTAATCAATAATAGGGTTGCAACTAAAGATCGGTCAGTTATAATCTAAGGTAACGTCTAACGCTGAAAACCCAAAGCTATTCAGTTTACAGTATATAAAACAGAGAAACCACATAAAAACACACTAGAGAGGCTAGAACGAGAGAATGTTTGGCATTTGTGCTTGGTAAATTATTTAAATGATTAAGTGGTTCTCACAATAATTCAAATAATTGCAGTCCTGCTGGTGTTATTGATGTAATAATGGCTTGAGCTATGCTTCTTTAAGTGAAGAGTTCATTTTTAATTCTCTGTCAGTGTTTAAAGCGAGAACTAAGAAACTAAAGTGCAAACCTAATCTAGGGAGGTGCTGTCTCGCTAGCTGACATCAAAGAAAGGAAGCCACACTTAAAGAGTCTAACGATAAGTAGGTATGAATAGGCTGTCATGACGTTATGGGAAAAGCGACTGGCTTTGTCTTTATCTTCTCTATCGTCCTAAAAAGCTCTTTAAACATTATTATTGATAGGATGAATTAACGCTGATAAACACACATGTATTAGTGTGGTGAGATGTTTTTATAACTTTTTATAACCTTTAGAGGGTTGTGTTTTTCTTCTTGTGTGAGATCAGAGTCTTTTTGAGTGCTTTCTGGGCATGTCATCATCTCGTGACCAACATGCAGCAGTTTTAGGTCATGGAAAAAAATAAAAAAAACACACAGGGTTTTGGAATGAGTAAGCATGAGGGAAATCCCCTCAGATAAGAAGTAAGAGGATTCTTCTAATTGTTAACAACAAGTCAGCTGACAACATGACTGGATTAAGATACATTTACAGTCCTAACTCTGTGCTCTCTCCTGCTGTGCCATAAAAACATTAACAGGAAGAACTGTGACACATACTGAATAACGGGCCTCACAGTTTGAAATGTAGCTTAGTCAAACATCCAGTGACTCAGTTGTTCCTAAGCAACCTGCCCGGCCCAACCTGTCGACACAGAGCACGCCCGACAAACACAGTCTGAATGCCGGCAGAGAGGACGAGAGAGAGGGGAGGTGACAGGGGAACACCCCCTTTCCGCCCTCCACAGGACCGGCCCACTGCTCACTTTGTGGGCTGGAGTTCCGCTCCCAGCTGTGACGCTTTATATGCAGTCACATCTCCATGTCTGCAGCCTTCAAGGCTTTCTACACGGTCGTCCCCCCTCACCTAAATAAAGAAAAACAAACATAAGGAGACCTGCCTGGTTTTCCCTGGAGGGAAATAACTGCTCCCAGAAAGCCTCCGTCAATGGGAGCTTTGTCACAGTGAAAGTGAGGAGTGGTTGCGTGGGTGCAGGCAGTGGGGGTACCCAACCTTTACCAAACACTGATAGATTAACTCAAAGGAGTATGTGTGCACAGTATGAGCTCTTCCCCTTTGCTCACACCTCCTATCCTCCTGTCTTCCTCATGCTAACTCACTCGGCCTCAGGCAAAATTACCCAGAATTTTACAAAAAGCAAGCTGGAAAATAAAAAAAAAAATCATTAAAACTCCCTTTTGCCTGCAGCACAGACAGTTGAGCATCTGGCGTTTTCATCTTCCACGCTGTCACATAGGGAACTTGCATGAAACGACATAAAACATCATGTCGGTTATCCTGCTCACATTTTCCCATGTTTCACTGTTTCCTATTAAGCAATCGGGTTGGAATATGGCTTGCGGAACAAAGGCCGCCCTACTTTCCACATAAATGGTCCAAAAGTAAGGCAATGTAACTGTAGCTCCCAAAGCAGAAAAGGGAACTTCCAAATTAAAGCTGCGTTCACTAAACCTGCCAAGGAAATCCTAGTGTCCACCAGTCAGTTTCCACTGTTACTTTCTGTGCTGCACTAGGGTCTGTTTCATCTGTAAAACTCTCACTCACTCCTGTTCATTTACTCTAGATCAACCAAAATCCTTCCTACAAGTTCTGGTTTGTCGGTAACGAGTTTGGATGTGTTGTCAGACCAAAATGTTCACCCAGCGGGAGAAGACAGTCTGTGAGCATGTTGTGTTTGCCTAGCAACAAATCTGCGTTGTTGATCTAAAACTCAAAGCCTGATGTTGTTCTTGACTCTTGAAGGGGTGTGTCCACACATTTTTGTCATGCCACGGTCATTCTTTAGGAAGCAAGCAAAACAGAGAATGACTTCCTCATGATTCATTCAGTGTCACAGTCACAGAACTGCAGTCTACCTTCACCATTCACTGTGTGAAACACCTTGAGAGCGACTGACTTCATTCTTCTCCTGTGGCGATCAGACAGGATAAAGAGTCACCAAGTGTGGCTTAAGCTGAATGGATTATCAGCGGAAGACAGTGGAATAGTGGGCCGGTGAGTCATGTGTGCACAACACACAGATTGAGAGGCCTCCCGCGTCTCCACTCTATTGACTTTGATCACATGACTGAGGGAATTCCAGCATCGCTCTGCCAGATATTCACCAAGAGGCAGCAGATGAGGCGGCACAATGCTCATGTGAGCGATGACTGTGTGTGTTCATGACAGTCATATTGTTGTGTTTGTATGACACAGTCACAGGAAATGATCAGGAATGTGTGAGATAAGATATATATATATATATATATGAGACACCCAGCCTGATTTCTATGAGATTTTTTTGCACCATCCATTAATAATTCGTTAAGGGTGTTTCAAGCCTCGCAATGCGTGCAGCATCTCAATGTTGTGAGAAAGCAAACCAGCAGGAGAAATCCTCTGCAGTATTACATAACTCTATAGCTTACTACTACCAGGGGCCAAAGCAACTATTTCCCTTTTCTGCCTACTACTGTGACCTTCGTAGCTGCTGACACACTTCTTGACTCAGGCTATGGTGAAACAGATTGATGACAATCAGTGGTTGAAAGCCACCACTTATACTGTAACAGCATCTCAGGGCAAAATAATACAGCTTATGGTTGTTGTGGACAGAGATTTCCAATGTATTCATGTCCAATAAATGGATACATCCTGCGTCATATAGACTCACAACTGTCAGAATTTAGGAAACCCCATCTTGATTTGGTTTTTCACTGTGCAGATAGAGGCAACAGGACGGTGAATTCATGATATATTCTCTTATATCTTCATCTTCAATAAATTCAAGTGTCTCTCTGTTGCTGGGAGAAGCCAGAACAAAAGCCTTCAAGGACTCCTGGAGGTCCTTGGACACCAGTTTGTAAACTCTCATTGCTGTAGAAGACAGTTGACAGGTTGAGCCAGCTCCTGGTTGCCTAAGGCTTCATGTCAGAACAATTCAACGCCAATAACAAAGCTCCCTGCCGGCCTGTAGTAATCGAATGTATTGTAATGTGACCAGCTGAGTGACGTGTAATAGCTATGTGTTGTAACGTTACACTGTGCAGTAGTATTTCCAGGAAGCTCCACAACTGAGAGGGTAACCAGAGAGCTGACAAATCACTAATTTCACTGCGGGGCAAAGCCGCAAGCCAGGAATAGTTTTGAGGACACAAAAGTGGAGACAAAAAATGAGCTGTCAGAAAAACATTTAGTGTCACCACCACCACCACCACCCAGCAGCACTTTCTTCCTCTCCGCGCCACAAACGGCAGCAGTTTTCACTGCGGAGCGGATTGAGAGACAGACAGGCGAAACAAACACTCACCTCTGAAAGATATTCCACAGGAAACCTTGATCCGGAGGAGCGTTAATGTGCGGAGGAGCTTTGTACGGACTGTGGTACGCCATTTTAAAGGGAATACTCTATCAAAATTGTGCAAGTAACGCCGAGACACACTGCCTTCCCCTCCCGCGGTAGTTGCTTCACTGAACGGTTTCAATCAGACTCCACCACCACCCGACGTTCACGTTACTGCCTGCCTCCTCGCGCACAGAGGCGGGGCCAATCATTCACCCCGCGGCTGACGTCACATTTTCCTTTTCAGTTCAACGGCGTAAAAATAGACACTGTAATATTTAGGCTACTAAAACTCATTTTAAACATAGAAACTGTAATATTTAGGCTACTAAAACTCATTTTAAACATAGAAACTGTAATATTTAGGCTACTAAAACTCATTTTAAACATAGAAACTGTAATATTTAGGCTACTAAAACTCATTTTAAACATAGACACTGTAATATTTAGGCTGCTAAAACTCATTTTAAACATAGAAACTGTAATATTTAGGCTACTAAAACTCATTTTAAACATAGAAACTGTAATATTTAGGCTACTAAAACTCATTTTAAACACAGAAACTGTAATATTTAGGCTACTAAAACTCATTTTAAACATAGAAACTGTAATATTTAGGCTACTAAAACTCATTTTAAACATAGAAACTGCAATATTTAGGCTACTAAAACTCATTTTAAACATAGAAACTGTAATATTTAGGCTACTAAAACTCATTTTAAACATAGAAACTGTAATATTTAGGCTACTAAAACTCATTTTAAACATAGAAACTGCAATATTTAGGCTACTAAAACTCATTTTAAACATAGAAACTGTAATATTTAGGCTACTAAAACTCATTTTAAACATAGAAACTGTAATATTTAGGCTGCTAAAACTCATTTTAAAAATAGAAAATAATTACCTTTGGATTTCCATCATAATAATTCTGTTTTAAAATAATTAACATAATAATACAATAATAAACTTATTAATAATTAGCTTCCATGAAGTCAACATATAAAGTAAAATAAAAACTATATTTTACAAGTACTGATCATGTGTCACTGTATCAATTGTAGTAGTACTAGTATTGTTTTTTTCCGTGCTATTTTTAATGTAATTGTTCTTTTTGTACACTTTTCCACCTGCCTACGCTTTAGTTTTGAGATAAAGATTTTGATAAAAGTTGAAGATAAATTTGACTTATAGAACAATTATTGGAACAATAATTATTTTTGTGATTATTTTTCATTATTATTGATATATTCTTTTCATATTTTGTATAATTATCATGATAATCCTTTTGGGTATGATGAACATGTAGTGAAAATTTGATAAAGTGACAGTGACCTACTAAGAATATACAACATAATGTCAAAAATTAAAAGTTGTCACTGAGCAAAAACTCCCATGTCAATGTTATAACATTTAAGTTATAATTTGTCAATATGGAACTAATCTCAACTACTCTGATATGCTGCCAGGTGGTTTTATTTATAATATTTTATAAACATTATCATATTTTTCTATATGTCTGAAAAGTAGCAAACTATAACTGTGATGTGATGAATGTTGTAGATGTAGATGTGTGAATGCAGTACAGTAAAAAAAACAAAAAAAAACACACAATACAATATACTGGATTAATATAAGTTATAGCATTAAATGGAAATACTAAGTATTACAAGTACCTCCAAATTGTACTTAAGTAAATGTACTTTCCACCTCTGCTAATTACCTACATTACTGTAAAAAAAAATAGAACAATGCAGTAGTGTTCATGTTACATTATTCACATATATCTTCAAGCCAAACCTGCTAAAGTATTACCGCCGAAGTCTCTTCTTTTCTAACTTTTTTACAGTGTTTGAACGCATCACGAGTGTTTATTTTCAATGTGATAAATCTCACAACCTGATTGGTCCAGCGTGATTTGACGCGGGAAAACCGTGCCAATATTTTACCATTAACATCAGCTAAATAAATTCCTCAGCCTTGACTTACTTACTTTCTCAAAGTGTTTGCCTGTTATATCTCGAATCGGTAAAAATGTTTTACTACCCAAATGTCCTCCGCCGCCATACTGGATGTTTTTCTACAATTTGGTGAGTTTACAAATAGCTAGTTCACTAATTAGCTTTAAAGAGTGTTAGTTTAGCTTTAGCTACATGACAGATTCGACTGTCATCTAAGGTTTGTTTATAAATGATATAAATGTGTTTTGTTATTCAGGTTGGCAGCCACCAGAGGAATCAGAGTCACTCGCAGAGAGCTTCTCAAAGTCAATGTCACGCTAACATGGTAAGAATATCCACAGCTAACGTTAACGTTAGCTCATCTGTTTGGTTTTGTTGTGAGCAAGCGAGTTAAGCCAGAAAAAGATGTGTTTATTTGTTGTCTTATAAAACTATGCAGTAGATCATTTTTAATTATATCAATGTACTAGTATTTATTTTAGCAGCTTGTCAAGCAGTCTGTAGTCTAGTTTGGCGTGAAGATATTCTCACCTGTTCGAGTCTAAAGCTAAAAAAAAAAAAAGGTTATATCCTCTTAGATTTTGAATATTTTCTACATCATTTTTAGGGATCCATTGCAACTCGTTTAAGATGAAATATAATGTAAATGTTCATAATTCATTTTGTTAAATGTTTAATGTACAGCGGGGACATTTTGGACTACGTGACGGCCCAGGTTCCTCCTCCACAACCCAACCTACCAAAGCCACGGTTCTCTCTGTACCTGTCGTCCCAGCTGCAGTATGGAGTGGTTGTAGTCTACCACAGGCAGTGTGGCTTCCTGCTTGGTAAGAGGAAACGACAAAGTGGAACAAGGAAGAGTAGAAAGATCAGGAACAGAAAATTACGAACAGTCATAACTTTCCTCAACGCTACATTGTCTGCACACAATATACTGTAAATAAATTTCATGCCAGGTGAAAGAGAAGAAAGAGGAAATAAAATGCACACTGTATGTTTAGTTACTGTGGCAGAGGTCTCATTTTATAGCATATGCCAGAAATCAGGGCGCAAAATGAGTTAATTGGATTGAAACAAGGGTACGGTTGCTTACTAAGGAACAATGTCAGTAAGCAGGAGCAAGAAACCTTTTTGTGCTGGGCGGCTTTCCAAGGTAAGCTCAGGTGAAATGTGAAAAGGCTGTTTATTCAACCTATGTAAAACACAGCAGATAAGTTGTCTCTGGCAGTTGCACGGTTCTGTTGTTAAACCAAAGCAGTGCTATGGTCAGACATCTGCAGATCGGCCTGGCAAACGGCAATTTAGAAACCAGTATAGAGCTGATGAATGCAATATCATCAAACACAGCTCAACAGTCTCTCTTCATCTGGTGTTGAATTACATCCTGACACTAACATTGCTTCTGACAGATTCACAATCATGCTGTCGTCATGGTTGATGAAATCAGTAGAATACAAAGCAGAATTAGAAGCCAAGAAAACAACCGCTGCCTGCTGTCGACAGAGGCTCTTGGATTCAGCAGCAGCAGCAGCATTTCATTTCAACTACCCAGTAAGTTAGAGTAGAATCGCAAAGCTGTCACACGCAATTGAGAATGCATAATGTTTATGCTGTATTTCATAAGCACGGCACGGAGGAGTTTGTCTTTTCTTTTTCATAATGTGGTGTTTTAAGAATGAGATACAAATAGCTTTCTGTGGCATTCACAGCTTGGACAACGGAATAAATCTTAGTATCTGCAAATTTGAGTAGAAAATCGAAGATAAATGCACCCTGCATTACTAGAATGCCATGTTGCCTTGAGTTCTGAGTAAAAACTAACTAACCCCTTTTCTGTTTTCCAGATGAGGTTCAACAGACCATTGACCGCCTGCTCCGCTGTAAAAAATGCATACGCATTGACATGGCTGAATGCGACAGGTCCGTACACACACACACACACACACACACACAATTTGATCATGCGTAGAGGACGGGTCTTTTGTATCCCGTGGTGCTTAAGATGAACTGTGCAGAGGTTTGTACTTGTTTGAGGAAGTCTGAGCTCAAAAGCATTGTGTGGAATATTTATGAGGGAGATTATTTGGGGGAATAAAGGCCGTGGAAAAGAGATGGTTGTGTTTTATTGTGAGTGAGTGATGGACAAATTGAGCTCCTTTCATGTGAATGACTTCATAAATGTTTAATAAGCTGTGTTATGGAACAATGGTAATGTATGGGCTCATATTTTATAAATCCATGAAACCAATGGTGAAGATAAAAGTATGCATAGTGTTTTATTTATTTATATTTAGCCACTGAACATGCGTGTGATGTTTTTATATTTTGGGTTGTAACATCGGTGGGTCTCACTCTGTCTTCGTCTGGCAGGCTGGCCTTGGATATGCCTGACAACCTGTACATGATGGAGGAGGCCGAGGGAGCTCAGGACCCTTTCTTCGGTCTCATGGAATCACACAAATTGCCCAGCCCCTATAATGTACAGCAGGTATCTTAACAATACATACACCAGTACAGCCAGATACTGTATGTGTTGATGTAGCTCTGAAAAAACGGGAGGAAATATACACAGACAATGTAACCTTATGTCTTTCTCTGACGTGTAGCACAACAATACTCAGCTAAAATCATATATTCACTCCGTAAACAACAGCAGGCTGGATGAATGCAGCAGTAGGCACCCCAGTGTTAGATACAGCTGTTAGAATAATAGCTGTATTTACCATAACTGTAGTAGATTAAGGCAAACTAATAAATTACACATATACAAACATGACCCAAGAAATGATATGAGACATATAGCCCATACACATAACATGATACATTTATATCTGTCTCAGACAAACTGCAGAAGAAATATTTCCACATCTGAAGAACAGTTAATTAATGGGACAAGGCCTCTTATGTAAGATCATTTGTGAGTTTGGCTCTTCTCTTCCTTTGATGCTTTAATGTTCGATGTCCAAAACAGCAGGAAATTGATCAAAGATTCACATTACATAACAGTACGTAGGTTCATCTCACCACATTCAGCATAAATGCTCAGCTGCTACGTTTCCAAATATAGAGCTAACACACGCACAGAAGAAATATACAGTATGTAGCCTCCACACGGCCACATACTTCTCAGAGTTTGTTTTTTGATACACACCTTATTAAAATTACAAATCTGCATTGCCCAAGCTTGTTATAATCACAGTCAAGTCATTATTGTTTCATGTGTGTAGGTCACTCCCATTTTAACATATGCGCAATAACCCTCCATGCAATCCATTGTCTCAGATGTAAATCACAGAAGATGAATCTTGCTCACTCTGTGTGCTGTAAATCTCACAGACATGGCTGAACTTTGTCCTCCTTGTAATATTTCCCTGTGGAACGAACAGAGACTACAGAGCATGGGAACAATAATATGAAAATATTTTATTGAGGACTGTTATGAAATTTAAAGGATCCATAAATATGGACTGTGGCTTTCAGAATGCACAAAGAAACTGCTGTATATTTAGATTCTGTTTTGTATTTCAATATTTTACACAGAAGGAGGGTCACGCATGTGACTTATACATTTCACCACAGCTCCACATGAAACCAAAGGAGAAAAAACAAATTATCTCTGAATCAGTCTGGTCTTTAACAACCCTAACCTCATGTTTTAAACACATTTCACTCATGAAAATGTTTTTTTCATCAGGTTCAGTTCACACTCTGGAGTTATCCAAGAAATGAGAATAAATCCCTTTCAGTATTGTGTATGATGTAATATTTGTAATGTGTATTTCTAGCCCATGTTGGCGATTGAAGAGGCAGGTTCACAGCACTCCCTGGTGCCCAGTCTCCACACCACACTTGACAAAGAGGGTGAGAATGATTTTTTGACTTTTAACTAACATGACCTGTGTCTCATCTCAGGGACGGCTGCCTTTCGAGTCCACATTTCAAGACCAAACTCCTCATCAGGTCACCCTGTTTTCAAAGGCTCCAAAAAACTTTGAAGTACATGGTCCTATTTTGTACATATGGTTTGGGGAGGATGTGCAGGTTCAGCATACTCCTCTAAAAGTTTGTAGACCACGTCCTTTGAAAGAGGCCTCACCTGAAATGGGACACAACTTACTGGCTAACGTTTTTTTCTGCCTTCCAAATTGCTGTGTTACATTTGTGATTATGCACTTTAAACACAGATTATTCTCATTGGGGTTTGTAATAGTGGTTGTGGTATAATTTCTCATGTCAAGATAATGTATCTTCAGAGGTTTTATAAATGGGTCAGTTCATTATCTTAAATTCCATAAATGGGTCTTCTTCTAAATTTTAATTTTTGGCACAGGAAGGTTGCTATTTCCACTCCTGTTCGTAAAATTGTGAATAAATGCTCTGTCATCAGCTAATGAATCTTATTTTATCTGCACATATTGAATCGAAAACAGGCTGAGCCCAGGCCCAGATTTCATTGTCCTGACTGTTTTTCTCCTCAAAGCAATCAATCATTCAAGTCCCACAAACACAGATAAATCTCACCCACTTCTTGTGCTACAAACAAACCTGGCTCATAATTCCTCCCGCTGTGTTAAACCAGGTTTCAGGTCACCTCCAGCTGCCATTACACTGAAAGAGAAGGAGCAGTTGCTCATCACCACTGCTGAGGTAAACGCTCTGTCATAGTTTAGGGACAGAAAACATCCCAGTCATCATTTTTAGGCACAGCAGGCGTCCTGGTGAATCATTGATCTGGAATGTGGACCGTGTTTCCACAGCAGTCTTTGGTTAAGGTCACAATTCAGCTGCTCACTTTGTAGCTTTAAAGCCAGAGTTTACTGCTATTTTTTCTTTTCATAAAGAACAGATATTTAGGGGAAAGAGTCTTTCCATTCATTTTCTAAATGGTGTGTACAATGCAGTGCAGTTAATGGTGTCAGGCAATGTGGGCATAAAATACCTGATGCTTAACTGACTGTCCTGACTTCCCCTCTCAGTGTCCACAGAGCATAAAGGAAGGCAGAGCTATATTATCTTAGTCATAAAATACAGCCATGTTTCACTACAGTGAGTCTGAGTCTAGCGGTACCTCCACACACTATTACCCTCCTCTGTCTGTCACTTAGGGACCGATAATGCTCCTCCTAATGTATGATCAGCTGATCGAGTCCCTCTTGGCTTGATGAGATGTGACTTAATTACATCATCCTGCACTTGCAGTTTGTTTAGAGAGAGATGTGGCTCACATTGCTGTTGTCCTCTGCCGCTGCTTGTCTGCCCCTTGGGTTTAGTTTTACTTTGCGTGCAAATATTTAGTCATTTCTTTATTTATCCCTCTGTTTTTGTTGTTGCTGTGTTTTATGACACTTATATTATTCATAACTGTGGACATTAAACATACCGAACCTCATTGCTTCTGTTTCCCCATCTCATTATTCTTTCATTTTGCCCTCCCCTGACTTCTGTCACTCTCTTTCTGTGTCAGACTTTTGAGGGAGATGACCTTCCCGAAGTCACAGCCAGAGAGATTGACTTATTGATGGATCAGCCAGACCAGTTTCGCAGCGGTGTGTGTGTTTCTGTCTTAAACATTTATGTTTGTGTATGATAAGAGTTTCATCATTCATTGCATTTTAGTTGTCTGGTGTCACACTGTGGGTTTGTACTACATTAAAGGCTCTGGGAAGTGTCTAGTTTCTCATTCCCACAGTGTAATCCTCTCTTGTAATGTGTCTGCAGCAGTCAACCAGGTCAAATTCTTTGTGCCAACGCTATAATTGAAAGGAAAAGCAATTCTGACTCTGTGAGTGTTTTTGCTGCTGCAAGAAAGAAACCGTTTGATTTCAGGACAGAATAAAGAGGGAACGTCTAAGCTGCAGGAAAGCCTGCCTGCTTTTATAAAAACTAAGAAAGACCACGACTGCCTCCTGTTTTAGCATGTTTTGTTTGGTATTTGGTAGTTTTCTCTCAATTCAGCATCAAAACAAACAAAGCAGTGAGAGAACAAGCTTTATACAGATGAGATTATTACGCGTTTGTGTCCAGATGTCACGTTGTTTTTCTGTGCATTATGTACATGTGTGTTCAACAGAAGTGGAGGAGGAGCAGACAGAGCAGAAGGTCAGGGATCTGGAAGGAGCCATGTCCTCTATTGACCAGTAAGTCATGTGGAGAAACTTAAAACTGACAGATGATTGTCAGTCCTCTACAGTAACCTGAGCTGTGTAGTTACTGTAGAGGACTGGGCTATGTAAACATCACAGTGATACTATCAGCCTGCTTTTGTGCATGTGACAGCATGTTATCATGTAGGCAAATATTAACAAACGAACAGCGTGACGCGACAGATAAATATATTTGGTGATTGTTCGCAGGCTGAAGGAGACAGTGCTGGGAGCTGAGCGGGACAGTGTGTGGCTGCTGGACGAAGAGACGGGTCAGCCTGTGGAGGTTCCTCTGGCTGCTGTTGCCCTAGAGATGACCCCGCCACGGGTTGTCATGCCAACTCCAACCTCTGGGGTATCTGGGGAGGAGGGAGACAAAGCTACAGAAAGTTCGTACGACAAGGTGAGACATAGGTGATGTTTACTGTGAACAAATTCTTATTTAGTAAAGTAATTAAGAACAACTACAACATGTTTTGGAGACACCCTGTCATATAAATGCCCAAATATAAACCCAGGTGACAACCAAGACAAGCCTGCTTTCCAAATTCTGACATGTAGGAAACTCAGAGACGACACTGACAAAGGGTTTTCTGCCGCGACAGTTGTCATCAGCTTTAATTTACGTTCCACAAAGTGACTCATCAGCAGCTTGTTACGTTTTGGAAACAACTCATGGAAAGCACACATGGGTGTGTCAGCACACAGATTCATAATTTCCACTTTGTGTGCTGGAGTGTGATGTTCTTTTTATAGATCAGCACTGTAAACATTCGAGCTGTGCGTTTCACACTCTGCCGTCAGGTGGCTGTTCCTCCTCTTAGGAAGCTCAGGGGGCGTCGCAGGCGTCAACTGGTCTTCGCGGACCCCGAGGTCCAGATATCAAGCAGAGCGATGGAGGAACAGATTGGAAAGCCGTTGGCCGAGACACTGGACCTGGTACAGAAACACACTGAGATACAATACATGTGAATTCACTGACTTAAAATGCAATATTTACATTATTCAAATATCCCAGCCTTCAAAGGTTCATCCACACCTCGTAGTTCTGCTACTCTTTGCTGACTGAACAGATTTTCTGGAGTTAATTAGGCTTATTTTGGCGATGTCACACACATACCAGCACATGTAATGCACACTATTTTAGCTGTAGCGCTGACCAATTGAGTTTTCAGTCCTTTCCATACTGTGATCAAAGTCTTACCATAAAAGTGTCTATTCACCAGGGTGTCAGTTAATTAAACTCCAGCTCTCCAGATCCCGCCCTGCTCCATAAGCCCATTGGGAGAGTGCTCATTGATTTTACTTCCTTTCTTCTTTCTTTCCTCCTTCCTTCACTCCTTCCTTATTTCTTTAATTTCCTTTGAGACACTATCATCGGCTTTTATCCCTTCTCTCTCTCTCTCTCTCTTTTCTGAGTACTATAAAGGCAAAATCTATGTGAAACTTGACCATCAGGCTTATATTTTGTTCTTGCTTTCAGTCGGAGGTGTTGCTGGACTTCATGACTAAGCGTGCCACTCCTGCTCAGCTCTTCAGCGCCCCCTGTGGACGTCAGTGCTAATAAGTGCTACACTTCACCTCTATTGACTGGTCCTTAACATAGCTTATCTCTGAAATAATGAAATTCCAGACAGATGTAAGGATTATAAAATATTATTAAGACGCAAAACAAGAAAGAGAAACAAAAAGAAAACTGTCAAGCACTAACAGAGTGTAAATAGTCAACCTGCAACCTCTTTATACAGCCTCTGGAGTATAAACCATCACAAACTAATCAGCAACAACCTTGTAGAGCCTCTCAAACATTTTATTAGCATTGATCACAGCACTTTACAGCAGCCTGTGAGTTACACGAGCTTTCCTCACAAATGCACAACATCAGCTCTGGTGAAGAAAATATCAAAAACCTGTCCTTTGACCCCCTCCACAGCCCTCCTCCATGCTGACCTCCAGTCACTATGGAAACAGTGTGCCTCGCTCACCATCCTGCATGAACATGAGGGGAAACAGAGAGGTGAAGAAGAAGAAGAAGAAGAAGAAGAAGAGGAGGCGAGAGGGGAGTCCGAGCAGGACAGAGAGATACTGAGGACAGAGAGGAAGCGGAGACACTCAAGCATGAGGGAGGTGGGTCTGTGTGGAGGTGCGGCACATCTCCTGCTGTCATATAATGATCTAAAGTGAAGGAGTATCATCTGTGTGGAGATAAATGATTCATATTCTTGTGAAACTGGTCATGCTAAAATCTGAGAGGGTATTTGTGAAACTGTGGATGTAATAATAAAGGTTATTCATTAGCGAGCTAGCCTGCCAACTGGGTGTTCAGTTCAGTGGTTAGACAAATTAGATTATGAACCTCATTTCTATGTCATGAAACTCACCTTCCCCCCTCTCACTCTCTGTCTCTCTCTCTCTCTCTCTCAGCTATCCAGTGAGTCAGGATTGCAACCTGCAGACGGCTCATGTGAGAATCCTTCCTCTCCTTCTTACAAACATTATTTTCATGTTTTGGCAGCACAATAAACGTCATTTATTTTAAGCAGCCAGCCATTCACCGTGTGCTTCTTTATGTGTGTGTAAACAGCTGTACTAGATGTGATCGTGGACGTGTCCAAAGAGGAGAAATCCGTGAGCGATGTGATCACTCCTGTCAGCAGATGGTGAGTCTCTGATGGATAAACAGATGGACAGCTAGATGGATAAAGAAACTGCTCACTTTTTGTGTATCTTTGTGTGTGTGTGTGTGTGTGTGTGTAGGTCTCTGCAAGAGGAGGCCCAGCTACCAATGGAGCCTATAGCTGAGGAGAAGATCGAGATGCCCGAGGCTCAGACAGAGAGCGGCGACATGCTGACGTACTTCATACAATACACACAACGCACAAGCTGACAAACACACCAAGGCTGTCCGTGACATTTCTCATGAAACAGATCAGACGACCATGCTCGACGTGAGAACACTGCTGGTTATTTACACTCTGGATACCAAAAGGTTAATCAAAGAAGTGATTCATGGATTAAATATTTATGCTGAATCATCCTGAATCAGGAGTGTCTTGCGCTGAGACTCCTAATTCCGGTATTGTTGCAAGAATCACGAATCACAAACACGAATTGTCAGAATCACGTTTAGTGACATTGAACGTTACTCTTCCATGCAGCCACACCGCACAGTATACATACAGATGTCTTTGTCGTTATATAATGTTGTTTTGTAGCCTCCGGCGTCGCAGGTTTCTCCACATGCTAAGTCGTCTCACATCTGCTTTGAAATTCAAACTAGAAAGCAACCAGTAAGCATGAAGGACGAACCTGAGCCACAGGCACATTTCCCTATTCATCTCCTTGAACAGAGTCAGACACTGAACTATCATGCTGAAACAACCCGTAGTGTACATTTCACAATCAGCATCAGTAGATTAGATATGATTGTTGGCTTGATTGCATAGTGATTGTTGAACATTACAGTATTATAATGTAGTCAAAGCACCAGCGTTCTGCTCCATCATCAGATAATTCCGAAGAAAATCAGAAGAAATGTTCAATTTCTTGGCACGTAAACAGTTATATATTGTTATTACTTCAAAATATTGGAAGCTAAATTCAAAACGAGTCCATCTCAGTGCTTGCAGGTTGAATCCCGCCATGCCGTGCTCACACTGCTTGTGTTTTCCAGCTGGATCTCCTCCAGCCTGCAGAGGTTTGGACAGGTCACCTTTGGTTCTCTGGTGCCCCCAGAGGCCAACCGCACCACTGCAGCTCACACCCTGCACAAACTGCTGGGTGAGGAAATCAAACGACACTCTCTTTTTTATAATGAACACATGATGATCATGTTCTTTGTTGATTAGCATCGATGACCTGGAAATGTATTTAATTTAAAAGTTGCACTTTGCAGCTAGCTTCAGTCTGAGCTTTAGTCTGACCTCCACAGTAACATTCAGTGAAACATTGTGATGATATTAATCAGTGATGTCTCTCTCGTTCAGAGCTGCTGTCTGCTGGACTGGTGACTGTACATCAGACTAAACCCTACAGTAACATCACCATAAACCCTGCAGCTGTCGGGATGACTGCCTGAACATTGACACACAGTTACACACACTGTAGTCCTGTAGAGGTACAGTTAATAATACTTTTTTATTGATGAATATAATGGATGAATTTGATCCTGTGACTCTTTTCAAGGTCACCAGATCTCACTCTCGTGATGTTTCATTTTAAAATGTTTTTATATGATAGATTACTCAGAGCAGTCAAACACTGAACTCCATTACTGTGCTTGTTTTAAAAGATTTTTAACCATTTTAATGTTAAAATGATTTGTTCACATTTTTAAATATTTATTCCCAGAGTTCATTAGTGTTGCTGAAGTTGAAACCCTCTGGATCTTGTATGTTTTGTTATACAGTTTGTATCTTTTGTATGGCTTTTTATCCTCTGCACTGATTTTAAATTAAGATTTTTATACTGTTTTTATCAGCTTTGTGAATTTGTATGACTTTTTAATGACTGCAACTTTCAATAAAATGGTTTTGCTCAGTAGAATTGCTTATGATCTCAAATTATTTCTCTAATTTATAACTCTATATATAACTCATAACTCTAAACATATTCAGGCCTGATAAACTTTGTATTTTTGTAGTTAATTGTGATAATTACTTTATAGTATTCTTTGATATTAATCATTCAAGAATCCGTGTAAACATATTTTAACACTAGTTTAGCCCTTACCTGACCCCGAACACAGTCAGAGCCTTGAGTGAGCATCTGCTTCTCACCCATATTGATCCAAGAATAAACACAGTGAACATGAAGCTTGTTGTTGTGGTCTAAAAAGCATCATAAAAACATCCAGCCGCCAACAAATCCAACAGTATATTTTAAATATTCTGATTTGAGCTTATGGTGCAGAAAAAAGGTAAAGAAATCAGTGGTGTGACTTGAAAGCACATCAGCACTTCTCTGCCTCCAACAGGACCATAATGTGCCTCGCTGGCAGAAAACTCCCATCTGACCTCATGCCTCAATAACTCCACACAATTAAAGTGTTTGCTCGTTAAACTCACTGGGGACTGCTGTGTGTGTGTGTGTGTGTGTGCGTGTGTACATAGGAGTAAGACCATACCCATGTGGCACCTCGTTGTGACTGAGAGGCCTGAGCTGAGGTCAGTGCTGCAGTCACAGAACAGAAATCCTCCTTCACATCAACATAGTAGAATGGTAATTTTGTTGAAACTACTTGTGATACATTCAGGTTGCGGTGCTGTCAGGAAATGTCCTTTCCACTGCCACACAATGTTTTCATACAAATATATACGGCACGACTACTTTTTCTGTTGCATTCCCCAGCTCTTAGCTCCTTCATACAGGTACAAACCCTCACAGTTTAGGGCTAAATGCCTGGCTCATAAAGCAGCTTGATGGTTAGTCACCTCTGGCACCTCAGAGCTTACACTGAGCCCCTATCTCCACTACTGCAGCATCACTGCAGGAGAGAATAAGTGTGACTTCACTGTGTTTACAGACACACCGCAGCACACTGCTAAGAAAAGCAGAGTCACAGGCTTATCATTATTATTATTGTCATTGAACGTAACAGATTTGATAATAATTTAAATACAAATTTTAAAGCAGCATACAGTTCAGTTGTTAATCCCGTTAAGTAGCTAATTGTTTGTGGATGTTTTTTGGCAGCAGAAACAAGCTGTGACCACAGCGTTGACATATCAGCTTCAACAGTAGTTATGGCCAAGCGGCGAAGTGCCAAAAACTGCACTTCCTCGTACGTCCACTTGAGGCTGGCTACAAAACAAATTAATTTCAATAAGCCCCCATATTAAAATGTGCAACTTCACAGCAGAAATAAACAAAAATGGTACATAATAAATGTTTACCGCCTGGTACAAAAAACAGTTTTAGTCTCTATAGCTAATTTCCCCGTTCATGACAACTGTGCTGAGTCTGAATTTTTATTTAACTCACCTGTTCAAATTGTATTAAGGCTTAAAGTTATGTATAATTAAGAGCGTGGCCGCTTTGATTGACAGGTGGGTGCTGTTACAGATGGCTTGTTTAAGCTTCATTCAGCCCACCCCAGGTCCGCTGATGATCAAGATCTTTTTTTAAAGATGCTATATAAATAGAGTTATTTTTTATTATTATTATTATTATTATTATTATTATTATTATTATTATTATTATTATTATTATTATTAATAGACATAAAGTATGTTTTTATAGCTCAGGTTTCTGGTGACTCTTTAGCTGTTACCTGTGCAGTAAGAGTGGTGAGAGATGCTACAAATCAAAAGGAAACTATAGAGTCAGGTGAAAATTTACTGTGGGTTCATCACTAAGAGTAACCCTTTTTACACATAAGTAATGATGTGATCTATTGTTGATATAAATTAAATATTATGGCTGTTTTAATTAACATGTGCTACCATAACCTGCTGAATATACAGTCAGCCTCCCTTTGGCTCTATACATTCCCAGGCCTTTACATCATCTGTATCCCTCCACAGTGCTGACGTAAGGCTGCTATCTGTTATGAGAGGATTCATTGTGGCTGCCCATGGAATGTGACATGCTGAGTCCAGAGAGTCCAGTACAACACACACATGCTCCACAGCACGGGACGACGTGTGTTCTATGTTTGTAAGATAGAGCAAGAGCACGGTCTTCAAAAAGGTGAATATGTGACGCTGTGCTGTGAACGCCTCGTACATCAACCTCCTGTTCACCTAAACTGTCAAGAGAAATGAGAGGGAGGGCACAGGAGGGAGACAAATGATGCGTGGAGGAGTGGATCATGTCATTAGACACAATCATAAATCTGTTGTCCTCTCTGTACCTGAAGTGATATGTCATTATGTGTTATTATGTATCAGTTTGAAGCCATGAAGCATCCAGTTATTCATTTTTTCTTTGAAGGCCGCATGCTTCCTCCATTTACAGTCAAAACATGCTCAACACTCTGACTTCACACATGCTTGGTCACACTGATAATCCACACAGACACCTGGCAGTACAAACACCACCATCCGTCCATCAGCCCACTGACAGTCTAATAAACCTAACATCTCAGTGACACATAACACACATTCACAGCGGCCCGCTTATATCAGCCAGGAGGGCAGAGCAAGAGTCTGCATGCATTAGACACAAACACTCACACTTTCCAGAGGCTTTTATCATCAGAAGAGGCAGAGCTCTGAATCATCAGCCCTGAGAGAAGACTAAGACCAGCCACTATCTGCAACAACAGCTGCTGGAGACAAAAGGTGCAGATACCGAGCATCAGATAAAGCAAGCAAGGGCGAGGATACATCACACTCTTTTTTTTTTCCTTTTGAGATACTGATCAGGGAGTCAAGCTGGCAGCGGACAAGACAAAAAGCTTGTTGGAGGAGGGAGAGGCCAAAGTGGAGCAGGCTAACGAAGGGCCGGACTGCCCAACAGACAGGGACTCCCCCGGGCCACGTGGCACGATGGTACGTGTGGAGCTGGAGTGGGAGATCCCCATGTCGGTGACGCTGCCCATCCAGGTGCAGACCGACCCGGCGCACCAACCGTTCCCCTTCCTGGACACGACACTGGCCGACCTGGGCATCGAAGAGTGAGTTGTGCTTTCAGTGTTGGGTTTTTAAACCAGCAATGTCATGTAGATGCATCAATAAGTTTGTGTGCTTATGTGTGTGTGTGTGTGTGTCCAGGTCAGAGGTGAAGGAGAGGGTGGTGTGGGTTGACACCAAGAAGACGCAGGTCAAGAACAAAGCAGGGAAGCTGAAGGAGAAAGAGATCACCATCCTAGAGGTAAGACGGAACAAAACTTCCAGATCCACTTTGAGACTTTTTTTTTTTGTCTTGCTCCACATAGAGGCAAACTAAATCATGTCTGAGGCGGGGTGTAAAATGACAACTTTGGTTTCCTCTTGTAGGTGAGAGTGAAAGCTCAGAAGCCTGGAGACAAACAGCTCCAGGAGGTCCTGTACAGCACCGAGGCCCACACTGACCGCTCCTTCTGTCGCACAGGAATGGATATCCTGCCCTGGAAACACAGATCTACAGGTCTGGAATCAGTTTAAATCAATCAGATATAAAAAAATTCTACACACGTTGTTTTTAATGTGACTTGTGTTGCCAGTAGTCAGCTCTCAGTGTTTGACTATCTGTAGCTGGTAGCTCATAGTTCATATCAGAATGTAGAATTCATGTGCACTCTAGTCATTCACCCTGCGGTGACTCCTCAGATATCGGATGAACTGTCCGAATGATGTAGATCGCGGCAGTGTGTCAGAGCCTCGGCCACTGGAATGAGATCATCGTAAACATTACATCAGAGTCCGGATAAAAACCTGGACCTGCACACTGTCAGGAATTTGTGAAAATCTGTCTGACTTGTGCCAATCATAGCCATGTATTTATCATTTGTTATATATTTGTTATTTGTTTGACTACAGCTAAAGATGTAGATGAAGATTATGTCTGATGTCAATAACAGAAATAGACACACAGACCTGAGTGAATCTTCTCACTTGTGTTGTGTGTACAGCTTCAGAGGGCTGTTTCCATAGCTGTTACAAAGGTGTGGCATTTGTCCCTTTCATCAGTGTGTGCTAAAATGATTTAAAAAGATGTCTCTCTCTCTCTCTCTCTCTCTGTGTCTGTCTGTCTGTCAGAGGAGAATGGACTGACACCGGTGCAGATGACTATGGCGTTGGAAAACCAGCAGCCCGACTGTACCGAGGCCCAGGAACAACGGGAGATCTGAGGAGCAACAAAGAGTCACCATCACGAGTCCACCGCAAAGCACAGCTTTGAACTCCATTTTGATTCCAAGATGCAAGTTTGCATTTATTTAGAGGATTCAAAGTGTCTCCAGTTTCTCTTTCTACAGTGAGGCTTGACATTAACTTTTTGTAGCATTTGTAAAAAGCTCTTGCACTTTGTCAAATATGTGTTTTAGGATACCGTCGAAGCGTTTTAGCACCGACAGAGGCGGTCTGCTTCAAGTCAAAGTCCTGCTGCTAGACGCAGGCTGAGCTGCTGTAAGCACTAACAGAGTGTAAAGAGAATAACGTTAAGTGCTGTTTTTCTTTTTATGTAACAACCGAGTGTGGCCTGTTAGCTCAGTATTTCCAGTTAGTCGTGAGCTCTGGGGTTCTCGCTGCAGTATTTCTGCCAGAGTTCACACAACACACACAGCCCGTTAGGAGAAAGCTCTCTGTGAGCAGCAGATAAATCTCAGTAAGGCAACGCTGGAAGAGAACGCAGAGGGATCCAAACTTTAAAGTCCACTGACTTACACTGAGAGATGTGAATGAAAAATTAAATTTATCAGGAGATCAGATGCTTCACACAAGCCAGAAGTCTGTCCAAACAGTGGCAATAAGGGGACAGCAGCACTTTACAGGAATAACAGGGAAACAAAACACAAAGGTAACAACACAGGATGGTCAACTGGAACTCTTAAAATAATAAAACTACAACACAGCATGCATGTAAGGAAATAAATTAAAAGTTAATACTCTGAAGTTGCATAACTGCTGAATGTGATAATGACTGTATTAGAATGGTTGAAGTGCTGTATTTAGATCATTTAGGGGGGGAAACATCTCAAATAACCGTCCCGTTCTCCACCTACAGTATAAAAATTCATTGTTTTGGCTGGCTTTCACACAAGAGTGGGAGGATGTGTGTTGGCTACGAGGCGGAGATGACCGCGCTAAGTTTGGCCTGCTCCTCTCCGGGAAGTGAGGTCACGGCTGCTTGGAAGTCTGCAGAGTGGTGCTGGGCAAATTCTTTCATCAGCAGGGCCGAAGTGTTCTGGGTTTCTGTGGCGGAGAGACAAAAGACGAGTTAAGGGACGACAGGAAAAAGAAGGAAGATAGATGACTAACGCAGGAATGTCACAACAGGGAGAATGCTGAGGGGAAACAATCAACAGAGTGTCAGCTGTGCTAAGTTTTCTTTGTTTTTTAATAACTTTAGTACAAAAAGCTATCTGTACATCGAAAGAGTTCAGTTCAGTTCAGTTTGGATAACTCTTCACCTTTGTCAACATTCTTGTTGCCAATCACATGACTGGAAGCAGCAACTATGGGCTTCATTAACTTCACAACCTGAAAAGGGACAAAGAGATTTAAAAAAATTAGTAACAAATTTCAATATTTGTGTTAAAAAAAAAAATCGAATGTTTAACTTTGTGCATCCTGTTTTCATCTCTATGTCTTGTTAGATTGCAAAGGTTTGCCTGTATGCATAGATACTGTGGAATATTGTATAGAACATAACAAAATGTAATAAAAAAAAATGACTGAAAGATTGACGTGATGGTGGTCAATGCATGGGATCTGAATAGCTGCTCTACCTTCAGCACAGGGATTGTAATACACGGTGTAAATAATGTTTGTACTGTACCAGAGCAGGACTGTTAGTGTACAGCATAGCCAGGCAGTTGAACACTGTCTTGTTCTCCTCCATGTCCTCTTTCAGGGGAAGACGAGCCACCAGAGCAGGCACAACCTGTCAGAGAGCACACTGTGGTGATCTGTCTGTTCTCACGGAATGATCCTGCTTGTGAAAATGTGCTGTCAGCAGCAAACATCTTTGTTTTTTTGGCGAGCTGTAGATGTACCTGCTCCAGAGGGACAGCTTCCACATTGCTCAGTATCATCCTGCAGAGGGCAGCACACAGGTTGTCAATCACCCTGAGGTCGGATTCTTTGGTCAGCATGTTGGAAAACACAGACAGCATCATGGGATAGTCTCTGTACACACTTCACTAAGGAACAAGCTGTACGTGATGTTTATGCAACACACATTCACGCCGAGAGAAACACACACGCGCGAGAAGGATACGATACAACGATGGGTCCGGCAGCCTGGGCCAGACATCCCAGACCGAACACGCTGTTGTTGCGAACCTCGGCGTCGCTGTCCCTCACTCCGGCTACCAGCACGGGAAGCAAACGATTGGACAGTCGGCCTGCTACTCCGCGACCTCCGGGCACGCTCACAAGGGCCTGCAGGATTTCTCCAATCGTACCCACAGAGAAGGACCGGTCTGCCACCGTGCACGAGGATTTCTTTTGATGGGGAGAGAAAATGAATTAGTGTGATACTGAACAAGGTGTTACTTTAAGGCAGTACACTAAATATGGCTAAATATCAAAGGTTTGTGCCATTACGACTCCAGAGAGACTGCAACCTTTTACAAAATCCCCTTGTATTTTTGTCCGTGTAGCCCGTTGGGCTGCATGTTTGTACGAAAGGTTCTATATAAAAGTTGAGCTGAACGCCTGCGTCGGTCAGTAGGTTCAGACTCACAGCTTTGCTCATGATGAGAGGCAGCAGGTCATTGAGGAAAGGGGAGAAATTGTCTGCGGGCACAGAAGAAGCCAGCAGGGGAATTCCTTCACCGGCAAACTCCTGCAGCATGGCATCGTACTCGGCCTGAACGAGAGAGCACATCGACAGGAAGCACAATGATGTGACATGGACATTTTTGAAATAATTGTTAAATAAAGCATTCTCTGATTATCTAGAAGTAACTGAACCTCGTGCACTAAAAGTGTTCTATCCATTCACCTTCATAGGAATAAAGGTATCCACAATAATGTCATATTCATCAGTGTGTAAAAAGAAATCTGCCTCAGCGTTCTGACAGAGTATATTACTTGTTACATGTTCATGATTGTGATATGCAGCGAGAGGCCAGCCAACCTGTTGGTCTTCGTCATCAGCTTCATCACCAACACCACCACCACCACCACCGTCCTGACAAACCGTCTAAACACAGAGAAACAGTGGACTGTTATTAGCATAACTTCTTCTTATCATTTATGTGAAATTCCCGCTAAGTCCGCCTCCGTCTCACCTTTTTCTTGAGGACATCACGGATGACGTAGCTGATCTCCTTCAGGCGTGAAGGGTTCTGGAAGGCCTCCTCCTTGCAGGACTTAATGACATTGTTCATGGTTTCCAGGATGCCCATCACAACCTGCCGCTCGTGCTCTGCTCGCACCGTTTCCACAAAGCAAGGAAGCACCACATCCAGCAACTTCAGCAGGGCTGGGGGAGGGATACAAGTTGCACAGAGATGAGGAGGAACAAAATTCATATCAACTAAAAGCAAGTGCACTGATGTCTGTTCGAAAGAGGCTTAAAAGAACCAGCTGGTCTCCCTTGGTGTTCATTAATAGTCTCCACTGCAGCAGAATGCAGCACTGCCTGAGTCTTATTTCCTTAAAATAACTGTAGTATTTCATTCCTGTGAACAGAGGCTTTACCCTGGTGGTTGGCCTCAGTGGGATTCTCCTTCCACACTTTGTGCTGAGCACGACAAAACTGGCCCATGGCTCCAAAAGCTGCCCTGCGGACGTCCTCGTGGGGAAACTAAGGAGGGTGGGAAATGAGAGAGGATACAAAAAAAAGCATCAAGTTACAGCACAATGGATACTGTTGCACAGAGTAAAAATAGAAAATGAGAGATCAGTGGGGTCAGGAGAGTAAGAGAGAGAGACCAAGCAGCTGAAGTCACTGTTCTGAAGTGTTAACAAAACATGAACCTTCTACTCAGGCCTGGCCACTGGCATACGCGGGCTATGCTGTTGCTTAGAGCCACAACTACCAGGGGGGGCCACACATTAACTTGGACTGATGTTGGTGATGAAGAACTCTCTGCTGCATGGTGCTGCTTGTCTGTCTCTCTGCCGTCTGTGTCCTGTCTGTCTCTCTGCCGTCTGTGTCCTGTCTGTCTCTCTGCTGTCTGTGTCCTGTCTGTCTCTCTACTGTCTGTGTCCTGTCTGTCTCTCTGCCGTCTGTGTCCTGTCTGTGTCCTGTCTGTCTCTCTGCTGTCTGTGTCCTGTCTGTCTCTCTACTGTCTGTGTCCTGTCTGTCTCTCTACCATCTGTGTCCTGTCTGTGTCCTGTCTGTCTCTCTACTGTCTGTGTCCTGTCTGTCTCTCTACTGTCTGTGTCCTGTCTGTCTCTCTACTGTCTGTGTCCTGTCTGTGTCCTGTCTGTCTCTCTACTGTCTGTGTCCTGTCTGTGTCCTGTCTGTCTCTCTGCCGTCTGTGTCCTGTCTGTCTCTCTACTGTCTGTGTCCTGTCTGTGTCCTGTCTGTCTCTCTACTGTCTGTGTCCTGTCTGTCTCTCTACTGTCTGTGTCCTGTCGTGTCCTGTCTGTCTCTCTACTGTCTGTGTCCTGTCTGTGTCCTGTCTGTCTCTCTACTGTCTGTGTCCTGTCTGTGTCCTGTCTGTCTCTCTACTGTCTGTGTCCTGTCTGTGTCCTGTCTGTCTCTCTACTGTCTGTCTCTCTGCCATCTGTGTCCTGTCTGTCTCTCTGCTGTCTGTGTCCTGTCTGTCTCTCTACTGTCTGTGTCCTGTCCGTCTCTCTACTGTCTGTCTCTCTGCCATCTGTGTCCTGTCTGTCTCTCTGCCGTCTGTGTCCTGTCTGTCTCTCTGCCGTCTGTGTCCTGTCTGTCTCTCTGCCGTCTGTGTCCTGTCTGTGTCCTGTCTGTCTCTCTGCCTGTCTGTCTCTCTGCTGTCCTACTGTGAGTTACTATGGTTACGGGAAGACCCTCAAACTTGATTCTCAATAAAATCTGTGTGTGTGTGAATGTATCCTGATTGTTCCTCAATGCTGAAATCTTGTATTATAACATAACTGTACGTAACAAATCTGAAGCCAAATAAAAAGGGAAGCCTCAAAGCTCCTCCCTCCTGTGTGCAAATCATCATCATCATGCTTTGGTATTTATCCTCGTTATTACTGGTGAGACAGGACCTCTGGTTAATATCTTCATTTGGCTGCAAACTGAGGAGAGGATGGTTAATAAATTATTATTTATGTTAAACTTTATTAGGCCCTGGGGGAAATTTGTCTCTCCTACATCTGACATAAGAGCAGTGGCTGCTTACAATGCAGTTTCCACAGACAGACTCTGAGGTAGGAGTGGGCAGGAGTTTACATTTAAACATTTAGAGGAGATAATCTTGCTTATTCTTGCTGTGATGTGAGAACGCTGCCCACTGAACCAGCGAGCTGCCCCCACATCACAAAACAAGCCTGCAAGCTTCACTGGGTGAAGCTAAAAATATGATTTGTTTTATGTCAGCAGCAAAAAGGTGGAACTGAGAAACTCTATATCAACATAACATCTAAATGAAAAATGATAATGGTTTTGTCACTCCGCAGAAGATCACTGTTTCTCTGATACGTCCATTTAAACTGGTTTTATTTTGGGTATGTTTGTTTGTTTGTTTGGCACAATTTACACTTTCTTATTGTGGACTGTTGATGTTCATATGACAAATCTAAATCTAACAACTCTAAACACCAAATCAAGAAAAATGGAAGACATTCTCAATCCATCTACAGACACCGCTGAGACATAATGCATGCACAAATACAGACCACAGAGTGCCCTTCACAGTCCATAAGACAGACAACTGGGCCGACCAACCAGCTAGAGTGACTTACATCTCTCATCTCGTAAACCTGCTGGAAGCTGGACTCCAGGAAGGGCTGGAAGGCAGCACTGTCAAGGGAAATCACAGCAACACGTGTTAAAACACTCTTACAAGATAATTACAACTTGGGACTGCACACATTTTACTCTAATGACTGGTGGTTGTAATAACATTTCCGGGAGAAAAGAATATACTAGAGCAGCCATATAAATCTGTCTTACCCAGTGCTGAAGGCAATCTCTCCCAGTGCATCACAGGCGTCCTCCTTCTCATCGATGTAGGCGTTTTCCACGCTGAACCTGAAAGATGGAGAGACGTGGCATCACACGCTGGGACAGCTCATTTGTTGAACATGGTTAATAAATACACGTGTATGTGTGCACATCTGTGTGATGCCCCTACCCTGCAATGTCATGGACCTCTGTCTCAGTCTCATCTTCCAGAAAATCCACATCTTTTTCTTCTTCGTTGTTGTCGTTTTCGTCGTCGTCGTCGTCATCCAGCAGGACAAAGGTCTTGTCCTCCTCAAGGTGAGCCTGAAGAGAAGAGAGAGGAGTGAGGGAAATGAAATAATGTATTATTATTAGTATTATAATTATTATAAATACCCTGTAGGCTTTATAGTTGTCTGTATGCTTTATACCGTAATGCCTTCATTGGACTTGAGTGCCAGCAGCATGACTGTTGTAATAGCAGTGAGGTGAGGAGTCAGGCAGTCTGGGCTGACGGTGGATACAGCAGAGTATAGACTGTACCTGAAGAAGAGAAGCACAGAGACAGGTGAAGGAAAGGTGAAGGAAAGGGTTTATGGTTTATGGTTATACAATAAGAATTATTTAGTTTTTTCAAATAATTTTTTGGGCACGCTAAATTACATACGTGCAGCGTCTCAAGTCAGGGTCATCGATCGTGTCAGTGAGGTTGAGGCCCAGCTGAACACACTCTGCAGCAAGAGGACTGAAGACATCATTGCCGATGGTACGAGCCAGCACAGAGAGAGTATCTAACCGCAACAACAAAAAATGATCAACATCCGTCTATTCCAAGTAATAAAAAATGTTTTTTTCTTCTAAATGTGCTAACATCAATTTCTCTGAGGTTACCTACCCAACGACTGAGTTTGCAGAGACCTCATTTCCTCTGTGGTGGTAGTCAGGAAGCCCTTCAGGCTTTCAATAACTGGAGGGAAGTAGGGCACCAGCAGCTCCTTAGCAGCATTGGCTGATAAGACAGTGGTTCATAATGGGTTGGGTCACTTCATTCTGATCCGAGCACTAACATTTCCTTTGCAAGTTTATGTCATAGTGAACAACATGTGTTTGTAGGTTGATATGACCTGGTGACTAAAATATAAAGCTGCTCTCTTGCAAACTGCTACTCAAAGTTATAGCAGTGTGTTGACTATGACGAATCCGAACACTCCCAAAGGAAGATGGAAAGAGGTGTTACGCTTAACCTTCAGCTTACACAGTAAGCCAGAAAACCTGCATGATAATATTTTTTATTATTCTTCAGACAATTCTTTGACGGTTTCTTACCTATAGCACCTATGGCAGACACAGCGAGCTCTTTTATCTTGAGGTTTTCAGCGTTGTTGAGGGCAGACAACATAGTTTCCATCAGGGTGGGCAGGTAGGGCTCAATATCTGCTCCTGTATAGGAAGAGGAGCAAATAAAGATCAAGACAAAATAGATCCTGTTACAAAAACCTTGGATCACAAAAACTAAAATCATGGACAATAATAAATAACATTGTATGAAAGAACCTTTTAAAAACCAAATCAGCTAAAAAAAACAAAAAAAAGTTTGGATCATTTCATGTAGATTGTCGATTAGCTTTTTTTTACTGGTTTAATTGGTAATGTGTGTTAGTTAATGTCTGTGGAACTGTCATGTTTACTCTTGCAGTGGTACAAGGTATGCAGGTGTCTACCCTTTTTTCAGCTTACCTAGGTTCTCCATGAAATTCTCTAGGGCATAAAAGGCCTTAGTAACATGGCCGACCTTGGCCTCGTTCAAGGAAGAAAGGTAGTCCAGCAGCAAAGGCATCAGCTCTGCACAGTACTTGCTCACTTCAGGCTGGAAAGATAGGTGGAAAACAAAGTGAACAACAGACAGAGACAAATTACTTCTGAAAGATGTTGATTACAATAATAAAGATGATTGTATTCTGTAAACTATAGATGTACAGGTGCACTTATATTGTGAATTATTGAGTCTCTGTAAAAAAAAAAATTAAGTAAGCAGTAACCTGGACCAAAGTCTCAAGTCTGTGAGGATTTAACGGTTTTCAAATTTCTTTAATATTTTAAATATTTGCATTTACGTTGCCTCACCTGTAAATGTTCAGAGAACTGTCCGAGGGCAAAAAGGCCGGCACTGCGCACCACCTGATTAGTGTCAGAGAGACTCTGGCACACTGTCTGCAGTACAGATGACAGCATCCTAACACAGACAGACAAAAAAGAAGAATATATTCAAATCCTAGTGACCAACAAGACCACTCCTAATGTGAACATGTGTCCTAAGAGAAAAACATATATATTTAAAAATATACAGGAAACTTATTCCATGTCAACTGGACGTACTTGGTGCGTATGTGGTCAGCACAACCTTCAGCCAGCACTGCAAGACACATGAGGCCGCCCTTCCTCTGATAGGGGTTTTCACTGGCGAGACATGCCTGAGTGAGGGGCATCTAAAACACAAGACACAAGGGAATACATTTAAATTCTCATTGCAGTTTTAAAGATTCATCAAGACTTTAACAAAAGTTCACTTTAACATAACATTTGTTATTGTTCACATTAACATCTGGCTTACTTACTAGTTGCTGGAACAGTTTCTCTGGGGGCATATGGAGTGCCATAGTGTCAATAATCTGGAAATACAACAAAAATAATTTACGTTTAATCTTCTTTGCAGCTCCAAAGTAAATACACTACAGATCTATTAACACAAATAAGCACCTGAGCAGCACAGTGTTTGGGGTTGTCATTCTCTGCGCCATCTCCAGTGTCATCCTCCTCATCCTCAGGGTCTTGCTCACCAGGTGGCGGAGCCGCAACAAGCACAGGGAAAATAGCCTGCAGGATGGGGTTGAGCAGCTTCTGCTTCAGCACCGTCTACAAAGTAGAGACACAGATAACAATTTTATCAACATGTGAACTGAGTCGGAACTTTGTTTCTGGTTAAGCCAGCTGATACCGCAAGTAATCAGCCAGAAAACAAAGTATGAATATTATGTGTTTTGTCTGCATGCAATCAAATCACTTTGCATAGAAACATGCACACACGGGAGACCTGGACAGTTTTGTTAACATTTAACATTTGCTTTGTTAACATTTAGGTTAATAAGGTGTGCCTTTTATTTAATCTGTACCTCTGAAGGCTACTGTATACTTTATCTATGATAAAACAAAGAGCATCATCAATAATCCCCTAAATGCAAATCGAGAAATTTGGTAAGGAAGTGAAGGAAGTTTGTTTCCCAGTGTGCCCAAAACAGGAGAAAATGAACCCACTTGCAGTCAGTGCACAGGGAAAATTTGCAGTCTCCTATAACAGTAAAAGAAATAACTGTGCCAGGGTCTGCTACAACTATCTGTGCCTGAAACTTTACCCTTGTTAAATGTCCATGAAAATCAAGACAAGACTGAGGAACAGCTGCCACTATCTCCTCTAAAGAACAACCGATCCAGATGGATTAAGATGCACCCTGACTGTATACTGCAGATACTCCCTCTCCCATTCTTGATCCTTGATACTCATTACAAACTGAAGGACAGATATAGGTCATTTATTTATAGTAGCTAATGGATTACCTTGCTTTTCAGCTTGATGAGGAAGGCAATACAAGAGAGTGCTTTCACCCGCAGAGAGTCACTCAGTGCAGTATCGCTGCCCACCTGACACAAACATCGACAATGAACATTGTTACACATTTCTCATGTTGAGAAGTGAAAACGAAATTCAACACAAAACTGGGAAGTTAAGACGGAGTTCAGACATTCAGTTCCCACCTCCAAGCAGAAGCGGACAATGTCAACAACATGAGGGACGATGATGGACACCTCACTCTCCATGAGCTCATTAAACACCTCCATGGCCTCACTGGCTTGGTCCTGTAAAGACAAAGACAAACAGGTCTGATTCATCCGCACCTTTAAATACACTTCACTGCCAACAGTAGCATCAATATGTGTAGAAACAACTTTTACATATTAAAATTGACCTGATCTGCTTTGATCAGGTGTTTCAGCGCGACAATCAGACTTGGGATGATGGAACGCATCTGGTGCTGTGGGGAAGCAAAATGACATACAGACATTAAAAAGTGTCTACATGTTCAAAATAATCGTGTTTTAGATACAATGTAACACCTTAAACTAAACTTAACCTTAATGTATCTGATGGTAATGCATTGCCAAATATAAATGTACCCCATCCTAACTGAAACTGCCAAATGTCAAAGCTAAAACGGTAACGCTGCCTCACCATCTCTTCTGTGCCTGTGTATGCAGTAATGGCTGTGAGGGTGAGGATGCAGTAGTACAAGGCTGTCGGGTTGTTGTGGTCCTGCAGCACAGTGTTAAACAGCTGCAGCAGCTGGCAGTAGTGAGGCTTGAAAGGCTCCGGGTTGGACTCCATCACCTTATTCAGCAGCAGAAGGCCAACCTGTGAGGAAAGAAGAGTGTTGACATTCCAAAGGCTGTTATATTCAACTAGTATCAACCCTAAACAAAAAGGTGACTCTTAGGTCATACAATGAAAAACTAAATTAAAAGCCTGATATCTGACTTCAGTTATAAAATCTTTGACAGCCATCTTGTATCTAGTTTTTGTGAGCTGGGTAACAAACACCAATCTGTAGCCACAGCTTACAGAACAGAGATGCTCAGCCATCATTTGGATATCCTACTACAAAAATACAGTTAACTGTTAAACGAGTAGATAAATGAACAATTTCTAAATTCACAGGTGTTCCATGAGTCCTGTACCTGTCTGTCATGAGGGTTGCTGCTCTTGGTGGATTGATTGAGGAGCTGCAGCAGGGCAGGCCAGCGGTCTGGTGTCTCATGTTTAACCATCACTGCACACAGCTGGGAGAGCGAGTGCTGCACTGTGTGCCTGTAAAATACAGATACAGAGAGTTCAGGCGAATTCATACAGAACATTTCACAAGTGTGTGGAAGTATATATGGCCACACACACCTGAGGCAACATTTTTTCTGTGTCAATAAAATCTGTGGTTTGTAAGACAATGTATTTGTATAGACTAAAAAGCTTACTCTGTTTCCTGCATGAAGGCCTGCAGAACCACTGCCTTGAGGCTGCATAAATGAAGACAAACAAATTACATAGAATTAATAACTGTATATTCAACTGAATATAACAACTTTGTTTAGTGTTGCAATAACCTCTCTCTGTCATCAGGGCTAATCTTCTTCCAGTGTTTCTTCACCCTCAGCCTCAGCATCACTGCAGCTGACTGACGAATCTAAGAGGAAAAAACAGGAAAAGATTTCAGGTAGTTCACATAGATGAAAGCACGCAGTGACATCTCTCTCGGTCACACACACACACACACACACGCCTGGGAATGGTGCTTGGATCACACTGGATAAAATCATTATCTCACTGCTCAAACACACACAATACCTGAGGATTTTGGGAGCCGCTCATGACGGCACACAGGGCTGGGATAATGGCTGGGTCTTTGAAAGCCTGTTTCAGCTGGGCAGTGGCCTGAGAGGGGGACAAAAGAGACCCCACTAAGTTGGCTGGCTGCCACAAATCACTCCACATTATTGTACAAATCACATGGCCCCCATTCATATTGCAACGTGCGGCCAAATGACTCCAGCCTGGATGATGCTTCCTTAAAATGAAGTTTAAGTTAGCTACAGTTGGTTAACTGACAGCAGACAGTTAATAACGTTAGAGATCACTCTTTGACAGTTAGCTAGCAGCACGTTACCAGACGTTAACACAGCTAAGTTAGCCATCTTAATTCGATAACCAATAACTTGTCGTCTGTCTAACAAACTAGTGCTAACTTGAATGGAGTTATTAGTGGCGTTACCTGCTGAATAATGGCATTGTCAGGCTGTGTCAGCTGTGAGAGAATTTGCTCAAGTTGCTCTGTCATCTTGACAGCTCGGAGCTATCGCTTTCCGTTAACCTGTTGCGACCGTTGACGTTAATATTTCCGATCAATCTGGCTAGATTGACCAACTGTCCTTTCGCGGTGCGGTTACCCGAGTATGCTACGCCTGTCAAATATGTAAACAAAGCCTCCGTGGGCAGGTTTAATCTCTAGCCAACGAGTTTGTCGCGATAATCCTCTTTTTAAAAAAAAGTCGGATACGTGTGAAGTTATCAAGCCGAAAAGTAGAGTCAGACAGGTTGGAGCCTCTAGCTCGGTCTGGTCCGTTAATGCCTCAACTGCCAGCACGCGGGGCAGAACCGGCCAGGAGTTCCATGTGAGTTGTGTTAAAGAGACCTGCAGCTGTCAGTGTTTTTAGTCTGATAGAAACAAACAGCGCCCCCAGCAGGAGAGGAGGACACCCTGCAACAATGCTACACCTCTAGTCACAGTACCTGTGCACTACTTTGGCATTTTTACTTTAATGTTGGTGTATCTGTATCCCGGTATCAGAGGAAACACATTGCAGTTCAGAAGTGAGTTGCAGTTAATATTTTCAGTTAATTAATGCTGATTATTGTTTTGAATAATTCATTATTAACATGTGAAAAAATGTGGAAAATACGCAACATTTATGTAAAACATCATGAATATCAGTTGATATATTGTTATCCATTTTTAAACTTTCATAATTCAATATCAGCCTAATCCAATTGCAGCACTGGTCTGACTACAATGACATTCTTGACCATCAAGTATCTTTAACATTCTTACACAACACTAAAAATACTAGATGATAATACTTTTACTTAAGTTGGATTTCTATTGCTGGGGTTCTACTTGTAATCAAGTACTGTACAGGAGCAATATTTCTTCCATTTATTTATTTAATATTTAATTTATATTAAAACACAATTACTGACTATACTACAGATTGCATGAAAAATGCATTTTTGTTACAGGCCAAGGTAAACTGGGTAAGGCACTCAATAAACTGTGCTGTGGGGAGGGTGAGAGTTTACACACTTTGCAGACAACAAAAGAAAGGCCGGTGGGTTTGCACGCCACGCCCACAACAGCTTACTGAAAACACAACCTTGTGGCTAATCTGCATTGTCTGGTAAAGGAGCACAGAAGAAGTCATCGTGTAATTTATCACTTATCACATTGTTTATGTGGAAGCAAAACAAAATATAATTGATTAAAATGATGATATTCAATATTCAAATGTAATCTAGTTAGTTAGTTTCACAGTAGGAGTGCCTTACAAATACACCTACGGTACAAATACAGTGCAGTATTTGTGGTCATCAAAGGCCAAGCTCAAGTCCACTCAGCGCATACCAATGCTAATGCACTGCACACCTGTTCACCAACCCCCTATACACACCAACACCACCTACCCCTTCTTGTATGTCTTGGCTCGTACAAGATCACACAAACACACCCTGCCCGGGCAGAGATCAGTAGGAATGCAAACGTGCCAGTTAGGCTCACTATTCTCGCATCATTTCACCGCTAAGTGACTGATTACCACGTCAATACAGCCAAAGACAAACACAAACAATCACTCAAGGATGGTAACACGCGGCCTAATCTATTTCATCTTTGTGAAAAGAAATGCAAATGGAGGTAAAGTTTGCCTCATCATGTCTCAACCCACCGTACAGGATGGATGGATGGATGTTGTGAGTTGAACCTATAGTCTCTTTCCATGAACAGTGCAGAAATTAAAAAGTTAAATATTATATGGCAGCAGCAGACAGCACTTTCAAACAAAATATTGCGTTTAATAGTAAGTGGGCCCACTGCTTTAGATTTATATGTGGATTTCTCAATCGTCAACAATAATGCTGACTAAGAAGTATTGGTGATTCATAAATTATTCATGCTTGAGACCCAGAAACTATATTTAGTCCACTGATCTAAGACTGAAGCTCATGGAAATATAATTAATCATGCCACTGGGAGACTCACATTCAGATTCATGCCCAAAAGCTTATGTGCTGACAATGTAAAAAACTGTTCCCATAAAAATAGCAATACTGCCCTTTCTTTATCAAGGATATAAAACATGCGTCTGAAAGCTGCAAACAAACAAACAAACAAACAAACAAAGAACCATCAGTTGTAGTCTGATCATTTTAGCCTCAAAACCATCACTGCAAATTCAGAATTTGGGCCACACATTTGGGAGGAGTGAGGCTCAAGGTACCTTGAAATGCAGAGTAAACACCTTGTTACATGTTGTTGTTTCTTTCAACTGCATGAATAGAATATTTAACATCCAGTTCATCTAAAGAATCAGAGATGGTTTATGTATTTTTATACTTTATCTGTATCTTAGTATAGCGATGAAATGCGTCTACTTGTTTTACCTTCCACTTCTTTCACCCAAACCCACTGAGATTTCTTACACACAGATCACGAACTAGTTGCGAAAAAGTCAATGCTGGATTAACCCCAGTTAATCTCTGCTCCTGCTGCTCGCACTGTATTCTTATGCTGCGATATAACATAGCTCAAGTATGCTGTGTAATCATTTATTTAAACACAAATTAAGGAATACATATTATGTATGCACAGTATCAGATGAAATAATTAAAACCTTTAACTAGATTTTGACACACATGGCCTCAATGTTAGGTGATGAAACAGGACCCGCTTTAAGGCCAAGTTTATACTGTGCATATTTATATTACCAAACAAAATGATATTTAAGGAAAACAGTGAATGTGTCGACCCTGACAAAACTCAAACAATCCACCAAAAATCAAACAATATATATCATTTTAAATATCCATGTATCATTTTTAACATTTAAATATAAGTAGAGCTTGGTGATGTGTTTATATTTAATATTGATTGGTATTTGGTATCTTTTCAAACTTTCCTTTTGTCTCCAAACCTGAAAAAATAAAAATTTAAAAGCAAAGAATGAATCTAAGTGGCCAATGTGTCATGACTGCCATCCATGAAGGGTGAATCAAAGAGATTGGCCTAAATCCAAACACCCACCTACCTCCCTGCCCACACCCACACACGTCTTTATAAACAGCGTCTGGTAGCTGCGCGCAATTTTTGAACGTTGATTGGCCTCTGCTGGTTTGAGCTGGACAGGTCCTTGCTGTTGTCTCTTTAGGTTTACGGCCCTATCCTGTTGGATTTTACGCAATTTTGGCACCGTTACCTGAGATTTTTTGTGCGTATTTTTTTCGTTTTTACACTTTTAACGCAACAAGAACCTGTCAGCAATGGCAGACTGGAAGTCGCAGATAAGCTACAACTACAACCCCTCGTACCATGCCTACGCCTACGGCCTCGTGTACCAACCCGGGCCTGAGCAAAACCACGGGAACTTGGCCAGCTGGGGCGAAGCTGGGGTCACAGATTTGAGCAACTACAACCCTGGCGTGACACAGGCCTATTATGCTACCACCGCAAGGACCCGGGAAGAGTCCCCACCTCACAGTCCGGAGCAGCACTACCAGGGCACCGGGGTTGTCTACCTCAGTGATAACCCAGGAGGCCGTCTGCTCCTGGCTGGACAACACAGGGCTGCATACGACTCACGGGAACATGAGGCCAGGCGGGCCGGGAGCGATTCAACCAGTGACTCGGAGGCGCACACCTCCCCAGGTATGACGTTTTTACTTAGCATTTTCCAAAGAGGCTAATGTTAGCTGTGAAATTAGCTGTGACGCAGTTGCAACTTTATATTTAACTACAACTTGTGACGCATTGAGTCAGTGCTTACGTCTCCTCCTTGGCTGCTCAAAGCAACAATTTCTTCCACCAGAATGGGCCCCGGAATCCAACTGAGGTCCATTTTAGTTTTAAAAGTCATTCGCAAATATCCCGCCACAGATTTTACAACGTGCTCCTGGAAGAAGTGGCGACATCTCGCGACAGAATTTGAGAATATCGGGGGAAAACTCACAATATGTCCAAACTAATGTATTTTGTTGTTTCTCTTGTTTTGAATGTTTAATTTCATTGTAGTGGTGACTGGGACCGACTCCTAATGCATCCATACTGTGATATACTGTATACAAGTCTTAAATGCTCCAATAAAAAATGATGTGTGCTCACTCTCATGGTTTCCCTTCACTTAGATTCATGGAGTTCTGGCAGCAGCAGAGAAGGCAGTCTCCCCCAGGCCGACCCGACTACATGGGCGAATAAAGACCTCGACGATGAGACAAGCAGCAGGAGCCCTGATGCCAGCGAAGATGTTTCCAGCTCCCTCGTGGAGGAGCCACGGGTCTTTGTGGTGACGGGGGATGAGAGCACTACCATCACCTCCCTGCATGTACCTTTAACTGCCCCAAAGAAGTCAAGCACTACTGCCGTCAGTAAGCCTAAAGCAACGGTCCGGGCAGCCTTCTCCGAGGCTCAGATGAATACTCTTGTCCAGCGCTTCAGTGTGCAGAGGTACCTCACCCCTGCTGAAATGAAAAACCTGGCAGAACTGACGGGGCTGACCTACAAACAGGTGAGGGGTTCAAGAAGGTTGGAGCACACAAGTACAGTGAAATTGAATTCCCTGTACAATATCTGATCAGTTGGATCTCCTTCATCTTTTTTTTTTTTTTGAAGGTTAAGACTTGGTTTCAGAACCGAAGGATGAAGCTAAGGAGGCACCAGAAAGATACCAGCTGGGTGTCTGAGCGCTACACCACCAACAAAGGCAGCCCAATTCAGGGAACTGCCTTCCCCAACATTGGCTCACACATCCCGTCTGTAAGTAGCTCCCATTATTTGCACTATATAACACACAAATGCAGAAAAGTTAAAAGTGGGATCAGAACATTGTCCTGTCCAGGTTTCCTGTTAACAGATGACAGAGAAATAGTGGCTTGGACATAGAACAAGACGTCCGTAATGGAGGCCTAACTATAGTCTGGTTACGGCCTTAAAGGCGAGGCGAAACAATCAATATACTGTGATATAGGATAGTTTAAATTTATTATGAATAAACTGATTGTATTAATCTGAACCACCACTTGTTTGTGTTCCAGTATCAGGGAGATGGTCGGCCCCAGCTCAAGGAGCATTACACCCAGCACATGATGGAGGCAGCCTTCAAGAAGACTGCTCCACAGAACCTGGCCTTCTATCTGGCTGCTATGGGCTCTGCTGCTGGACCTGCTGGCTACACCTCCTGGTCCGCTGGCCCGCCCCAGACTGCAGTGCCCGCCAGGCCGCAGGCAGCTGGCTGGTCCATGCCCCCAGGCATCAGCCATTACGAATACAACCCCAGTGCATTCAGCTCAGCCAGTGTTGCCTCCGCAAACAACAGCGGGCTCGACACAAGCGTTGAAAGCAAAGATGGAGAGCCTGTCAACAACCGCAGCTCCTTAAACACAGCCATAGTACATAACCTCAGCCAGTAGGTCATGTTTGAGCTGCTGTGCGTGTAAGCTTTTATGTAAATGTTACCCGACAGCCATGTTTATATTTTTCTATTCAAGTTTCCTGACTAGTTTGTGATCAATTGGGGTGCTTTTTGTCAGGCGGGGTGTACATATGCTTTGTTCATACTTCTGTTCAAAAGTGTTTTACCTTTTTAGCTTGAAGTTTTATTTTTATATGCAATTATTTAATGTGTGTTGGTGTGTTCTTTGCGCTTGGTGAAACTAGATGTGTCCAGGTTGGATGCATTCTTGGGATTACATGTTTTTTGGAAATGTTTAAGACAAAGTGCTGACACAGATCTGATGTGCACGAATTCCAATGGATTTTTTTCTATAAATACAGGTCCACTTTGGCAACTTGAAACATTGTCTTTGTTTTACTTGAGTGTTTTACTGAGAGCGTGATAATGTGGTAACACATATGAATCATTAGTTTTCTGTAATCTGTGATAAAACGGTTTTACCAACTGCAGCTAAATAAAACGTTTGTGACGTCAATCGTACACAATTTAGGCTGAGTTGGTAATATCATGGAGTGGCAAAGTAGATAGACCTTTTTTAAGTATAAAGTTCTGGGCAAAATGGAGACTTGTTTCTTGCAGTATTGTATTAAAAGCATTTTATTGAAAAGACTATTTACATCAGAACCAAAATCAGTCAATGGTGACCATAGAATACAACGACAACATTGCTCCCATCACCAACAATTTTGCAACCACTCTTCAATCTACAAGGCATCGTTCCTCGTATCCACTGCAGGTCCATGTAGAGCTGGGCAGGGCCAGTGCAAAACATTTCTATTATATATGAATATGCTGCCGTAAGTGCGGAGGAGTATAATTGCAAATTGTAACACTTACACTGCTGCATTATCAATCGAGACTACAGAGTTGTTATCATAGCAGGTAACCCATGTAATGCAGGGAATAAAGAATGTGTAGGTCCTGCCAAGCCTCGATAGACCATGAAGTAGGAACGAGAGCAGATGATGCCGCCATAAAAGAATTAAATCCATTCACTCGCGTATATCTTCATACATCTGATCCATTCACTCCTGATGGGACACAATCATCCCTTTGTACTGAAATATTCCATTTTATCCTTTAATACATGATCCCCCTCCCCAGCTCACCCTTCATTTGTCCATTCATCCAAAAAACTACCGCTTATTTCAACAATGACAGCTCTACTTCAACGATGAGCTCCTGTCAAATCAAGGTAAAGGCCCCTGTTTCTCCTCCCATCGACCCTATAGGAGGTGTGTGTTTGTGTGTGTTGTGTATGACAAAGCAAAATAATGAGGTTTGTCCATGTGTGCTATGGGACGTGTGTTTATAGCTGTGTGTCTGCATGTATGCATATTTCACGTCTAGTCCATCTTGAGGCTACGGTAGATGTAGCGAATAAATGCCAGCGAGGCCCAGAACGACACGCTGCCCAGCATCAGTGAGAACACCATCGCTGTGAGCAGAGAGTAGCCGAAGAACTCTGTGCTCTGCACCAGGCCGCTCATAGAGGACCGGTTCCGGTAGTAGAAAACCGAGTAGACAAAGATGAAGATGCCAGTGGAGCCGGTGCTGAGCACGCTCCGCCACCACCATCGGTAGTCCTCGCCAGACAGCAGGAAGTAGGTAAGCGCCACTGAGATGCAGGCGCCCACCGAGAGGAGAATGGCATAGACGCACAGCAGGATGCCGTAGAGGGTGTAGTGCTCTCTGCCCCAAACAGTGGCAAAGATGTAGTACAGCTCTACTGAGATGGCACTGAGGGAGAAAATTCATAGAAAGAAGAAATGAGTGTGTAGGAAATGAAACAAAATCTCATTGCGGGATTTCTTTTTAAGTGCTACCAAAAATTTTAATTTCACCCTCCTGCGTTAAAGCTAAAGACAGCTCACCTAAATGGCAGGAAGCCACCGATGGCCATGTGCACAGCCGTGTGTTTGTACCATGGCTGTGTAGGGATCTGCCGGGCGATGTTGCGAGTGCGGCAGGGCGCCTGGAAGCTACCGGCTCGGTTCTTTCCCACGATGCCGCCGATGACGGTGAGCGGGAACCCCACCAGAATCCAGGCACCCAGAAGGAGGAGCACGGTGGTGGCCGGCAGAGCCTGGGTGGAGCCGCTCCACCAGTGGATCGAGTTCACGACACTCCATGTCAGGAACAGAGGCGCTGTGGGAACGAATTATTATTATTAATTATTATGAAAGTCCATATAAAGTAAGAATAACTATCTGTTCTGAGTGTGTCAGACCAAGTAGGAAGTAGGAAGTGTTATTAACCACCCAGCCAAATTTGAATGATTAAAAATATTGACAAGTTTATGAAATTAGGTGTCAAAATCATGTAAAAATGAGCAGTATTCTCAGCTCCAGGACTGTGGGGGCGTGTCCGCTAAATGCGCTGAAGCATGGGAGTAGTCAAGCAGCAATTTTGAAGCGACTGAAACGTGTCAGATGAGTTCAGAGAATGACATGACTAACTCTGAAACACTCTGAGCCAGATGATTTAATCTCTATCTCTCTGCTAGGGGTGTAGGGGTATGCTTGGGGTGGCCTCAGTGTGTCATCGAGCCGCCCTTTAGGACCGCCCAAAAAATCCTGGACTGAAAACTGGTGAAAAACTGTTTTAACCTCTAAACTCCACATTTCAGTATCGTTCAAAGTCATTCCACATGTTTTCAGCAACTATTTTCCAACATATGTATTTTGAAAGAATTGTATTAATGTCTCTTAATGATGAAAATATGAGACAGCCAGGGGGATGATTTATTCTTGAGGTTTACAGTCCCAGCTTCAAGGCAAAACCTCAAAAACAAAACATTCATCAGCATTAAATGTTATTTATGTTTCCCCAGATCCTTCTTCAACTTAATTATCTATTTTAATATGCAGAAATGGAAAATGCTGGGAGGAGAAATGTGAAACGAGGACATAGAGACTAGGTGAGGATTGAGGATTAATGGAGATAAATGGGTATAAAAACATCCAGCTAGTGGCAGGTGGAGCTTATCTGAATGCAAAAACTGTGAAGACACTAATTATTTATTATTTATGTTTATTTGAGAAAAACTTTAAGGATAATTTTATGGTAAATAGTTGTGAAATTGAATATACCATACAGAGCAATGGCATGAAAATAGCTATTTGTTGGAACAGGATTTTCAAGGACACTATTATGTCAAGTGATCCCAAATCCGTCTCATTGGACTCACCGGAGAAGAGCGACGAGGTGAGGATGATGTTCCACACCCAGCGCTGGCCGTTAATCTGCGTGTAGAAGCTGCATGACACGTATCCCGACACACAGCTGGTCAGAGCGTACAGGACGATAGCTGCAGAATTGATGGCACCATGGCGGTGTACGTTAAACATTCCCAGCAGCGCCATGACGATAATTCCTATCGCAAGGAGGAGACATTAGAGTGATCAGACCCCTGCAGCAGGTTTGGTTATCAGTTGTCTAGTTGTCATATGACTGCTTTTCAGTACTGAGAAAGACTTGCTATGGGTCAGAAACACTTAGAAAACAAGTCTGCTCAATTTCCACACAGAACAATGACGGCCTCTAATACTGTTGTGGAATTGTACAGAGCATGTTCAGCCATGTGTGTTGCTGTGTGTGTGTGTATTTGAGAGTGAACACTCACCTGTGGCAAGGGTAAGGAACTGAGCCCCCACTCCCAGCACAGCACACAGCAGGCTTTTGTAAGGCGGAAACCTGAAGACGTCCGTGTGTATGATCTTCCAGCCGTTGTCGCCCTGGTCCAAATCGTCACAGCCGCCCTCTTCCTCCACATTGTACCTGGAGGGGAGGTTATTATTACAGTAGATGTTATTATGAACCTGACCAGCAGAAAGCCTAAAGTTTGTGTTAAGTAAGAATAAATATGTGTTCTGAGTTTGTCAGACCAAAGAAGAAAGTGTTCTTAACCACCCAGCTGAAGCCACGCACACTCGTTGGAGAAGTCAAGCAGCAATTTTGAAGCGACTGAAACGTGTCAGATGAGCTCAGAGAATGACATGACTAACTTTGAAACACTCTGAGCGAGATGAATTAATCTCTATCTCTCTGCTAGGGGTGCAGGGGTACCACCCTTTAGGACCGGCCAAAAAATCCTGGACTGAAAACTGGTGAAAAACTGTTTTGACCTCTAACTCCACATTTCAGTAATATATCGTTCAAAGTCTTTTCACATGTTTTTAGCAACTATTTTCCAACATATTTAATGTATTCTGAAAGAAATCTCAGAATTGCCTTTAACAGTCTCTAAGCAGAAAGTCTATTAGACTTAGATGGGCTGGTATGATCTATATGATCTATATCTCAAATTCAATTCATGTCTTTAAGAATAAACAAGATACTGTATGAAAGATCTAAACTAGCCTGTACCTGCACTCACACTTATAATTCATAACATTATGTCCAACAGAGAATGTGAAAGTTTTACAAGCCAAAATGTATAACTTTAAAGCCAAACTATTTAAGACCTTTTCAATGGAAGTCAGGAAAACATTATTTGCTACCTGATCTCAGCAGGTACAAACATTTAATTACATTAACATTAACATTTAACTACGTGTTTTTAAGACCTTTTTTACCTTAAGTGATGCTAGTTTTGTACTGACAGTGCGTTGAGGATCTTCATATTAAAGATACAATGATCCAGAAATAACCATGTCCTTCACTGACCAACCTGGCAAAGTCATTCTTAAGGACCCGCATCAGGATGATGATGACAAAGCCCAGCAGCAGCACCACCAGCACCAGTGAATTGATGATGGACAGCCAGTGGATCTCCAGTGTTTTGGGGAAAAATGAATAATCTCTGAGGCGCTCAGCCCTCCGGGCATGAGGCAGAGGTGACTCGAACCAGTGCACGCTGTAGGTGTGGGTGACTGTCACACTGCCTCCACCGACTCCGACTCCACCCACGGCAGCACCCGCCCCCTCCTCCAGGGGGACAGGTTTGACGTCTTTTACTGAGACATTAGCGAAGATCACCGAGTCACCATTGTACTCGATGTTGAAGTCCAGGTGAGTCCACAAACCCACCTGTTGAAGATTAGAGAGAAGAGGGCAGGGAGAGAACAAAAAAAGACAACAAAGAGAAAGGAGAATGACAATTAGCACGGCTGAGTTTAATCAGGTACTTTGCATAAAGATAACTTACACTATGCTCACACAGTCTTTCTGTGTTTGTCTTTGTCTCCCTCATAAAATCAAACCTGCTCTACATGTCCCACAAACCAGAAGCATAGCAGGTTTACCTTGTGGCTGTGAGGCAGGAAGCCGCTCTCCTCTATGTATCCCACAAACCCCCAGATTGGAATGTCATCCAGGACAAACTCAAAGTAGAACAGCTCCTCGATGGCCTCGCGAAGCTGGTCCACCTGACACACACGTAAACATATCCACGATCACATCCCCTGTGTTTTATGGACCACAACTTGAAGTATAAGTGTTTATTTAATTAAACGAGTTTGGTAAAGAACTTATGATGGTTTTAATAATCACTGAGCCTGCTGAGACGCCTGTGAAAGAACCATTTATTTGACAGGCAATGTTGAGCAATGCTAATTAACAAATGCAGGCTTAAATATAAAATCAAGCTGCTTAATAAATGATTAACAGTTTAAATCATCTTTGAGCCCAGAGTATTTAACTTTAACCCACTATGTGTGGTAGTATACAAAGCATTAAATTCATATTATCCTGGTCTTGTGTAAATAAATACCTGTTTCTCTGAAAGAGTGAGCTGGCAAAGAGTTTTCTTGTCCACGTTTTCTCTGAAGCGGATGTGATATAATGACTCTGCCATCCTGTCACCATCCAACACTTCTCCCAGACTCAGGGACTTATGATGCACCTGAAGAAGAAGTGTTATAATATGAGTAACCGCTGGGGGAAAAAAAAAAAAAATCAATCAAACAAAGCATTAGTTTGTCATAATTCTGTGAGCACATACAGCTATGAGGTAGTTATAACAGGCTAACGGGAAAAAATGCAGCAGGCAACAATCACACTACATCACTGTATGCTTGGTGTTGAAGTACCACATCCAATAAAGTTACTGTGCTGCCGCTAACACAATCGCACTTCCAATTATGCCTTTGCTTCAAAGGCACGAGTCAGGAATTAAACCTTAAACAAAGAGACAAAACTCATGTTTACTTAAGATGGCAGGCATAGACAGCCTTTGCAATGATGCAAATGATTACACCGGACAATTGTTTTGCAATTCTCTGTGTATATTGTATCTGTCCAAGTTAAATAAACATGGAGCATGGTGGATAAATACCTTTAAGATTGAAATATTTTTACAAGAAATGTTACTTTGGTGTTATCTTCACATTAGCATGACAAAATAATCTCCAGTTCCCTCTGTGAATTACAGCAACCCATTAAAACACAGAGAAACAGAACAAACACTGACCTTCTCCGGCCTGCAAACAGGCAGGGTGTAGTAGTGATACGTCTCCTGGGGGTTATGATAAGGGCCTACTTTGTTGACAAAGAGAGTCACGTTGTCCCCTTGCTTGTAGCCCGCTGTCCAGCTTGTGAACAAGCACAGAATCAAGACGCAGTGCAGACCCATCGTCCTCTGGCAGCCACCTGGCAGGTATCCTGTTCCACAGTGCATAACCCCTGTCGCAAAGATGGACAGTTCATCAGTTCACGGGGCACAGGTGTGATTCAAACTAAACTGTGTCAGTACGCCTCTGATTTCAAGTCAAAGAATGTGCTCATGTCCATGCCATTCACACCCCATATGTGATGATTTAGACGTCAAGTGGAGATTTTTATGCAGCGTCACTCTCTCAACCTTCTAACAGACTGAGCAGAAAACTGAGAAACCGTCAGGCGGAACTCTGAGAAATGTGCAGCCATATTACATTTTATTCATCATCAATTCTAGCAGTCCTTTTTGACTGGAAGTACATCTGATCTGTCTGTTTTCTGACAGCCTGTTATAAGTTTGCCAAGTAAAACTACCCACAGTTCTTATTAGTTTTGAAGACCACGGGGATCTCCCAATTTCAAAATGCATTGGAAACACTGCATGCTAACCCGCATTAACACCACATTTGGAAGTGAAATGACGATACAGCGCAGTACAGTGTCATTGTTTCCTGTATTAGTTTAGAAAAGTCCTGTAATAGCAGCAAGTAGCAAAACTTAACACTAAACTAATGACCTACCACATGTAATGTTATTTGTCATTTATATGTTAATTTGAGGTTGTAGCACTACTGGTTGAGCACAACACAGCAATGCAATGTGTTAAGCATGAATAAAAGTTAGAATGCTCTGGGGACAGCTGTTTCTATTCAAACATAGTGTATGTGCCATGTTTTTAAACACATCACAATATGGATTTAGCTGGTTTCTGACCAAAGCTACTGATTAGAGCTTCGTGGTGGTGCTGGTCTCAAGATCACTTGTCAATAACCTCCTGTCAAACTGTCTCCTGCCGTGTCTCTTCAGAGCAGCATCGCAGCTGCAGCTCTGGACCTCCTGAACTTTTCAGTGGCAGGTTTTTAAAGATGGGATTTCAAACAGAATTATATCAGGTGGACAAATAACAACAGCCAAGGCAGTAACGCTTTTATAAACTCTTTATATCAACAACAAGTTAGGTGTAGGTAAGAACTAGGTCAGGTATCAAAGTGCCACAAACGCAGGGCACATCCTATTTGTCTTGGTGATTCTGTGCAAAGAAACGTCACTGTAACGACCTCACTGATTCGTGTTAAACAAACAACTTAGCCTACATCAACATAGCTTTGTCCTAAAGAGGCGCATTGCATTTCTTCACGGGGCCCGACTTAATAAGACAGGACGTGTCTACAGACAAGAAGTTAGCTGTATTTGCTTTACCGGTATCACTGGTGTGTCGCTCCCGCTGCTGCAGATCCAACAAAGCCTGTCTGTCCTCCGGATTCCTTACACTTGAGGCCCCGACGGTCTCCTCTCTGCTCCGGTATGCGCCCTCAATGTAAAGACTTACAGCTGAACATCTTACGCTGTGTCCCAATGTATTATGCATCCATTGCGTTCATATCCGGGTACACCAAGTACTTTTATTGACACATGAGACAGTGTAGAAGAGAAGAGGGGGTCCGACTCCACGTCACCTTAAAAATAAAAATAACGACGACTCGGTTGAGTTTTCCGGAGTGGGCGGAGAAACAAAAACACACCGCAGACGTTACCGGTTATTCGTAGCCGGTAATATATCCCCCCTCACAAACCATTTGCAACTAGCATGGTTTATTTTCGTGCTTTAACGCCACCGAAAACCGACATTTAGACAATTTGAGCCCCGACCTGAGAGACTCTATTATTTTGCTGTACTGACCGGATTTCCTTCAATCTCCATGAACCAATCAAATGCCCTCACAGCACTTCCCTGTTAGATCTCAGACATGTTTAATCAAACGCGCGCTATCGATGCGCGGTTCTCCAGCGTCTTTGACGATGCCGCGCTCGACAGATCGATAGATGATGTCTGCTATTTGATTTCCCGCGAAAGAGACGCTGTTCCGCGCGCCAGAGCCGCTGGGATACGTACACAAAGTCGAGCTTAACGGCCAACTGGTGAGTCCGTTGTAAACAATAAAACGGTTTAACTAAATTTAATATGTACAGTATAGAGATGCCATGACCTGTTGCTGTGTGCTAACAACGTGTGCATTGTGAATAAATGTAGATTTATGTTTAAGCCTAGCCGCTGGCTACACTTCTGCAGCTCTAGTTAGCTCTCTGCGGCAAAGTTAGCCACTTGCCCGGACACGTTTTATCCCCGTACGCCTGATTTCATTCAAAAACTGCCAATGCCATGTTTCATTGTAAATCCACACTCATAGAACATATCTCATATTATGTGTTTACTATTAACTAGTCTTTAATTCGGCTGCCATCACACGAAGCAGCACACACGCTCTCACTCTCAGCGCGCGCGCACACACACACACACACACACACACACTTGCTCCGTCATTTCTGACTACCTCTGCTATATGCTGCTATTTGTATTTAACATTTTTATTTATACAGTCACTTTCTGCTTTTATATAGTTTTTGCATAGATGTTTAGCACGGGTTAACTTCTTAACACAGTTCTATATTTATCTTCTATGCAAATGTTTAATTCCCCTGCACATTTTTCATTTCTCTGTACATATTTAAATCTTATGCAAATGTTTAATTTTGCTACAAATGTTTAATCTCTCTGTACATATTTAAATTTAGATCTATCTCAGGTTTATTTTAACATATGGATGTTCAATGTATGCATGCTGCTACTGGATGCTTGAATTTCTTTCAGGATCAATAAAGTATCTATCTGTCTATCTGTCTGTAATGTTAAACAATATGTAATGTTTTAAGGTCAGGTGTGTAACTATTTATCATCATTGTCCTTTATTTCAGTTTGAGCTTCAGCCCAACACCATGGGAATACACGGACTTGCCAAGCTGATTGCTGACCAGGCCCCTGGTGCCATCAAAGAACAAGACATCAAGAACTATTTTGGTAACCTTCTAGACATTCCTCTACATGTTGATTGTGAAGTCTGCATGAGAAATGAGAATGAGATCTGCCTTGTGTGATTTAGATCAATGCTGTATCAGATGGTATGAGGACACAACCACTGACAGTATAAAGAACAAAGATGGAAGGGGAATCACAATAGAGCACAGTCCTGCATAAAAACTGACAGGCACGTCAGACTGTAGGTCTCGTTAATTATTCGCAGCAGTTTGTGATTTGTTATGGGGCTGTAGTAATAATTTGAAATTAATGGCTCATAACTTTATGCTCAATTTCTCTTGATTCAGTTGCTGTATTAATATTCTAAGTGTAACGCGTGCAGGGCTGAATTTATTGGCAAATAAAAGAATATTATCCACTTTACTTTGCCTTTTAAAATATAGTAAATTAAGACTTGCATAGGAATCATGTTGTAGATTATTGGTTATTGTTGATGATCCCTGCTGTTTTGAATATGCTAACTGCTTCTTGAAACCTTTGCAGGTAGGAAAATTGCTATAGATGCCTCCATGTGTATCTACCAGTTCCTGATTGCCGTGCGACAGGATGGGAATGTTCTGCAGAACGAGGATGGAGAGACAACAAGGTACAACCGTCACAATACAGACAGACCTTTCACAGAGTATTCAGAGAATAGTTGACACGTTAGATGTGCAGTAGTTCAACTGCTTGCTGTTTTTCTCAGCCACCTCATGGGAATGTTCTACCGGACAATCCGCATGCTGGAACACGGCATCAAACCTGTGTACGTGTTTGATGGCAAGCCCCCACAGCTCAAGTCAGCAGAGGTCAGTACGGGAGTCATCGCTGTGTCGTGAATGAAAATTTTACAGACTTGCATTTGCTCACTCCCCCCTTTCGAATAATGAATTATGTTTTGTTTTTATGGATGTTATATCATTAGTTTCTTCATCCTCTCATTCTGCTTTTGCTCTTCTCTTCACCCTCAGCTCGAGAAGAGAGGGGAGAGGAGGGCAGAAGCTGAGAAGCTGTTGGCTCAAGCTCAGGAAACCGGTACAGTTGGATTTATTGTGCTGTGATTTTATGCATGTCCTGAGCCTGTCAATAAGAGCAAATGGATATTTTTTTCCCAGCAGAGATTAAAATCAGTTTGGCACATTAGCCAGGATGTAAACCAGTGTAAAAAGTCTTTATATTTTTATATAATGAGCTTTATTTATCTGTTCTTTTTGTCTCATCCCAGGGGAACAAGAGAATATCGACAAATTCAGCAAGCGCCTGGTAAAAGTCACCAGGCAGCATAATGATGAGTGCAAGAAGCTGCTGACCCTGATGGGAGTGCCTTACATTGAGGTTAGATCAACTCACACTTTGCTACATTTGCTCGCTTTAATTAAATTTCCACATTTATGCCAATTGGTTTATTGTTTATTGTTGGAATAAGCTTTAACAGCCAAGACAGAACACGTAATGTTAAAACATAAAGCAAATGTTGTTGCAACTAAAAGTTTTTCCACTATCTCGGGAATGAACTGCAGCTGGACAGGTGTGGCTGAATAATTCTCTGAATTCTCTGGTTGTGTTTTTGTATTGAAGGCTCCATGTGAGGCGGAGGCCAGCTGTGCTGCCCTGGTTAAAGCAGGGAAGGTGTTTGCCACGGCAACAGAGGATATGGACGGGCTGACGTTTGGGACAAATGTCCTGCTCAGACACCTCACCGCCAGCGAAGCAAAGTAATGTTACACCTGCATCCCACTCTTCAGCTCTACACTACATGCATTAAACCATACAGAGAAGTTGTTCTGTCGTCACCATTTCTCCTCTGTTTTATTAATGTGATAACAAACCTCGTGTGGAACAGCTCTGAAGATGGCAGTTTGTTTCGCCATGAGCCAGTCGCAACCTAAACATACTGCGTATTACATTATATATGATCCCGTCTTACTCATACAGAATTAGATGTTTGGATAATTGTGTATGTGTGAGTGTTATACAAATATTACACCAGCACCAGCCACTTCATACAAACTTTTTATTGCACCGTTTTCTCAGGAAACTTCCTATCCAGGAGTTCCACTTCAATCGAATCCTGCAGGACATCGGCCTGACCAATGAACAGGTACACTTATTAACTGACTTTGAGAAAGGTGCAGAACTTATTATCAAGATTATTATTGTCATTTTCCATATGTCGTACAGTTCCTCTGCTTTTATCACGACGTGCAAATTATTCACAGAAATGTCACAGTGCTCTCCTGCTAATTAAACTGTATGTGCTGTGGAACTGTACACGCATTCGAACCAGGAACAGTGCGTGACTCTTTCATGCGTTAACTCCATCTTTCTGTGGTCTGTCCTAGTTCATAGATCTGTGTATTCTGCTGGGCTGTGACTACTGCGCTACCATCAAGGGGATTGGCCCCAAGAGAGCCATTGACCTGATCAGACAGCACGGCAGCATCGAGGAGATCCTCGAAAACATCGACCCCAACGTAAGTTGATGTCAATACAGTGCAGAAGTTCAGGCAGTGGTCTGGTTCTGATTCTGTCTGTGTCTTGCTTGCCTTCATGCAGAAGCACCCTGCTCCAGAGGACTGGCTGTACAAAGAGGCCAGAGGTTTGTTCCTGAAGCCTGAAGTGGTGGATTGTTCCACAGTAGACTTGAAGTGGAATGAGCCAGATGAGGACGCACTGATCCAGTTCATGTGTGACGAGAAACAGTTCAGGTGAACCGTCAGCAGACTCTCTTCAGCACAGTGCTGCATGTTGGATTTGTCTTCTTTGTTTGCTTGTTAAGTTTTCTTACACTGTTGTTGACTATCATAAAATTGGTTGTTGCAGTGATTCTGTAACTGGTTATACAACATCTGACCACTAGATGGCACTGCTGGCCTATCATTACTTGAGCACACAACCTTTTTACACATGATCAGGGCTGGGAACTGATAACATTTTATTTATACTAATTCCATTTTATCTAGAAAGATGTTTCAGCACATTGCTGGTGTTTACACCCTTACACAAAATTATCATTTTATAAACATTTATTAGCACTGTTGTCATCTTTCTTTGAGAAATGAAGCCACACTTTGGGCAGTTTTGGCAGACTCCTTGTTGTAAGTTTCCAGCAGTGTAGATGCTTCAGTTTGACGTCTTTGTGTTGCAATGTCCAACTTCAGGAAAGCTTGCTGGCGTCAATAAAAGAAATTGATAAGCTTCAAGGCACACAAGTCTGATGGACAATTTGTTCTCAGTTCCCATCCCTACATATGATGTGAGGTTTAGTGCACGTTCTTTCTCAAAGATCTACTTTGAGAACTGAGAAAAACAGTTGATGGAAAGTTCAGCTAGAAATAACATTGTGCATAGGTTTGATTGATTAATTGATTAATTAATGTGGTTATCTGTGTGTAGTGAGGACAGGATGCGTAACGGCTGTAAGAAGATTTTGAAGAGCCGACAGGGCAGCACACAAGGACGACTGGACTCTTTCTTCACCATCACTGGATCTCTGTCCTCCAAACGGAAGGTACGTTCAGAAAAACTACAACTGTGTTTCCAAAACGATTTATCTTATTCTATTATTAACTTTACCGCCTACAGTAGTGGGTCAGACTACTACATATAACAAATCTGACAACATGACATATCATGGGCGGCTGTGGCTCGGAGGTAGAGCGGGTCGTCCACCAGAAGATCGGCGGTTCGATCCCCGGTTCGATCCCCTCCAGTCTGTATGTCGAAGTGTCCTTGGGCAAGATACTGAACCCCAAATTGCTCCCGAAGGCTGTGCCATCGGTGTGTGAATGGTTAGCTCCTCATGGCACCTTGCATGGCAGCTAATGCCATCAGTGTATGAATGTGTGTGAATGGGTGAATGAGATATGTCCTGTAAAGCGCTTTGAGTGGTCGGAAGACTAGAAAGGCACTATATAAGTACAGTCCATTTACCATTTACAAATGATGGACTCATTTCTTTCATCTTACTTAGGAACCTGATGTTAAAGGATCGGCAAAAAAGAAGCAGAAGACTGGAGCGACGCCGGGCAAATTCAGGAAGGGAAAATAGACTGAACGTAGGGCTCCTTTGATTCTCTGGGGGAGTTATTATTCTAAAGAATAACATTACACAACATAACACCATTAAACAGAGAACCAAAAAAGCTCTGTGTGGCACGTTGAAGCCGGAACACAGTAAGAGTTTGTGTGTGATGATTAGCTTAGCTGAACAGCTGTGTATGTACATGACCAAACATAATTTTGTTGATGTCTAATGTTCTCTGTTATTGAATAAAAGTATTGACCTTTTTATAGAGCAATTTGTCCTTAGCATTTTTATTTACTCATTTGGGGTCATCTTGGGGTCGTGTTTGCAGGACAAAGAACATGGTCTGCATCACGTTTTGTTTCCTTTGGTTTTTTATATTTGAGGTATACGTACAGTGCATACAGTTTGAGTCCTAATATACGTCCTATACATGTATTGACAGTGGCAGCTATTACTATTAAGACTATATTATTGAACAGAATAATTATATCCACACCCACAGGGCTCCAAATCAAATCACAATAAAGAGTAATATTTGGCTTACCTCAAGATGAGTTTATGATGTTGCTAGAAATCCGGTAATGATTTACATTTTTTTCCTTCTCAAACATTTATTTGCCTAAAGTAACAGCACACATTTAAAGTTTGTCCATCACATTCACAATCTTACATTCACTTCTGTGTTGCTATAAGGGACAGGAACAAGTACAGATGTCATCAGTTGTAACATGTAGTTCACAGCTTCAGGCTTTTATTTTGAAAACATATCCTCTTTAATTGTATTAAATTCATGAAAAAAGAGCTCTTGTTCTTACTTGTTCAGGCCGGTGTGGTCTTATTGGCCAATCAGCTAACTATAAAATAAAATATTAAATAGTATAAAGACAAACATGATGACCCCAAGTTTGCATCAATGTTATTTTAATGTAAAGTCTTTTTTTCTGTCTTCATACAAGGAAGATGTTTTATTCTGCTGTGTTTATTTGTGAAAATTAAGATAAATAAAAAAAAATCTTTTTGAATCATTTGTCTCAGGGTGGCTAATTTATGACACACACTGGAAAATAAAACAATGTATTTCCTCAAGTACTGTCAGTGTTTGTTGTAGAAACGTCAGATAATGAGGAAGTTGAATATCTGAAGGAGAAAAGCATTTTTATATTTTATTTGATCATTAGTTTTTATACAGATATTTTTAGAATATATGTGTAACTCTAACCTAAGACGTCCAGCACAGTGTTGGCTCTGTAAAATTTATATTTGCTCACTTTTTTATTTGATTAGATTCCATCAGAATAAAGCATTTATTGTTGAAGATATATTAGCTCAAACACAGGCAGCATGTCACCACCAACACCATGGAAACAACATGTTACTAACAAGCTGGGCTTGATATGCAGGTTCAAAGCTTATTTTTGTTAGTGTCTCAGTAAAACTTGTTGGGTTTTTTTGTCTGCCGCTGCATTTCCTGGTAAATGGACCTACTGAACTGCCCAACTTCCCATTCTTGCAGTGTGCTTTCTTGGTAAGGCATTGGTAAGAATTTGCACGGCTTCTACTCTACTCTATAATTAATATCCTTTTAAGACCACCAAGTTATGCTATTTGTTTTATGATCTGCATTGAAAAACTTTTCTGAAATATTTCATTTTCAGGTTTTCACATGTTTAATATCATTTGTCAAAATGTATTTCTGCAGATGTTAATCACTTCTGAAACCACAGTGAACTCCGGCTGTATAATACATGTAAGCATGTGGAGGTGAAGTGGAGAAGTTATTTAAGAGAGCAATAATGCTTAGTTAAAGCCATCTGACTAACATGATCAGTAATACTGAAAGTAACTGCACTGTTGTGTTTGTAAATCCAGGTGATGAGTGTCACTGCAGTCCTGTCTGTGAACATGGTGACAGCCAGCATGTTACTGAGTGTCCTCTTTGTTTCAGGTGAGCTGTTGAATCATTTACAGTTTAAATTTAATTTGTGTTTTTTCCTTAAATTTATGTGAATATTCTTGTCTCTGTGACATTTTTGGTGGGTTTAGTCACCACTGGGGTCAGGCTCACGGGGGATTAAGAGGATGTTGTTCTCTGCTTATTGAAAACTAATTAAAAATGAATATTTTTTCACATTATGTTAATCATCCGTCTGGTTTACAGGTGCTTTGGCTGATTGTTCTGATGATTCAGAGCTTTTCATTACTGCACCACAGGAGATGGAAGCACTGAGTGGATCTTGTTTGTTAATCCCATGTACCTTTAGAGCTAAATCAGAACAAGAGTTTGACAGCAGCAGAGAAACTTTTGGACTGTGGATTAAAAATGACTCTAGATTTGGCATCAATCCAAATAATGTGATTTTCAACAGTAGCAGGGAAGCTAACACATATCCATTAAGTATCGCTGGAGACCTGAATAAGAAAAACTGCACCACTCTGTTTTACAATTTAAACACAAGTTACACAGACACATACTACTTTAGAGTTGAGAACTGGCCTTTCAAAGCAACAGCGTATTGTGATCCTCTTCAAATAACAGTTCAAGGTAAGAGAGTTTTTATTCATTTATTTTTTTCTTTCACTAAAGTATAATCCGTTTTTTTCTCAAAACCAAAATACGAAAATACGGAAACAGCGCCCCCTTTCCTTTTTTCGTTTTAAACCAAATACGGAAAAACGGATTTTGCTCTCAGCATCAAAAAACGAAAAAAAACGAAAAAACCGATACCAAATAACGGCCCAAATTTGGTTTTTGCAAATTCCTTTTTTCGTTTTTTGTTTCTCATTTATTGATATGACGGCGGACAGACCGAAAGCGGAAGTGGCATGTAACAACTTCAAAATAAAAGTAGCGTGCTAACTTATTATCATGCATAATAAAGTAAAAAAAACAAAAAAAAAACAAAAAACTTATTATCATACACTATTATAGGCTACCGTTCTCTTTCTACAGCCATGTGTGGTTCACATTTATTTTAGTCAAGTGAAACTATAACAGCTGGTTGTTTTGGGAGAACGTGATACATAATTATTATTATTTTAGCTGAGTGTGTGAATGCACATTGTGGAAAACTTTTACCCGAATTACATTCCCTGCCTAAATAAAGAGCATCTATAAAGTCACCAGCAGAGGTCCCCATCACGCACAGTCAAGACTGACACGGCTTCAAATCACAATAATATTGTTAATAATCATTGAAAATGAGAACTTGTCAAGTTATGACTTCAGTGCTGATGTTTAGCCACAGGGTGGCGCAGTTATTACATGAAGAGTAGACCTGAGGGCTTTAGTACGAAGGAGGCTCAACATAGCCAGGCTCTGTGTTCATGATCCGGCTCAACAAAACCTATAGCCCCGGTCTGAGTTAACTGCTGTTATTTTCCGGTTATTGTCCGGCTCTGAGCTTTGTGCTCTGTGCGCGTTCACATCAAAGGAGCTGCGATCGCGAGCTGCTTATTTCAGCCAAGAGGAGCAGGTTGTTTTAATGGAGAGCTGTGAGGAATACAAAAAAGTGATCACAGCCAAATTTGACAAGAGATGAGTCTAGCCTTCAATTTCTGACAGCTGAACATTGCACATCTTTATTAATCTTTATCCATTTAAACAAAATAAACGAGAGCAACATGTAACATGCAACAAGTTTTGTCTTACAGCCTACTTACTTGTATGATTTGGAATAAGAATATGTTGAGAAATGGATCTGTAGTATGGAAATTGTTTCATAACAGGCCGGCTGGAATACAAAGCAAACTTACCTCTCTCATATGCACATTCATGGAAGTCTTGTATTGTCATCCCAGGACAAAACACAAACAATACAGTAATGAGTCATTCAGAGAGTTATTAAATGTTTTTTATAACAGATGCAGAAACCACATTCTCTCATCCATACTCTGTAAGTACAACAATGTGAGGGTGTCACACATAGTGGTTGGATCACTCTTGATGAGAGATGTCCTTAGTGTGTAAGTAGAGCATACTTTTCCTGAAATTAGTGAGTAAGTAGAGCGTACTTTCCCTGGAAGTACAGACTAATACTGGTGGTGGACAATGCTTGACTGTATGACAATACAAGACTCTCATATGCACATGAATGTGCATATGAGAGAGGTAAGTTTGCTTTGTATTCCAGCCGGCCTGTTATGAAACAATTTCCATACTACAGATCCAATTCTCAACATATTCTTATTCCAAATCATACAAGTAAGTAGGCTGTAAGACAAAACTTGTTGCATGTTACATGTTGCTCTCGTTTATTTTGTTTAAATGGATAAAGATTAATAAAGATGTGCAATGTTCAGCTGTCAGAAATTGAAGGCTAGCCTCATCTCTTGTCAAATTTGGCTGTGATCACTTTTTTGTATTCCTCACAGCTCTCCATTAAAACAGCTTGCTCCTCTTGGCTGAAATAAGCAGCTCGCGATCGCAGCTCCTTTGATGTGAACGCGCACAGAGCACAAAGCTCAGAGCCGGACAATAACCGGAAAATAATAGCAGTTAACTCTGACCGGGGCTATAGGTTTTGTTGAGCCGGATCATGAACACAGAGCCTGGCTATGTTGAGCCTCCTTCGTACTAAAGCCCTCAGGTCTACTCTTCATGTAATAACTGCGCCACCCTGTGGCTAAACATCAGCACTGAAGTCATAACTTGACAAGTTCTCATTTTCAATGATTATTAACAATATTATTGTGATTTGAAGCCGTGTCAGTCTTGACTGTGCGTGATGGGGACCTCTGCTGGTGACTTTATAGATGCTCTTTATTTAGGCAGGGAATGTAATTCGGGTAAAAGTTTTCCACAATGTGCATTCACACACTCAGCTAAAATAATAATAATTATGTATCACGTTCTCCCAAAACAACCAGCTGTTATAGTTTCACTTGACTAAAATAAATGTGAACCACACATGGCTGTAGAAAGAGAACGGTAGCCTATAATAGTGTATGATAATAAGTTTTTTTTTTTTTTTTGTTTTTTTTACTTTATTATGCATGATAATAAGTTAGCACGCTACTTTTATTTTGAAGTTGTTACATGCCACTTCCGCTTTCGGTCTGTCCGCCGTCATATCAATAAATGAGAAACAAAAAACGAAAAAAGGAATTTGCAAAAACCAAATTTGGGCCGTTATTTGGTATTGGTTTTCTCGTTTTTTTCGTTTTTTGATGCTGAGAGCAAAATCCGTTTTTCCGTATTTGGTTTAAAACGAAAAAAGGAAAGGGGGCGCTGTTTCCGTATTTTCGTATTTTGGTTTTGAGAAAAAAACGGATTATACTTTAGTACCCTGACCACCCTGCAGGTTACTGTACAAATAAAAAAAATTAAGCTGATGATGAAGCTAGATAAAAGTGATAACTTTTGTGGAGAAATTGCTGAAGTCACATGTGTCATTGCACATGTCACAAGTACAAAGCAACGAAATGCAGAAAGCATCTAACCAGAAGTGCATCAGCAGTGATTTAAATAATTATGGTACAGTATATACAGACTAGTATGAACTATAATGACTATGATGGTACAGACTATAAACAGACTATGCACAGACTATATAGTATTTATAGATGCAGTTGTGATTACAGAATTACAATAATTATGATATAATTAATAGTATGTACAGTAATGCAGTGAGGTGAGGAAAGTCCAGTTGAACCTGGTGGTTTTGGTCCGGAGGCTCCTGTAGCGCCTCCCAGAGGGCAGGAGGGCAAACAGTCCGTGTGCTGGATGGTAGGAGTCTCTAGTGATGTTTGTTGCCCTCCTAAGGCAACGCTTCCTGTAGATGTCCTCAATGGCAGGAAGTGAGGCTCCGGCGATGCGCTGGGCGGTTTTCACCACCCTCTGCATAGCCTTCCAGTCCGAGACAGAGCAGTTCCCGTACCAGACTGTAATACAGTTGGTTAGGATGCTCTATGCCTCTGATGGTGAGGTCAGGAGTTCATAAAGTGTTCAGGAGCCTCTGATGTCTTATGCTGTAATATTTATTGACACTTGGCCAAGGAGAATTAGAGACACTCTCAAAGTACATCAGAAGTGCCTGAGTTGGTCTCACATTCTGCCCAACTCGTGCTGGTGGATAGACTTTAAACCCCAAGATAACAGCACAAATACTATACGCCCCAAATGAGACAAAGAGAATGTTTTTACCCATGCAGGTGTTATTGTCAGCATATTCTAGTCTGGAGACACAGATGTCTGTTTACGCCAGTTGGAACGTCAACAGCAAGCTATCTATTATGTCTAGGAAGGCAGCAATAGTCTCTTCGACCCTGGCCAAAACAGTGTTGAAATAGACTGGCACCTACTGCTCCCAGTCAAAGCCAATCAATTAATACTGCAGAGGACCTCAAGGCCCACACGTGACCTCGTGTAACCTAAGGATAGAAAATTCCATAACAATAACAACTCATCCTGTGGGGGTATGTACGTAAGTGTCTGTACAATTGGTGTGTTGTTTGTCAGATCTGATCAAACCACATCCACACAATCATGATGAGGCAGGCTACCTTTTTGACTCTTAAACTTATCAGTCAAACTAACTTATCTTATCATATTTTTAACTTTGAAAGCCGCTTGTTTGATGTAGCAAATTTAAAGATTTAATTTCAGATTCAGATTTAAAGAAAAGCTTTTGGGGATTTCATTAAACAATTTGGCCACGTTGAAGCAATTTATATACAAACGTGTCAGCATCTGCCTTCAAAAAGCAGTTCAAGGCTATAGTATCTGTTTACTGACTGTATTATTTACTATATTTTTCAGTATAAAATGTGTGTTTGATTTGAAACCACAGATTCTCCTCCGAGCCCCAGAATTGAGATCTCAGGTGATCTGAAGGAGAAGGAGTCTGTCAGTATAACCTGCTCAGCTTTCACTCCCTGTCCACACTCCCCTCCTAAACTCACCTGGAATCTCCAACAAGACTCTCACAACAAAATCCAGGAAAACACAGATGGGACCTTTACAACTAAAATCCAGAAGAACATCACTCTGTCAGACCAACATGATGGATCCAACATCACCTGTTCTGTCACATATCCTGTGAATGAAGGAAAACATGTCAAGACAGCAGAGCAGAGAAAGACTCTCAGTGTTTCATGTAAGACAACCAACATTTCCTACCAAAATATGTTGTTGCAACAGAGCCTCTAACTATGAAGTTAAATAAGGTGTCACATTAAAAGTAAAATTGTGTGATGTTAAAATGTTGCAGAAAAAAAACATTTTAAAATTAGACATCTTCCGAGAGAGAGAGAGAGAGAGAGAAAGCATTGTGGGTCATAAATAATGGTTTCTTATTTTACCATAAAATATATCTTGTCTCATCTCATTACTACAAAATCTCTCCATATTCCAAATCTTCCAGACTTCCCAAGGGACACTTCAGTGGTCATCAGTCCCACTGGTCCAGTATCAGTTGGCAGCATGGTGAACCTGACTTGCTCCTGCAGAGGAAACCCACCTCCTGTCCATTTTGTCTGGTTCATGATCAGTGACGGCAGACTGATGCTGATCAGTGCTGATACACAGGTTTATAGCTTCAATGTGACCGACGGTGATCGAGACAGATTGTTCTATTGTGGATGCAGAAATGATCTGGACATTGAACTATCAACAGGACGTCAGCTGATATTTGAAGGTAACTGCAGGAGTTGTGGTTTGTGACGATTTAGAGCGATAATATTTTTTCAGAAGGTGACCATGATGTCATTTCACAGATCAGTTTGAGATGTTTTAGAGCCATAAAATCCCCCATTAAGTACAAAGTGATCTGCCGTTGTGTTACAGATGATCAGAAGTCTGAACTGGTTGGCATCCAAGTTATAGTCAAGATCCTGGGAATCATGATGCTCATCAGTATGTTAGTCATCTTTGAGTGGTGAGACAAACTTTCCATGATCATTTTTAACCGTAAATGTGTCTAATTTTAAACGTGAGTCACATCAGTGCAGCATTAACCCAAAAAAAAAAAAAAAGAATTCTGTCATGTTTTTCTTCCAGTTGGTTTCGATCAAGACGCTCCATCAAACCAATGAAGGTAAGCTACTAGATGAGGAGACTTAACTGTCTGAGACTTAGGAGGAAGGAAAAAAATCCACCTTAAAAGAGCTCCTAATTTATCCCTTCAGAATCAGTTAGCAGCGGTTTATTTGTAGGACTCTTTGGAGTTTGATGTTCAGAAATCATACTGGAAAAATCCTTCAACAGCAATAACGTTTAAAGGTCAGTGTCTCTGCCAACAGCAGTGACACTAGACCACAATGCAATGCAGCACATTGGAGTATAAGTGCAGCTAAGCTTGCCTTCTCCTTATACAGTATATCAGAGCAGAACAAACTATTTTAAGAATGGTCACATGTTGGTTTTGAAAGGAAGGCATGTTATAACCTAAAAAAGCAAGTCATGATCTTGACATTGATTACTGGTGAAGTTAGAAACTAGAAGGTGAACTATGGAGCATTTAGCAGCCAAAGGACCGGACTCGGTTCGATTGGGCGGGAAATGCCGAAATTTCACAGATATTGCACAGTGTAGATTTAAACAAAGTGTAAACAAGAGTAAAGTGTTAAAGTGACAACAGACAGGTTAAAGTGACTGGTGTTTTAACAAAGTTTTGCACAAATAATATTCCAACACATAATTACGTAAACTAGTGTAAGTGCAGTCGGATTCTCTGAACACCTCTTTGAAAAGTGCTGAGGAATAGAGTCATTTTTTTTACTATTTGACCTCACCCTTAAAAGAGAGAAGGCAAAAAGCCTCCATCATGACAGTGTGTGTGTTTGTGTGAGAGACTTTGGACTTCAGGTCTCGTATTGGTGGTTGATTGCTCCACCTGTGGTCCTGTAATGTGGCTGTTGTGAGGCCCTGTGATACAAACACAACTGTAACACAAATGACATGCTGCAACTATTTTGTAAAAGCCACTTTAGAACTAAGTCTTGAGTCTTTCAAGATTCAAGATTTACTTTATTTACCCTGAGTCTCAGGCAGTGCTAACACCTCGTTCTCTTGTTTCTTCTCCACAGGATGAAGTGGAGGCAAACTATGTCAACACAATGACTGAGATGTCATCATGAGGAAAGGAGGAAGATGTCACTATAAATGTAACGGCATACTGTGTTGTGAAATCTATGTTCATTTCTTAGTCTTGGTTCCTTCTTGTTAGTATGACACGTACAATAAAGCGAGAATTTTTTTTCAGGCCAGTAAATACTAAATGATACTACTTCTTTAAACATGACCCCATACTTGGATGAATAAAGCTTTTTTTCCGCTCTGTTCTTTCATCACTTGTTTGCGAAATATAAATGCAGAAGAAAGTGTTCACAATAGCTGCATAACTCTACAGATGACTGATTGTGTGATGAAACTTTTACAGAGCAAAATTCAGCCATACCACTGTGGTAACTGTATGTGTGGTTTACATAAATGTACTACTTTCACTTGTTACTGTCACTTATTTCATATATGTATAAATGCTTACACGAGTCATGTTAATAATAAAGCTCTGCTTGGGTAACTCAACTAAGCCCAAAGATTTGAAGATGTCGTAATTTCTGACTTTTCGTACTTGCTCACAGGATATGACCAATAGGAACAAAACTGCTTGTATTTCTGCAGTTTTTTGTCACGGATGTCATGTGACAGCTTCAAGTGAACTGCACTTCTCTAATAATTGGGTAACGTGGTTTGACTTGAAAATCACAACACATCAAGTTTTGTTTTTTTTCCTCACCGTTGGCTCGCTTGGTAAGGAAACATTTTTTTGACACTTTAACTGGAGAAATCATAAATTCAGTGTTTTATTGACTATTTAATTGATTTAAAACACAGCTCTGCATATGTTAATCACTACATATAAGAAACGGTGAACTCTGGTTGTACGCAGCAATTGAAGAAGGGAAGTTGTTTTAAAAGAACATAAATACATTGTTTTGGTAAAGAAGTGACACGATCAATGCAACTGAAGAATAAATGTGTTATTGTGTTTGTAAATTCAGGAAGCAAGTCTCTGTGAACATGGTGACAGCCAGCATGTTACTGAGTGTCTTCTTTGTTTCAGGTGAGCTGTTTGTTCAGTCACTTTTATTTGGAGACGTGAATCATTCACAGTTTGGACTTCATTTAGAAACAAAGCAGAAAGAGCAGTGCAGACCGAGTTACTTTTTCCAACTGTTCATGTCCTGACTGCAAACAGAAATGTTTTATACAGAGAACAGGACAAGGGAGAAAAGACCAGTAACATACTGCTGCTTTGTTTATCATGAACTTTCTCTTCAAGCTGATTTTTTCACATTATGTTAATCATCAGTCTGGTTTACAGGTGCTTTGGCTGATTGTTCTAAGGATCCAGGCCTCTTCATTACCGCACCACAGAAGATGGAAGCACTGAGTGGATCTTGTTTGCTAATCCCATGTACCTTTAGAGCTAAACCAGAACAAGAGTTTGACAACAGCAGAGAAATCTTTGGAGTGTGGATTAAAAGTGACTCTAGATTTGACCAAAATCTAAATAATGTGATTTTCAACAGCAGTAGGACAGATAACATCTATCCAATGAGATTTACTGGAAACCTGAGAGAGAAAAACTGCACCACTTTATTTTCCAATTTAATCACAAGTTATACAGACAAATACTACTTTAGAGTTGAGAACAAACCATTCAAGGCAACAGCTTCTTGTGATCCTCTTCAAATAACAGTTCAAGGTAAGAGAGTTTTGTTTCTCTCAGTCAGTCTATAATGTTGTTGTTCAGATTAAAAAGAGTTTTTTCATGTCTCCAAGATTCAGAACTCCAAATCTATTGTTACAGTTTGACATTAAAATGGTGTTATTTATAATTAATGCAGCTTCAATACAAACATGTCAGATTTAGCTTTCAAAAAGACAACAAATTGTTTTAGTAATTTTTAATTTATTTTTGATTTGAAACCACAGATTCTCCTCCGAGCCCCAGAATTGAGATCTCAGGTGATCTGAAGGAGAAGGAGTCTGTCAGTATAACCTGCTCAGCTTTCACTCCCTGTCCACACTCCCCTCCTAAACTCACCTGGAATCTCCCAGAAGACTCTCACAACAACATCCAAGAAAACACAGATGGGACCTTTACGACTAAAATCCAGAAGACCATCACTCTGTCAGACCAACATGATGGATCCAACATCACCTGTTCTGTCACATATCCTGTGAATGAAGGAAAACATGTCAAGACAGCAGAGCAGAGAAAGACTCTCAGTGTTTCATGTAAGACAACCAGAGTTTGTTGTTGGATCCTGTCAGCACATGATAAAAATAAAGGATCTTATTCAGGCTCTGATGTTACTCTCATATCTCACATCTCTATCACATTTTCCTCAGATGCTCCTAAAGACACCTCAGTGTCCATCAGTCCATCAGGTTTGGTGTCAGCAGATAGCTGGGTGAACCTGACCTGCTCCAGCAGAGCCAAGCCTCCCGTCAGCCGCTTCACCTGGATCAAGATCAGCAAAGATGGACCCATGACTGTATCTGAAGGACAGTTTTACAGAGTTAATGTGACAGATAAAGATTATTACTGTGTGGCCACAAATGATCTTGGAAACCAAACATCAGTGATTCATCTGAGTAAAGGTAAAGATGGAACTACACTGCATTCAGTAGTGAAATATAAGAAAGGTTAATATTTTAATATAATATATTATTGTACAGTGTAAAACAAGTGATCCAGATCATTTTTGCATCCAGTACAATACCATGACAACATCCTGTATTAGGTCATCATGAACTTTACACGACTGCTACAGTTCTGAGTTTAACTTAAAATCAAATTTTTAATTAACTTGAGTCATTTACAGTCACTTATAATGTTTTTGTTTCTGTAGGAGCAAAACCTTCCAGCCCGGTGGGGGCTGTTGTTGGAGGGATCATTGTGATCATTGTACTCATCTGTGTGGCTGTTGCTGCTTGGTAAGTATTTCAAATTATTCATTAGCATCAGTTCTTTTACAGCTCAGATTTGATGCTGTAAAAAAAATAAATAAACAAATAAAAAAAAATCAGATGCCCATTTTGAATTTGATGCTGTTGATGTTTCCAAAAAGTTTAGACAGTGGCAACAAAAGACTGGAAAAGTTGTGAAATGCAAAAGAAGACAACTGGTGAAACATTTCACGTTAAAGTTTTATTATCTGTTGTCTTTTTCTGTATTTCAATTATGTTTTTTTTAAAAATTCTATTTAAAGTATTTGTAAATGACACATTGCAATTTGTGAGGGCTTTAAATTAGAATTTTAATAATTATTATCAAACAAACAATAAAGCACACCACCCTCTTATGTTTTCCAGGTGGTTAAAGTCAAAACATCAAACTTCACAACAGACACAGGTGGGAAAATACTTAAATGTACAGAACTGTATGTTTTGAATATGTTTCTAATTATTCATAATGACTTGACTGAACAGGTTCCTTATTAGTGAGTAAATATGGAGAAACGCAGGAAATGTAATGAAACATCCTGTTGACATGATGTTATAAACACATGCAAAATATTCTTTTCGGCACAGCAACAAGATTTTCCATTGCTGTCTTCAGTAAAAGCAGATAATTAGGACAATTTTCAATTTGTTATAGAACTGAGCCAGAGACTTAATGAGGTGAATTAAAGGATGATGGCACAACTTCAGCTCTTTTCTCACATTTCTCATTTCGACCATTTTTTCACAGAGCCTAAGAGCTGTTCAAGAATCAGCCAGAGCAGGAGAAAAAGAAGACATCCATTATGGAGAGATCGACTTCTCCAAGCAAAGACCTGAATGTTCCTCGTCCTCAGTGCAGGACAGTGGACAGCAGCAGGACACACTGTACGCACAGGTCAAAGTGTCCAAGACAGCACACAGCTTAACACAGACTGCTGACGGTCCAGAGTCTATCTATGCTCAAGTGAAGAAAAAATAAATGTATAGATGCATCTTTTTTTTTTTTTTTTAAAGTACCAGAAAGTATTCTTCATACCTGCAGTTAATTTCATTTTATTGAAAATGTGACATTCTGTGTGTTTTTCTTTATCAGTATGTAATAAAGATGAATTACAGCCGTTGTTTCTGCATGTGAAGGTTTTTATTTTTTGTACTTGAATAAAGGTTTTTGCACACAACTAACAGCATGTTTTGATGCACACCTTGCATTTTGTGTATAAATGTTACCAAGTTACTTCACTTCTGTAGCAAAAAAAAAAAACAACTTCCTGTATCACCAGATATAATCAGTAACAGAGATAGTGGATATATTTAGGCTGACTTTCTGTCTAAAGGTCACCTGCAGTCTAGCTGATTTACAACATAAACCAACAACTGGAACTAAATTAGCAATAAATTAATTAAATTTAACTGAAATCTTGCAAACTCACTTCTTTATGATTTTACATTAAATTTCATTTTAAAGTGCAGCACTGCAGATGTTGTTTGTTACGGAACAGTCAACCTGTTACACAGTGCATTTGTTGGTGTGTATTTTTTAAATTGAGAGCTCTTTTAAAACAACATGGTGATTTAAAAACATGCCGTAAACATGTGAAAACACCACCTGTAAACCGTTCACCTCCTCGTCCTTATTTCTGAACTTCTTGTATTTCTTTATTTACTGTATTGTGAAATTCACCACACGTACAAAAAAAAATGAAAAGGGAAGTTGGTGGCACTTAGTTCAAAGTCTTGTGAAGTATCACCACTCAAGGATCTCATCGCTTCTCTCGTTTTTTATGTCAACTTGTCGGTAAGACAAACATTCTAACTGATTTCATCTTCCAGCTTTTTAGCCCAAACAATCATGTGATTTTCTTACTCTTTATTATTAAGAATAAGAATACATTTTATGGGCTTTTGTTTTTTGAGAAAGTTTGTGTCAATTGAAATATCAATAATTACTTCATTCAGTGTGTTATTGATCAGAATTTACTTCAAATATTGCATCTCTGAACAAGTTATTTGACCACACACATGCGAATCTGTGTATTTTATTATTTTTGTAACAAGTTCTTACGTACTTTGTTTGTAAACGCCCGAAACAATACTTAAAACTTACATTATTTGTATTTGTAAAACCAGGTGATGAGTGTCACTGCAGTCCTGTCTGTGAACATGGTGACAGCCAGCGTGTTACTGAGTGTCTTCTTTGTTTCAGGTGATGCATATTTAAATGTAATCTTTTGAGTTCTTGTGTCACAGTGACAATACTGACGTCATTATCTGGTCTATCGTTTGGTGGGTTTGGTCACCACTGAAGTCAGGCTCGTGGGGGATTATGGAGAGATAGCTCTTTGCTTGTTTTACACCAATTAAAAGTCAATGATTAAAAATTGTACAGTAACAAAATAAACACATTAGATTAGATTCAACTTTATTGTCATTGCACAAAGTAACAAGTACTTAGACAACAAATTGCAGAATACAATGGATTATTACTGTTGAAGTATATATTGATTTTCTCTTCGTGAAGTTTTTTCACATTATGTTAATCATCAGTCTGGTTTACAGGTGCTTTGGCTGCTTGTCCTGATGATTCACACCTCTTCATTACTGCACCACAGAAGATGGAAGCACTGAGTGGATCTTGTTTGCTAATCCCATGTACCTTTAGAGCTAAACCAGAAGAAGACTTTAACAACAGCAGTAGAGAAATCTTTGGAGTGTGGTTTAAAAGTACCCCCTATTTTGGTCAAAATCGAGATAATGTGATTTTCAACAGCAGTAGGACAGATAACATCTATCCAATGAGACTTACTGGAAACCTGAGAGAGAAAAACTGCACCACTTTATTTTCCAACTTAATCACAAATTATACAGACACATACTACTTTAGAGCTGAGAACAAACCATTCAAGGCAACAGCTATATGTGAAACTCTTCAAATAACAGTACAAGGTAAGAGAGTTTTGTTTCTTTCAGTCAGTCTATAATGTTGTTGTCCAGATTAAATTGAGGTTTTTCTTTTTCACTTAAACTCTGAGTCTATTGTTATAGTTTGATATGAAAATGATCAAATTAGAACAAACTTTTGTTTAAACTTCGTATAGCTTCGATACAAACATGTCAGATTGGCTTTTTAAAACAGTGTTTTATTGATTTCTTGTTTATTTTTTGTGTAAATGTTTGATTTGAAACCACAGATTCTCCTCCAAGCCCCAGAATTGAGATCTCAGATGATCTGAAGGAGAAGGAGTCCGTCAGTATAACCTGCTCAGCTTTCACTCCCTGTCCACACTCCCCTCCTAAACTCACCTGGAATCTCCAACAAGACTCTCACAACAAAATCCAGGAAAACACAAATGGGACCTTTACAACTAAAATCCAGAAGACCATCACTCTGTCAGACCAACATGATGGATACAACATCACCTGTTCTGTCACATATCCTGTGAATGAAGGAAAACATGTCAAGACAGCAGAGCAGAGAAAGACTCTCAGTGTTTCATGTAAGACAACCAGAGTTTGTTGTTGGATCCTGTCAGCACATGATAAACATAAAGGATCTTATTCAGGCTCTGATGTTACTCTCATATCTCACATCTCTATCACATTTTCCTCAGATGCTCCTAAAGACACCTCAGTGTCCATCAGTCCATCAGGTTTGGTGTCAGCAGGTAGCTGGGTGAACCTGACCTGCTCCAGCAGAGCCAAGCCTCCCGTCAGCCACTTCACCTGGTTCAAGATCAGCAAAGATGGACCCATGACTGTATCTGAAGGACCGTCTTACAGCGTTAATGTGACAGATGTAGAAGATTATTACTGTGTGGCCACAAATGATCTTGGAAACCAAACATCATCAGTGATTCATTTAAATATTAAAGGTAAATACTGAACTGGACTGAACCCACTTAACTTCTGCAACAGCAATATCAGTTTTGTCTTCTTTTAGTAATAACTCACATTTGGTTTGTTTCTATGAGCAGAAACATCCAATGGATCTCTACAACAGATTCTTGGAGGACTCTTTGGGCTCATCATGCTCATCTGCCTGGTTGTCTGTGTTTGGTAAGTGACACAAATGAAAGCAGCTAATGTGACTCACTTACTGGGACTTTATCTCTGCATTCATGCCTCAAAGAGCACATTTTCAACATTCAGTATTTCTCGTTGATGGTTCACAGTTTTCTGCGTTGGAGGCGGTTAAAGTCGACAGATTCAACTCAACAACCAAATCAGGTAGAAAAATGTTTAACTTTTCTGTAGAGCACTGCACTCTCATTGTTCTGCATTACTAAACACTAAATGAACGATTTATGAGAGATTTTTCATGAGTGAAATATCACAAAATATTTTGTCTAGCAACTCAAGACTTGAATACTAAAGACTGTACAACCAAAACAAGAGTACACAATTATTTTGAGCTCTTTTTGCCACATACAGATACTCACAACATTTCATGTTTTTGCAGAGTCTAACAGGCGAAGAGCTGACTGTTAACGGGCCAACGAGAAGAACAGAAGAAGAGGAAGGAAACATCCATTATGGAGAGATCGACTTCTCCAAGCGAAGACCTGAACCGTCCCCGGCCTCAGTGCAGGACAGTGGACAGCAGCAGGACACACTGTACGCACAGGTCCAAGTGTCCAAGACAGCACACAGCTTAACACAGACTGCTGACGGTCCAGAAGATCTCTACGCTCAAGTGAAGAAAAAATGAGTTGTTTGGTTTGTGCAAGATTACATTTGAATAGACTTCATATTAAATACAGCTTTTTTATTCATACGCTAACTCGAAAAAGAAACTCCACACTTCCACATCCTGCAGCTTTTTTGTGCCACTTATCATCGTGTTCATATGTGCGTGCTGACCTCACAGCTGTTGTTGTGTGATATTTACGTGTCAGATGTGTACCAAGTCACAAATCTCTAATTATGGAACAAGTCTGAAAGACACCAGAAGCATTTTTACACACATTAACAGTGCTTTTTTAGTCCAAGAGTATTTTTTGATTTAAAGTGTTGTGTGTGTGTTCATTGTACTGTAATAAAGACCTTTTTTACCCCTAAATAACCAAATTTGAACAATATTCTATAAATGTATCCACAATATATTCCTTGATATATTCCTTTTGCATGTAAGAAATAAAGAGACTGTTTTATTTATTTATTTTGTCTCTGGTATTAAATTCAAGAAACAGTTCCGCAGGTATTAACAGACAGATTTTGACTGATATTTGACCACCAGGCTGCGCTGTTGGTCATGAAGAGGGAGCTCGTGGTCCTGAATCAACAGTTTAACTTATTTTCTGAAATACTGTTGCAATCCAATAACCTGTGTAAGACTGGGATGATTTATGGCACCTTTGTCTGTTGGTTTTTCTTTACATGTAAAATGTATTTTAAAGAGGTTGTGATCAGATACTTGAGATGATGAAGACTGGAGGAGGAAAGCAGCTTATCACTTAGTCCCTCATTTGTGTTAATATATGCATGTGTACATGCAGTACAATGACTCACTTCATTAATTTAATAAGAAAAGAAGAAAGAAAGAAGAAGAAAACATTTTCATCACTGATCTCTCATCAGTATCTGGACACATGTCAACAACTACAGGTATCATTATCATTATCATTGTGATTTATGCAAAGATTAAACATAATAGTAACACAAAATCATTTCCTGATTTTACTTCTTGTCTGTTTAACTTCCGTTAAAGTAGCTGAGAAGTCTGCGTTTTTATATGTTCCTATTGTGAAGTTGTGAATAATCCCTCATTCATGCTCCATTGAACAAGGTGGAGTTACTCATGTTACTGTAAGTAGTGAAGCTTCCAGTTAGTGGTCTGTTGTAATGTCTCCATCTTGTGGTTCTAACTGGTTCAGTCCTCATGTATACCATGTGTTGATGCACAGAAAGTCAGCCAGTTCAAATAGACATGATTTTCAACATGTTGACAATGTGTTTTTAATGCAGCAGTTCAAATAAATAAAGGTAAGTGTCATAAGTTCCCACTGACTGATGAACATTTCTGTAAGCCTGGGTGGCCAGTAGAGGGTTGAAAAAGAATAAGTCATAGAAATAAAACAATTTGACATGGTGGAGTGCTGAGGATGGATTAAAAGCTGATTCTGTCATTATTTTACCACATCATTAGGATGAAGAGTATGTTCTTTAATGTCTGCTGCTTGTCATAACCCTAAGTTACACTAAAATGCACAAACCTTTACAGCCCAAGCAGACACAGAGCAACATGAACATTCATTTGGAGTTGTGTCTCTGTCTACCAGATGAACATTCACACTCCCCTTTGGTCTTCATCAACTCTAGAGGGAAATATCTGGTATCTAGATCAAGTGGAAACCTACATGACTGTGAAGGTAAGCCTATGCAGAAGTGCTAAAAACTGCAGTTCTTTGAATGTCCACTTGTGGCTGGTTACAGAACCAGTCACTCTCCATAAGCCCCCATATTAAAATGTCCATCTTCACATTAGTAATAAACATGTTTACAGCCTGGTACAAAAAACAGCTGCCTGCTGCATCTGAAAAAGAAGATTGTTGAGAGCTGTGAGAGTCGTAGTAGCTAGTGCTAAAAGTTAACAGCTAATGCTATTAGCTTGTGGGTATGCAGATGGAGGAAAGTAGCATGCAAAATGTTTACTACTTCCCCCTTTTAACCATTTGGTTTTATATTTATGGTATACATTCAGTACATAAGGTTTAATTACTGAATCCATTTGTTAAATTATCTATACATACGGTGGCAAAAATGCCTGACAACATTACAACACAGTGGGCAGTGTATAGAACAAGTGCTTTAAGACAACATCACTTTCATTACAAGTCACATCAAATTCAATTTTAAGTTTTATTCAATTTTATTTATATAGTGCCAAATCATAACAAATGTTATCTCATGACACTTTCCATACAGAACAGGTCTAGACTGTACTCTTTATAATATTATTTACAGAGACCCAACAGTTCCACCATGAGCAAGCACTTGGTGATGGTGGCAAGAAAAAACTTCTTTTAGCAGGCAGAAACCTCGTGCAGACCCAAGCTCATTGGTGGACGGTCATCCGTTGTGACCTGTTGAGTTAAAGATAGAGAGAGGGGGTAGATAGATTAGATAGATAAACAGAGAGAAAGTGAGACAGAGAGATAGAGGTACAAATGTGCCCTGTTTCTATTTGAATTGTCAGCGCCTAGTTTCTCACACTCACTCTCGATGGTAAAGATATTTCTACAAATGCAATGAAATGCATGTGTTAAATGTGTGTGTGTTGTTGTTGAATTATAATGTGTAAAAGAGAAGTGGTTGAACAGAAACTGATAATGTCACACTTGACTGTGAATAAAGGTTACGGTCTGATGAAGCCAGTAGAAACACATCATCTGCAAAGAGCAGAAAGGTGTCTGTCTGTTAACACAATAAGCAAGCTTCAGTTCAACTGGAGTCAGATAACACAGAATAAATTGTATGGAATACGTTAAACTTGCATGAAGTTGATACAAATCTGAACCTCATGTTCATTTTAAACATGACTTATTATTAGTAATGCAAAGTCTGTTAACATTTAAGTTTAAAATGTATCACTCTTGCTCTTGTCTTTCACAAGATCATTCAGAAAGTAATATTTTGTGTCACATCTACAGATATATAACACCAGCAGTTATGTCCTTAGAGGTTAATGTTTAGTGCATTCAAATGCTTCATTATGTCAACCAAAAAATCCAAATCTGCCAGACATGCAGTATCTGACAATCCTAGCAGGCCATAAATAATATATTATAAAAAAGCTTCAGGCCATATGAAATCTGACCGTGGGCCGTGATTGGCCCCCGGGCCATACTTTGGACATCCCTGGATTAGACACTTCACAATGGAAGAGTACAACACCCACATCACCACTGACTCCAAGCCAGTCCACCTGTTACTCTCACGCTCTATTTAACACTCACTTGTGAACAGATCCTGAGATACTTGAACTCTTGAATTAAATTAAACTAAACGACTCGTAATAATTTACTACAAAACAGAATAAGGCATACAGGCCTGCAGTGACTCGTGATAAAAATTATCTTTGAGAATAAATAACTTATGGTCAGTTTAAGATGCAAATTAAGCTGACTTTCACAGACATGGTGCAAACAGGAAGGGTAAAAACTTGACAAGTCTGTTTCCATTTATAAGACAACGTCTTAACAAGAAGTCGTTCACTTCTGTTGCAGTTCTGCTCAGATTAACATATTGTCTGATTTTAAAACTGATTGTTTCTCCGTTTGAGCTGCAGGCTGGTTTGGTAAGATCAAATGTTACTTTTTATGTTTGAATGTTTTAACCCAGCTTTTCATTTTGCTGCTTTTCATCAACTCCACTGAAAAAGACTTGTTATATTTTATTTGTCAGGTTTTGTTTGATCAGAAATGAGAAGTTGCTTCAGCAACATTTTATTTGAACTATAATATCATAAACTCACGCTGGATCATTTTGATTTGATATTTAAACTGTTTTCAGTGAAACTCTGCAGATATTATTCATCACTACTTATAACAAAGTCACATCTGGTTGTACAAGTTCCTGGTTTGAACGTGTGAATCTGAAGTTGCTTTAAAAGAACATGAATGATTTGTTTAAAAGATGCTTTGATTAAAATATTGAAGAGGAACTTTCTTTTCAAATCCAGGTGATGAGTGTCACTGCAGTCCTGTCTGTGAACATGGTGACAGCCAGCATGTTACTGAGTGTCTTCTTTGTTTCAGGTGAGCTGTTTGTTCAGTCACTTTTATTTGGAGACGTGAATCATTCACAGTTTGGACTTCATTTAGAAACAAAGCAGAAAGAGCAGTGCAGACCGAGTTACTTTTTCCAACTGTTCATGTCCTGACTGCAAACAGAAATGTTTTATACAGAGAACAGGACAAGGGAGAAAAGACCAGTAACATACTGCTGCTTTGTTTATCATGAACTTTCTCTTCAAGCTGATTTTTTCACATTATGTTAATCATCAGTCTGGTTTACAGGTGCTTTGGCTGCTTGTTCTGATGATTCACACCTCTTCATTACTGCACCACAGAAGATGGAAGCACTGAGTGGATCTTGTTTGTTAATCCCATGTACCTTTAGAGCTAAACCAGAACAAGAGTTTGACAACAGCAGAGAAATCTTTGGAGGGTGGATTAAAAATGACTCTAAACTTGTAAAAAATCCAAAGAATGTGATTTTCAACAGCAGTATGACAGATAACATCTATCCAATGAGACTTACTGGAAACCTGAGAGAGAAAAACTGCACCACTTTATTTTCCAATTTAATCACAAGTTATACAGACACATACTACTTTAGAGTTGAGAACAAACCATTCATGGCAACAGCTTCTTGTGATCCTCTTCAAATAACAGTTCAAGGTCAGTCTATAATGTTGTTGTTCAGATTAAATTGAGGGTTTTTTTTTTCACTTAAACTCTGAGTCTATTGTTATAGTTTGATATGAAAATGATCAAATTAGAACAAACTTTTATTTAAACTTCATGTAGCTTCAATGCAAAAAAAGTGTTTTGGTCATTTTTAATTTTTTTTTTTTTTACCACAGATTCTCCTCCGAGCCCCAGAATTGAGATCTCAGGTGATCTGAAGGAGAAGGAGTCTGTCAGTATAACCTGCTCAGCTTTCACTCCCTGTCCACACTCCCCTCCTAATCTCACCTGGAATCTCCAACAAGACTCTCACAACAAAATCCAGGAAAACACAGATGGGACCTTTACAACTAAAATCCAGAAGACCATCACTCTGTCAGACCAACATGATGGATACAACATCACCTGTTCTGTCACATATCCTGTGAATGAAGGAAAACATGTCAAGACAGCAGAGCAGAGAAAGACTCTCAGTGTTTCATGTAAGACAACCAGAGTTTGTTGTTGGATCCTGTCAGCACATGATAAAAATAAAGGATCTAATTCAGGCTCTGATGTTACTCTCATATCTCACATCTCTATCACATTTTCCTCAGATGCTCCTAAAGACACCTCAGTGTCCATCAGTCCATCAGGTTTGGTGTCAGCAGGTAGCTGGGTGAACCTGACCTGCTCCAGCAGAGCCAAGCCTCCCATCAGCCGCTTCACCTGGTTCAAGATCAGCAAAGATGGACCCATGACTGTATCTGAAGGACCGTTTTACAGCGTTAATGTGACAGATGTAGAAGATTATTACTGTGTGGCCACAAATGATCTTGGTAACCAAACATCAGTGATTCATCTGAGTGAAGGTAAGATGGAACTACACTGCATTCAGTAGTGAAATATAAGAAAGGTTAATATTTTAATATAATATATTATTGTGCAGTGTAAAACAAGTGATCCAGATCATTTTTGCATCCAGTACAATACCATGACAACATCCTGTATTAGGTCATCATGAACTTTACATGACAGCTACAATTCTGACTTTAACTTAAAATCAAATTTTTAATTAACTTGAGTCATTTACAGTCACTTATAATGTTTTTGTTTCTGTAGGAGCAAAACCTTCCAGCCCAGTGGGGGCTGTTGTTGGAGGGATCATTGTGATCATTGTACTCATCTGTGTGGCTGTTGCTGCTTGGTAAGTATTTCAAATTATTCATTAGCATCAGTTCTTTTACAGCTCAGATTTGATGCTGTTGATTATTTTTGGAAACAGCCAAATAGTGAATAGTTGGTGGTATGTGACTTAGTGCCATAGTGTTACGTACTCAGTACGTAACACTATGGCACACTACATGTATGAGTAGGAATGACAGACACACCATTCACCTGATTACAAGTCAGTCTAGCATCAAAACCTTTTGAAAATGTTATTTTATGGTGGGAAAGTCAAAGGTGTATTCGTGGAGTTCCACAGGGTTCTTTACCTGGGCCTTTACTTTTGTGTCTATATGTTGCCACAAGGTCCAATCCTGTTTCCAAAAAAGCTGACATGCTGTGTAAAATGTGAATTTAAAAAAAGTGATGATGTGCCAAACATTTGAAACACCATATTTAATTGAAAACAGCACAAAAAAAGATCAAATATTGAAAATGAGAAACTTTATTGTTTTTGGAAAAATCAGATGCCCATTTTGAATTTGATGCTCGCAACATGTTTCCAAAAAGTTTAGACAGTGGCAATAAAAGACTGGAAAAGTTGTGAAATGCAAAAGAAAACAACTAGTGAAACATTTCACATTAGTGAGATTAACTGGTACAGGTTACTAACATGATTGGGTAAAAAAAAGATAATCCTAGAGAGGCTGATTCTTTTGAAGCAAAGATGGCGAGGCGTTCATTGTCATGCTTTTATGGATTTATTGTTATTGTTTTATTATCTGTTGTCTTTTTCTGTATTTTAATTATGTTTTTTTTTAAATTCTATTTAAAGTATTTGCAAATGTAAGTGAAGGCTTAAAATTTGAATTTTAATAATTATTATCAAACAAACAATAAAGCACACCACCCTCTTATGTTTTCCAGGTGGTTAAAGTCAAAACATCAAACTTCACAACAGACACAGGTGGGAAAATACTTAAATGTACAGAACTGTATGTTTTGAATATGTTTCTAATTATTCATAATGACTTGGCTGAACAGGTTCCTTATGAGTGAGTAAATATGGAGAAACGCAGGAAATGTTATGAAACATCCTGTTGACATGATGGTATAAACACATGCAAAATATTTTCGGAACAGCAACAAGATTTTCCATTGCTGTCTTCAGTAAAAGCAGATAATTAGGACAATTTTCAATTTGTTATAGAACTGAGCCAGAGACTTAATGAGGTGAATTAAAGGATGATGGCACAACTTCAGCTCTTTTCTCACATTTCTCATTTCGACCATTTTTTCACAGAGCCTAAGAGCTGTTCAAGAATCAGCCAGAGCAGGAGAAAAAGAAGACATCCATTATGGAGAGATCGACAAGCAAAGACCTGAACAGTCCTTGGCCTCAGTGCAGGACAGTGGACAGCAGCAGGACACACTGTACGCACAGGTCCAAGTGTCCAAGACAGCACACAGCTTAACACAGACTGCTGGCGGTCCAGAAGATCTCTACGCTCAAGTGAAGAAAAAATGAGTTGTTTGGTTTGTACAAGATTACATTTGAATAGACTTCATATTAAATAGAGCTTTTTTTTTTTTTTTTTTGCTCATATGCTAACTCAAAAACTCCAAACTTTCGCATCCTGCAGCTTTTTTTATGCCACTTATCAACGTGTTCATATGTTTGTGCTGACCTCACAGGTGCTGTTATGTGATATTTACATATCAGATTTAATAATAATAACTTTATTTATATAGCACCTTTAGAGAGTTTACAAAGTGCTTTACAGAGCAGCTGACCCAGGAGGCCACAATGGTAATATTAAAAGTAAAAAGTAAAACGTAACAGATTCAAAGTCATTAAAAAACAAACAAACAAACAAACAAAAAAATGCTGTAAAACAAAGAGAGAGATGATAAAAGCAATGATAAAAAGATAAAAAAGACAATAAATAGCAATAAATGAGATGAAAGGATAAAAAAAGTGATAAATAAATAGTAAATTAAATAAAATAAATAGATAACTAAATAGATACAACATCACAAAAAGGCTGTAAAAATGAGTTTAAAGAAGTGATCTAAAAGAGCGAGCCTTATCTCCTCAGGCAGGTCGTTCCAAAGTCGAGGGGCCCTGATGGAGAAGGCACGGTTACCTCTTGTTTTGAGCCTCAACCTTGGAACAATCTGAAGGGAACCGCCCGAGGATCTAAGGCTACGCATTGGCCTGTATGGGGTTAGCATGCTGGCAATGTTGTTGTTGTTGGTGAAATAAAACACTTGGTTGGTCTGCACACAACCTCTGCCTCAAGCTTCCTGCTTTTTGAATCCAGCTGCTACACGGCCATCCTAACGAGTGGTGTCAGAAGCTGGGCCCACCCTGCTAGCAAGTGTTGTGAAGAAGTCGGGGGCCCGCACTGAGCTGAAAAGTGGTTATGAAGCTAGGGCCTGTCATATTCGTGGTATATTCAGTACATAAGGTTTAATTATGGAATTCAATTGTTAAACTATCTATACATAGTGTGGTGAACAAATGTACCCTGTTTACTTTTTTATCACTCGATGTTTCGATGCTGAAGATGTTTCTATAAATACAATAAAATGTTTCTGTTAAAAGCATGAGGTTTGTCAGTGTGCGAGTGTTTGGCTGGTAAATTCAATAATAAATTGGGAAAGGAGAAGTAGTGAAATATAAACAGATAATGTCATGTAATGCAGGGTTGGGGGGTTTCTGGTCCGCCTGTTACCATCCTTTTTACCATCCTTTTTTTTTTTTCTTCTTGCTGATCTGGAGACAGATTTTGGTGGCAGCAGACCAAGTGTGTCTCTCCTCAGCTCTCCCAAATTGTTTTCAAGCTCCTCCTGAGGGATCCCAAACTTGTTCAGTTTTCACATACAGCAGACACGAGGAGTCTAACAGTACACAGAAGTCACGGTTCAGTGCAAATTCAGTTCAGCAGTTGTTCAGCACCAACTTGTCTCTAACTGTGTTTACTGTTTGGTGCTGAGCAGGTGGTGTACAGTGGAGTTTTAGAGCTTTCTGCTGGAAAAAAAAGCTGCCTATTGCGTCTGAAAACGAGGTTGTTGAGAGCTGTGAGAGTCATAGCAGCTAGTGCTAAAAGTTAAAAGCTATCCAGCGCAAACCAACTGGAATTAAGTTGGTAAAATGTAATCAAAATGTAATTGACATGACTTACAAACGTGCTTCTTTCATGATTTTAATTTAAAATTATTATCATTTTAAAATGCAGCATTGCAGATGTTGTTTGTTCTTTGTTACAGGAAACCTGTTATACAGTGCATTTACTGGAGTGTATCTTAAGATGGGGAGCAAGAACACGCTGATGTAAAAACACGAAGTAAACGTGAAAAGCCCGCCTGTAAATTGTTCACCTCCTCGTGCTCATTTCTGAACTTCTTGTATTTCTGTTTTATTTACTGTATTATGAAATTCACCACACATACAAAAAAAACTGAAAAGGGAAGTTGGTTAAACTTGGTCTGCTGCACTTCAGTTCAAAGTCTTGTGAAGTATTTCCACTTTAAAATCATCATCGCCACTCAAGGATCTCATCGCTTCTCTCTTTTTTATGTCAACTTGTCGGTAAGACAAACATTTACTACTAATAATAATAATAATAGTAATAATAATTTATTTGATGGGTTTTTATTTTATGGGTCACTGCCAAGCTCTGAACATGTTAGTTGGCCACAAACACAGTGAATGCTGGTACAGCTCGGTAGTGTGTATCTGTGCATTTTATTAAGTTCTTACATTATTTGTAAACACTCCAAAACAATACTTAAAACTTACATTTTATGTGTTTGTAAATCCAGGTGATGAGTGTCACTGCAGTCCTGTCTGTGAACATGGTGACAGCCAGCATGTTACTGAGTGTCTTCTTTGTTTCAGGTGATGCTTTTTCCCTACGTATATTTAAATGTAATCTTTTGAGTTCTTGTGTCACAGTGACAATACTAACTAAGTTATCTGGAGATCATTTGGCGGGTTTGGTGACTGATGAGGTCAGGCTCATGGGAGATTAAGGAGAGATAGCTCTCTGCTTAGTTTAAACCAATTCAAAATAAATCATTAAAAATGTACTGTGAAAAAAATAAACACATCAATGAATTATTACTGTTGAAGTATATTTTGGCTTCAAGCTGATTTTTTCACATTATGTTAATCATCAGTCTGGTTTACAGGTGCTTTGGCTGTTTGTCCTGATGAATCACACCTCTTCATTACTGCACCACAGAAGATGGAAGCACTGAGTGGATCTTGTTTGTTAATCCCATGTACCTTTAGAGCTAAACCAGAACAAGAGTTTGACAACAGCAGAGAAATCTTTGGAGGGTGGCTAAAAAGTGACTCTAAATTTAATGTCGATCTAAATAATGTGATTTTCAAGACAGGTAACATCTATCCAATGAGACTTACTGGAAACCTGAGAGAGAAAAACTGCACCACTTTATTTTCCAATTTAACAACAAGTTATACAGACAAATACTACTTTAGAGTTGAGAACAAACCATTCATGGCAACAGCTTCTTGTGATCCTCTTCAAATAACAGTTCAAGGTAAGAGAGTTTGGTTTCTCTCAGTCACTTTAATTATTCTGATTAAACTCTAAGTCTATTGTTACAGTTTGATATAAAAATGATCAAATTAGAACAAACTTGTATTTAAACTTAGCTTCAATACAAAATCGTATTTTGGTCATTTTTAATCTATTTTTGATTTGAAACCACAGATTCTCCTCCGAGCCCCAGAATTGAGATCTCAGGTGATCTGAAGGAGAAGGAGTCTGTCAGTATAACCTGCTCAGCTTTCACTCCCTGTCCACACTCCCCTCCTAAACTCACCTGGAATCTCCAACAAGACTCTCACAACAAGATCCAGGAAAACACAGATGGGACCTTTACAACTAAAATACAGAAGACCATCACTCTGTCAGACCGACATGATGGATACAACATCACCTGTTCTGTCACATATCCTGTGAATGAAGGAAAACATGTCAAGACAGCAGAGCAGAGAAAGACTCTCAGTGTTTCATGTAAGACAACCAGAGTTTGTTGTTGGATCCTGTCAGCACATGATAAAAATAAAGGATCTTATTCAGGCTCTGATGTTACTCTCATATCTCACATCTCTGTCACATTTTCCTCAGATGCTCCTAAAGACACCTCAGTGTCCATCAGTCCATCAGGTTTGGTGTCAGCAGGTAGCTGGGTGAACCTGACCTGCTCCAGCAGAGCCAAGCCTCCCGTCAGCCGCTTCACCTGGATCAAGACCAGCAAAGATGGACCCATGACTGTATCTGAAGGACCGTGTTACAGCTTTAAAGTGACAGATGTAGAAGATTATTACTGTGTGGCCACAAATGATCTTGGAAACCAAACATCATCAGTGATTCATCTGAATAAAGGTAAATACTGAACTGGACTGAACCCACTTAACTTCTGCAACAGCAACATCAGTTTTGTCTTCTTTTAGTAATCACTCACATTTGGTTTGTTTCTATGAGCAGACACATCCAATGGATCTCTACAACAGATTCTTGGAGGACTCTTTGGGCTCATCATGCTCATCTGCCTGGTTGTCTGTATTTGGTAAGTGACACAAATGAAAGCAGCTAATGTGACTCACTTACTGGGACTTTATCTCTGCATTCATGCCTCAAAGAGCACATTTTCAACATTCAGTATTTCTCATTGGTGGTTCACAGTTTTCTGCGTTGGAGGCGGTTAAAGTCGACAGATTCAACTCAACAACCGAATCAGGTAGAACATTTTTTAACTTTTCTGTAGAGCACTGCACTCTCATTGTTCTGCATTACTAAACACTAAATGAACGATTTATGAGAGATTTTTCATGAGTGAAATATCACAAAATATTTTGTCTAGCAACTCAAGACTTGAATACTAAAGACTGTACAACCAAAACAAGAGTACACAATTATTTTGAGCTCTTTTTGCCACATACAGATACTCACAACATTTCATGTTTTTGCAGAGTCTAACAGGCGAAGAGCTGACTGTTAACGGGCCAACGAGAAAAACAGAAGAGGAAGGAAACATCCATTATGGAGAGATCGACTTCTCCAAGCGAAGACCTGAACCGTCCTCGACCTCAGTGCAGGACAGTGGACAGCAGCAGGACACACTGTACGCACAGGTCCAAGTGTCCAAGACAGCAAACAGCTTAACACAGACTGCTGACGGCCCAGAAGATCTCTATGCTCAAGTGAAGAAAAAATGAGTTGTTTGGTTTGTGCAAGATTACATTTGAATAGACTTCATATTAAATATAGCTTTATTTTTTTCATCCAATATCTTTTTTATGTTAGTGAATGTAGGAAAAGAAAACAGAGCTTGGACAGTAAAATGTCATTTTCATTGCTTACAGCTGAGTGAAGAGCAACTCTGCAGCTTTTTTATGCCACTTCTCAACATGTTCATATGTGTGTGCTGACCTCACAGCTGTTGTTGTGTGATATTTACGTGTCAGATTTGTGCCAATAAAAGTCACAAAGCTCTGAATATGGAACAAGTCAGAATGACACCAGAGGCATTTTGAAACACATCAGCAGTGTTAGTTTCTTCTTTAATTCAAAGTGCTTATATTTCTGACAAGGCGTTGTCAAAATGAATCCCAGTTTCTCACATATTGTGTATCCCATTAAACACTTCCACTGATATTGACAGACTGATTTTGCCTCCATCAAAAATCACATTATGGTAAAATCAAGCTTTCCTCAATTTAAACCAACCAAGCCAAATAAGTCTAAACTCATTATGTTATTATTGTGGCTCTAAATGTATCAAATCTTTATATTAAAATACTTTTAGAATGCAAGCAAGGTCAAAAAATGTATTATTAATTTGGTTGTACCTCCATCATCTCTTCTATTTAGAGGTTTTTCACCTCACCTTCATTAATATTGTTATTTTATTTTATGTTGAATATGAGAACTGTTGATGACCAGTGACAGAAATTTTGACAACCAGGCTACGCTGTTGACCATGAAGAAACAGCCTAAAGTTGAATGAATGTATGAACTCACAGCTCAATTTCTAAAATATTGTTGAAATTCTCAAAACATTAAATCCAATAACCACATCAGTTTATTCTGTGGAGCTGAACGCTTCATTTATTCTGTAAATGTCTGTCAAAAGTCTCTGTTAAATTCTTTATCTTGTGTTTTAAAAGTAACATCAGACTGTAAAGATCTTAATCTCATCTATTTTGCTTTAAAACAGGAAGTCAAAGAAATAAAAACACTTCGCAAACAAACAATTCTGAAACCTGTCATGAATTCAGGAGACACAAGGAGTCTAACAGTACACAGAAGTGTTATATCCTAAACTTGGTTAAAATAAAATAACTAGCCGAAGAGACTTGCACTGTGCTTCATCTTCTCTTGCTGTATTCCTCACTTTCTGCAACAACTTGTACAACACCTTACTGTCTTAGAGCGCCCTCTATCTGATTCTCAATGCAATAACACAACACAACATTTCCCCTTTTCTTGAAGTAATTACTTCTGTAAACCAGTAAAATAAAGCATTCTGTGTGAAATAACATCCTGTATAGTAACCATTGTTGGATTACTGAGTATCACAAAGAAACGACGTGAATCAGCAAAAATTAGTAGCTGAATAACTGTTGGCTCTTGAATCACGTAATATCTATTTTTAAGTCCAAAGCCTAACTACAAAAGTAGCATTATCACTTAACATAGAATAACTATTACTTTTGTGAATTGAAACATAAGATTAAACATTCACCTCCAGTATTCATGTTGCATCAAGTAGTCTAAACATTTTCTTGAATTCAGTCCTCAGAACAGTATGAAATTATTCAATTTAACCGTGCATAACTTAACAGTAACCTTTTAGTTTACTAAGGACAGCATTCTCAGTCCATAGCTCTCTCTCTCTCTTTTCTGATTACTTTACAAAACCTGTCAACCACTGTGGTGCTCTTCTGGCTCTCTGGCTCTGTCTTAGACCTGGTTCAGGTGCATTCTGGGGCACATTCTCAGGCACTGCAAACTCATCAAACACTGTCTCATCATCCTTACTGGTGCAGGCTAGAGCCTCCTTTGGAAAGTGTGTCAGTTTTGATGCATTCCACTTCTGTCCATCACTGAGCAGGTAAGTACTCGGACCCACTTTCTTAATGACTGGCAGAGGTTCTGTGAATCTGGATGATCCCTTGTGGACATGTTCAGGTCTCCGGACACGCAGTGTCATTCACTTTGAACATAGGCACTTTTGCTCCTGTCTTTCTGTCTGTATACTCCTTACTTTTCTGTTGCTTGTGTCTTACAGTCTCTTTCACTTGCTCGTGTGATTTTGTCTTGTGTGCAACAGGAAGGACATTTAGTTTTGTGCGCATCTTCCTGTTTCTCATTAACTCAAACGGTGTAGCTTCTGTTGTAGCATGTGGCGTAGCACGGTAGTTATGTAAGAACTCTGTAACTGCTTGTTTCCAGGGCCTGTGCATTCTTTCCGCTGTCTGTATGCACTCTTTTAGCACTCTGTTGAATCTTTCGATGGCTCCATTGGCTTTTGGATAATAGACACTGGAACGCAGGTGCTTTATCTATCTCTCTCTCAGAAATTTGGCGAATGCCTGGGAGGTGAACTGACATCCATTGTCAGAAACCAGGTAGGAAGGGTTTCCTTCACGACTGAACACTGAAGTCAAAAAGCGAATAATCACCTCTGTTGTAACAGTAGAGACAAATGCCACTTCCGGCCACTTACTGTAATAATCTGTGAGAGCAATAGCATAACGGCAGTCCCATGTGGCACACTCAATGGCCACCTTCTCCCATGGTCCATCTGGCAGTTCCACTGGCGTAAGTGGTGCAGGTGCAGTCTTTGCCGTTTTGTCATTGTACTGACATGACACACATGTTGCTATCATAGTCTGTACATATTTGTCCATTTGTGGCCACCAGTATAACTCACGCAGTCTCTGCTTAGTGCGTACTATTCCTTGGTGTCCCTCATGTGCCAATTCCACCACTCTGGACCGTAGTGAAGTGGGAACAACCAAGCGATCAGTGCCTCTCGTGACGAGAAAGTCATGTACAGCCAGTTCATCACGTACCTGAAAGTATGGAGCAAGTCCAGGTGTCACATTCTTTCTGCATTTTGGCCATCCTTTTTGTATCTGTTGTCGCAGCTGTGTCAGTTCAGGACAGGTCTCACATGCATCAGTAAACTCTGGCATAGACATGGCACACAAAGATTCCCTAAAGACTGTAGCCACCATGTCCGGTCCCTCTGCAGCATCTCCTGTGGTAGGTAGTGGAAGCCTAGACAGGCAGTCGGCTGTCACATTTTGTTTTCCAGGACGGTAGGTAACATCATATGTAAAGCAAAGCAGTCGAGCTGACCATCTTGCAATTCGCAGTCCAGCACGACCAGTACCCTTGGATGTGAGCAGGGTTGTAAGTGCCTGGTGGTCTGTACGCAGCACAAAGTAATGTCCCCACAGATAGGTTCTCCACCTTTCTACTGCCCAAACACATGCAAGTGCTTCACGTTCCACAGTAGAATATTTTCTTTCAGCAGGGGACAATGTTCTGGATGCAAAAGCTACGACTCGTTCTGCCTTGTCTGGGTGAAGCTGGGTAAGCACAGCTCCTAGTCCATAGTCAGAAGCGTCAGTAGTCACATAAGTAGGCAACTCAGGGTCATAAAGTGCTAGGGCCGGGCTCTCAGCAATCAGTCTCTTGATCTCAGTAAAACTAGAGTCAGCCTCGGCAGTCCATTTGAAATTCAGTTCTGTAGATTCCCTGAGTGTAGCACGTAGTGGTTCCACAACAGTAGCAAAGTCTGGAATTAACTTACTGTACCATGATGCAAGTCCCAGGAAGGATCTCAGAGAGGATGTGTCATGTGGGGCAGGAGCATTGGCCACTGCACTGACCCAGTCTTGGTCAGGCTGAAGTCCATCTTTGGATATGGTGTGGCCCAGGAAGCGCAATGAGGTCTGGTTGAACTTAGACTTGTGCATGTTCAGTTTGAGTCCTGCCTCATTCAAGGCATGCAGCACCCTCTGTAAGTTAGCATCATGATCCTGCTGGGTAGGACCATAGCATATGATATCATCAAGGTAGGCCTGTACTCCTGGTAGGCCTGCAAGTATGGTTGACATCATTTTTTGAAAAGCTGATGGGGCAGAAGCAAGACCAAATGGAACTCTGCAGAAACGGAAAAGACCATCATGCGTGATAAATTCACAGGTGTCCTCTGTGCAGTAGAGGTGTCATCAGCGCTGGCAGTTTTGACAACCTTGTTGCCCTCAATGCGCATATGTAGATCAACGAATAGATCTAGGCCTAGCAGAGCAGCGCCTGACTTTACCACTATGAATGAACCTGTAGTTGAATGTCCATCATGAGATACTGTGGCATGCATACACCCTTTAACAGGTATTTTCTGTCTTGAGTATGTGAACAGTGTCACTGTAGGTTTAGCAAGGGCACATGTGGGAAAAAGGATCTGGTAGGTGCTCTCTGGAATAATAGAAACGGATGAACCTGTATCTACTATTAGCTCAACATCATGAGAGTGTCCATTTGCATCCACTTGTACAGTACAGATGATTTTATCCTGCACAGTACCATTTAAGTAAAGCACAGTCAATTCAGATATCACCACCTCACGTACCTTCTTTTGACTAGATCGACAAACTTTGGAAAAATGTCCCACTTTTCCGCATGAGTTGCATGTGGCTTTAGCCGCTGGGCATGAAGGCTTATTAGCTAGGTGGTTGGTAGATCCACACCGATAGCAGGAGCGGCGATTCCCGGTAGTCTGGACCTTGACGGGTGCAGGTTTCCTCTTTTCCCACTGGCGATTCCCTCTCTGGTCTTTTTGTATGGCTCTCACCGGCGCAGCAGCAGTAGTAGTAGTAGGATCAGAGAGTACATCGGCATTGCGTAGTCCAGCTTCGATTTGTATAGCAAGTGTAGTAGCTTTTTAGCCATGGTCAGGTCCGGTTCCAGCAAGAGTCTGTCTCTTATGCGCGGATTGGCGACGCGCTCCAGCAGTTGATCACGAAGCATCTGCTCCTCCATGTCACCAAACTCACACGTTGCAGCAAGCTCACGTAGTGAGCCCAGAAACTGATTAATCGTTTCATCAGGTCTCTGTGCCCTCTGGCGAAATTTGTGGCGTTCTGCAATCACATTAACTTTGGGAACAAAATAGTTTTGCAGTCCTTCCACGGCAGAAGCATATGTAGTACCGGTACCCGGCAATGTGTAGAACAGTCTTTGTCCCTCTGTGCCGAGCGCATGGAGAAGAACAGCACGTTTCCTTGCATCAGGCCACTTATCTCCGGTAGCGGCGATCACTAGCATGTAGTTGTCGAACATTTTTAACCAAGTAGGAAAAGAAATAGCCGGTTCGCCTGGGCAAGGCATGAACGGTGCAGGTAGGGGTACAGAAATGGCCATCCTCGTCGCCAAAGTGTTATATCCTAAACTTGGTTAAAATAAAATAGCCGAAGAGACTTGCACTGTGCCTCATCTTCTCTTGCTTTATTCCTCGCTTTCTGCAACAACTTGTACAACACCTTACTGTCTTAGAGCGCCCTCTATCTGATTCTCAATGCAATAACACAACACAACAAGAAGTCATGGCTTGGTGTGAGTTCAGTTCAGTTGGTTGAAAAAACAAATGCATAAGGATGTCTGGGATGCGTTAATATGTTTAACGTGTTTCCTTTGACATACCCTACAATGGTGGAGCAACGCAGACACACCTTCCTTGTCTAACCCACAACTCTCTCCACTGCTTTTGTAAGTGACTCAAATTGTTCCAAACAGGAACAACACCTGAAAAACGCAGGCAGGTCTTCTAGCTCTGGCTTTTCAGTCTGCCATAGTGTGACTGACTCATGCCAACCAGATTGTTGTGAGCTTTAGTTACATTCCGTGCATAATGTGTAGTCTACGTCTGGTTGCAAGCATCAGACTGTAACCCAAAACCTGTGAAGAGAAGCCGATGTGAAGTGCCAAAAACTGCAGTTCCTCAAACGTCAAATTGAGGTTGGCTGTGAGAGTCATAGTAGCTAGTGCTAAAAGTAAAAAGATGTAAGCTTGTGAGTATGCAGTGGCAGGGAAGTAGTGTCATATTAGTGGTATGCATTCAGTACATAAGGTGTAATTACGTAATTTAATTGTTAAACTATCTATACATAGTGTGGTGAACAAATGTACCCGATGCTGAAGATGTTTCTATAAATGCAATGAAATGTTTGTGTTAAAAGCATGAGGTTTGTCAGTGTGCGAGTGTTTGGCTGGTAAGTTCAATAATAAATTGGGAAAGGAGAAGTAGTCAAAGATAAACAGATAATGTCATGTAATGCAGGGTTGGGGGGTTTCTGGTCCGTCTGTTACCATCCTTTTTTCTTTTTTTTTTTCGATGGTCTGGAGACAGATTTTGGTGGCAGCAGACCAGGTGTGTCTCTCCTCAGCTCTCCTAAATAGTTTTCCAGCTCCTCCTGAGGGATCCCAAGATGTTCCCAAGACAAATGTTACTTGACAAAGTCTAATCTATTTTGCTTTAAAACAGGAAATCAAATTAAAAGCACTACTCAATCAAACACTCCTGAAAGATATCATGAATTTTCCTTTTTTCTGCCTTAAACATTTTCCCTCTAAATCAAGCTGTAAACACAACACTGACATGTCATTTACCTTTAAGTTGTCATGACAAACTTGTTCAGTTTTCACATACAGCAGACACGAGGAGTCTAACAGTACACAGAAGTCACGGTTCAGTGCAAATTCAGTTCAGCAGTTCACCAACTTGTGTCTAACTGTGTTTGCTGTTTGGTGCTGAGCAGGTGGTGTACAGTGGAGTTTTAGAGCTTTCTGCTGGAAAAAAAAGCTGCCTATTGCGTCTGAAAACGAGGTTGTTGAGAGCTGTGAGAGTCATAGCAGCTAGTGCTAAAAGTTAAAAGCTATCCAGCGCAAACCAACTGGAATTAAGTTGGTAAAATGTAATCAAAATGTAATTGACATGACTTACAAACGTACTTCTTTCATGATTTTAATTTAAAATTATTATAATTTTAAAATGTAGCATTGCAGATGTTGTTTGTTCTTTGTTACAGGAAACCTGTTATACAGTGCATTTACTGGAGTGTATCTTAAGATACATCCTCATTTCATAACTTCTTGTATTTCTGTATTATTTACTGTATTGTGAAATTCACCACACATACAAAAAAAATGAAAAGGGAAGTTGGTTAAACTTGGTCTGCTGCACTTCAGTTCAAAGTCTTGTGAAGTATTTCCACTTTAAAATCATCATCACCACTCAAGGATCTCATCGCTTCTCTCTTTTTTATGTCAACTTGTCGGTAAGACAAACATTTATTAATAATAATAATAATAATAATAATAATTTATTTGATGGGTTTTTATTTTATGGATCACTGCCAAGCTCTGAACATGTTAGTTGGCCACAAACACAGTGAATCCTGGTACAGCTCGGTAGTGTGTATCTGTGCATTTTATTAATTTTGTAACAAGTTCTTACATTATTTGTAAACACTCCAAAACAATACTTAAAACTTACATTTTATGTGTTTGTAAATCCAGGTGATGAGTGTCACTGCAGTCCTGTCTATGAACATGGTGACAGCCAGCATGTTACTGAGTGTCTTCTTTGTTTCAGGTGATGCTTTTTCCCTACGTATATTTAAATGTAATCTTTTGAGTTCTTGTGTCACAGTGACAATACTAACTAAGTATTCTGGAGATCATTTGGTGGGTTTGGTGACTGATGAGGTCAGGCTCATGGGAGATTAAGGAGAGATAGCTCTCTGCTTAGTTTAAACCAATTCAAAATAAATCATTAAAAATGTACTGTGAAAAAATCAAAATGAATTATTACTGTTGAAGTATATTTTGGCTTCAAGCTGATTTTTTCACATTATGTTAATCATCAGTCTGGTTTACAGGTGCTTTGGCTGCTTGTCCTGATGAATCACACCTCTTCATTACTGCAGCACAGAAGATGGAAGCACTGAGTGGATCTTGTTTGTTAATCCCATGTACCTTTAGAGCTAAACCAGAACAAGAGTTTGACAACAGCAGAGAAATCTTTGGAGTGTGGATTAAAGATAACTCTGATTTTGGCCCAAATCCAAATAATGTGATTTTCAAGACATCTGTGAACCTCTTCAAATAACCGTTCAAGGTAAGAGAGTTTTGTTTCTTTCAGTCACTTTAATTATTCTAATTAAACTCTGAGTCTATTGTTACAGTTTGAAATGAAAATGATCAAATTAGAACAAACTTGTATTTAAACTTCATGTAGCTTCAATACAAAACTGTATTTTGGTCATTTTTAATTTATGTTTGATTTGAAACCACAGATTCTCCTCCGAGCCCCAGAATTGAGATCTCAGGTGATCTGAAGGAGAAGGAGTCTGTCAGTATAACCTGCTCAGCTTTCACTCCCTGTCCACACTCCCCTCCTAAACTCACCTGGAATCTCCAACAAGACTCTCACAACAAGATCCAGGAAAACACAGATGGGACCTTTACAACTAAAATCCAGAAGAACATCACTCTGTCAGACCAACATGATGGATACAACATCACCTGTTCTGTCACATATCCTGTGAATGAAGGAAAACATATCAAGACAGCAGAGCAGAGAAAGACTCTCAGTGTTTCATGTAAGACAACCAGAGTTTGTTGTTGGATCCTGTCAGCACATGATAAAAATAAAGGATCTTATTCAGGCTCTGATGTTACTCTCATATCTCACATCTCTATCACATTTTCCTCAGATGCTCCTAAAGACACCTCAGTGTCCATCAGTCCATCAGGTTTGGTGTCAGCAGGTAGCTGGGTGAACCTGACCTGCTCCAGCAGAGCCAAGCCTCCCGTCAGCCGCTTCACCTGGATCAAGATCAGCAAAGATGGACCCATGACTGTATCTGAAGGACCGTTTTACAGCGTTAATGTGACAGATGTAGAAGATTATTACTGTGTGGCCACAAATGATCTTGGAAACCAAACATCAGTGATTCATCTAAGTAAAGGTAAACTGACTGATTTGTATGAAATTGTTCTTTACATATAAACTTGACCCTAATGTGAAAAGCAGGACTTTATTAACATTGTTGCATGTCAACATTCAACATTTGTTTTCTTTTAGAGACATTTCCAAAGTGGGGTTCAACTCTTGGAGGGATCATTGTCATCATTCTCATCTGTGCTGCTGTCTGTGCTTGGTATGTATCCCAAATTACAGCATCTGACACAATACAGCTCCTGTTGTTATGGAATTTTCGATCCTTAGGTTACACAAAGTCACGTGTGGGCCTTGAAGTCCTCTGCAGTATTAATTGTTTGGCTTTGGTAGGGAACAGTAGGTGCCAGTCTATCTCAACACTGTAGTGCCAAGGTCGAAGAGACTCTTGCTGCCTTCCTAGACATAATAGATAGCTGGCCGTTGACGTTTCAATCTGCGTAAACAGTCTCCAGACTAGAATATGCTGACAATAACACCTGCATGGGTAAAAACATTCTCTTTGGCTAATTCTGGGCGTATAGTATTTGTGCTGTTATCTTGGTGTTGAAGTCTATCCACCAGCATGAGTTGGGCAGAATGTGAGACCGACTCAGGCACTTCTGATGTACTTTGAGAGTGTCTCTAATTCTCCTTGGCCAAGCGTCAATAAATATTACAGCATAAGACATCAGAGGCTCCTGAACACTTTCTTCCCTCCTGACCTCACCATTGACCTTTGACTTCAGCAATTTCTCCACAACACCTGTCACTTAAGTTTGAACTAAACCCATGCACACAGTCATGGGGCTGTGTGGATGAGTATGTAATTGGTCAGTTTTGTTTGTTTCTGCACCAACTGATACTTTGCATTTGCATTTCTGTACTGTTTTAAGTGGTTGACTTAAAAAAAAACTCCAAAAATTGTTGACTTAGTGGATTTTATTCTGTATTTTTTTCTCACTGATGCACATCTTATAATGTCTGTTTCCTTTTAAACTGAAACACGGTTAAATTATTCTGACAGCTGTTTAATCTCTTTCAGGTGGTTTAAGTTCAAACATCAAACTCCACAACAGACTCAGGTGGGAAAATACTAAACATCTGTGTGCAACTGTTTGTTGTGAATATTTAAATCTGCTCACAGTGATCGTGTCCTCTAAGACATGTGTAAGCATTGGCCTTAATAGTAAATAGATAATCCTTGAGACATTACTTAATGTCTCTGTGGATTGTTCCAGAAAACCTAGTTTACACTCAAAAGGTTGCACTGTTTTAGCCTGAATCAGTATTTAGATTGTCATTGAACACCAATTACCAGTGCTGTGATGTGGACAGAAACCAGATTCAAATCCATCAAAAAAGCTGTTTTAGATGTATCTGTAATCATTTAATATTGAACGATCCAGCTCATATCATTTCTTGCTTGATTTTTTTTTCAGGGTCAAGGGTGTGATGAGCTGCCACTTGAAATGCCAACCAGAAAAATAGAAGAAAACATCCATTATGGAGAGATCGACTTCTCCAAGCGAAGACCTGAACCGTCCTCGTCCTCAGTGCAGGACAGTGGACAGCAGCAGGACACACTGTACGCACAGGTCAAAGTGTCCAAGACAGCAAACAGCTTAACACAGACTGCTGACCGCCCGGAGGATCTCTATGCTCAAGTGAAGAAAAAAATAAATTTCACCCCACCATCAACAAGATCAAGAGTCAAATGACATGTGTTTGGTCTGTGGTTGAGTTGTGGTGAAGCTTCTATATAGGGAAACTCCACATCCTGCAGCGCAGTCAGTTCTCTTATCATCACACTGCTGTAGTGTATATTTATATGTGCGTGCTGATCTCATATGTGTTTAATGCCATCACTGTATTACTTCAAAAATGAACAAAAGACATCATTTCTGCTTCTGAAGATATTTATTCATTGCACTGTAATAAAAACCTTGGCATAAAACTTCTAAAAATTCCTCATAATCTCAGTTGCATTTATTGGTCCAACATTTCACATATTGTCTGTAAACATCACCTGAAATCATACGATTTAATCACAAACATTACAACAAGTGGCGAGAAGAATTATGCATAGTAATCCTCGGGCTCACTAAATCTACTACAATGTTTTGAGTAGTTTATGACCTTTTTTAATATCAGGCTCAATTTAAAATAAAAAGGGCTTTTCATGAGACAATAGCATATTCAAAGAGCTGGTGCTAAAATTCATTTAAAACCTTTTCATGAGTAAAAATGTTAAAACTTTATCTACTCTTTGGGGTTTAGCATGTAAACATTAGCAGCTTGTACTGTTTAATGTCTCAAAAAGGCACTACTGGGCCATGTTGATTGTGCTTTAGTACCATGCCGGGTCCTGTGAGTGAATGGAGGTAGTGACATTAGGTTCTCTACATGACAATTTAGACACCTTCATAGAAATCTAACCCTCATGTTGAGAGTCAAACTTCATCTCTAACCACTAACCCGGCAGCAGTCCCTCAGTGTTGCAGCATTTGTGTGAAGTAGTGTCCAAAAAGTAGGTATTGCATTGTACATTATTAGTTTCTCCACTGATTCGATATCTGACATTTAATTCCTGACAGATTTCTCTTCATAAAAGAGAAAGACAAGAGTCACTGACTGTGTTTTCATGCACATAGAAAGTTAACTACTGTCCAGACCTTTTTTGCAAAGAACATGAATGTTCCTTTGCAAATTTTAAAACAGCTTTGTTTGTCAAAACATATTTGGTGAGCATCTATTAAAGAGCAACTTAACACCACGTGAAAGTCTTGTCTTTGCTGCCGTCTAGTGGTTAAACTTCTCACCTTGCTGCAGTGGTGTACAGGTGTACTTCTGTACCCTGTGACATCACTGTGCAACAGTAGATTTCTGATCACACACACATGCTCCAAACTTTTGACTGCTCTCCAGGCTGCTGTTAAGTTACTCTTTAAAGATAAAACATCTTTGGTTCTTGTTACATTTTAAAATAGTTGGTTAATGTTCAGATTCAAATAACCCCCTTCAAAAGTTTCAAGGGGAGGTCTCTAGGGACAAACATTTTATTTCCAGCCAACAGCTAACCTGCCATGCATCCTGGGAAACGCTCCTCTCTGGCTCTCTGCCAGTCGGACTTGCTCATCCAGCTGCCCAGTTGGCTCTTCGCCCCGCCAGCAGGGATGGGGATGGTGTCCCTCTGGTTCTTGGTCACAATCACAGAGAGATTTTTCATGAGTGAAATATCACAAAATATTTTGTCTAGCAACTCAAGACTTGAATACTAAAGACTGTACAACCAAAACAAGAGTACACAATTATTTTGAGCTCTTTTTGCCACATACAGATACTCACAACATTTCATGTTTTTGCAGAGTCTAACAGGCGAAGAGCTGACTGTTAACGGGCCAACGAGAAAAACAGAAGAAGAGGAAGGAAACATCCATTATGGAGAGATCGACTTCTCCAAGCGAAGACCTGAACCGTTCCTGGCCTCAGTGCAGGACAGTGGACAGCAGCAGGACACACTGTACGCACAGGTCCAAGTGTCCGAGACAGCAAACAGCTTAACACAGACTGCTGACGGTCCAGAAGATCTCTACGCTCAAGTGAAGAAAAAATTAGTTGTTTGGTTTGTGCAAGATATGACAATATATAAGACAATGTCTTTTTTATGTTAGGGAATGTAGGAAAAGAAAACAGAGCTTGGACAGGAAAATGTCATTTTCATTGCCTACAGCTAAGTGAAGAGCAACTCTGCAGCTTTTTTATGCCACTTCTCAACATGTTCATATGTGCGTGCTGACCTCACAGCTGTTGTTGTGTGATATTTACGTGTCAGATTTGTGCCAATAAAAGTCACAAAGCTCTGAATATATAATAATAATAAGTCAGAATGACACCAGAAGCATTTTGAAACACATCAGCAGTGTTGGTTTCTTCTTTAATTCAAAGTGTTTATATTTCTGACAAGGCGTTGTCAAAATGAATCCCAGTTTCTCACATATTGTGTATCCCATTAAACACTTCCACTGATATTGACAGACTGATTTTGCCTCCATCAAAAATCACATTATGGTAAAATCAAGCTTTCCTCAATTTTAAACTAATCAAGCCAAATAAGTCTAAACTCATTATGTTATTATTGTGGCTCTAAATGTATCAAATCTTTATATTAAAATACTTTTAGAATGCAAGCAAGGTCAAAAAATTGATTATTAATTTGGTTGTACCTCCATCATCTCTTCTATTTAGAGGTTTTTCACCTCACCTTCATTAATATTGTTATTTTATTTTATGTTGAATATGACAACTGTTGATGACCGGTGACAGAAATTTTGACAACCAGGCTACGCTGTTGACTATGAAGAAACAGCCTAAAGTTGAATGAATGTATGAACTCACAGCTCAATTTCCAAAATATTGTTGAAATTCTCAAAACATTAAATCCAATAACCACATCAGTTTATTCTGTGGAGCTGAACGCTTCATTTATTCTGTAAATGTCTGTCAAAAGTCTCTCTGTTAAATTCTTTATCTTGTGTTTTAAAAGTAACATCAGACTGTAAAGATCTTAATCTCATCTATTTTGCTTTAAAACAGGAAGTCAAAGAAATAAAAACACTTCTGTGATGGCCCTCTGCCATTTTGTGTGTTGTTGCTTTCTGTGCTCCTCCCCTCATAGGTTCTCCCTGCCTGTTCCCTCCTACCTCGTTGGAGAGATCCATCTCACCTGTGGCCTCATCTATAAAGGCATGGCCTTTCTAAGATGGCGCTCTCTCTCTCTCTTGCCCTTCTGGAGGGTTGGTGCCTCCAGGCACCCCGGCGTTGTTTTGTTTGGTTTGGTTGTGTTCTGTTAGTTTTTTTGTTTACTCATGATTACATTTAAATTCTGTTCTTTAATAAATTTATGGTTAATTTAACTGGTCACTGTGGTCCTCCCTTCTTTGTTGTGCTCTTGAACGAGCTGGGCATAACAAGTGGGGGCTCGTCCGATTTTGAACTTGGGAGTGTCAAGGTTGGCAATTGCATGGCAGTAGAATTGGTGGTTTTTGTTATGTGTGTAGTGTTGTTGTAACCAGGGGGGTAAACAGTGTGGTGCTCTCTTTGTTGACCTGCGTTCAGAGAGTGGTGGCTTTAAAGGAGACATATTATGCATTTTTTTCACCAGTTCACACAGTTCCCAGGTACCTTCATGACATGTCTGTGAAATCCTTTGATCAAAATTCCTCACGGATCAAGCACAGCAGCCCTGTTTTTAGCGCTCTGTGCTCAGGCGTTTGATTTTAGTGTCTGTCCCTTTAAATGCAAATGAGCTGCTGCCGGCTGCTGGTCATTCCGCCCCCTCTTCCGCCCTGCTTCCGCCCACCATGCTGATGTGAGTTCAGCATCAGGATGCCATGACAACAGATGAGCACAAGCACTGGGCATGGCTGCCGGTAGACACGTACCATTGCAACCTTATATGTTTGAGCCAGGGTCAGACCCTCAAAATGAAGAGGCCCCAGAACACACCAGAGAACCAAGGAGACAACAGGATATTTCTGAATGGTAAGTTTATGTAATGTGTTTTATATCTTTTTATATGTTTGAACTCTGGCTAACTGGCTAGCGCTAGGCTAATGGTACTACCCTGTAGTGTGTTTATGTACAGACTATTGGAAAGCTACATAGATAAATGTAATTAATTGCATGTAACGTACATAACATTACTCAGCTATTCCCCTTACACCAGTAACATACAAGCTCAGCCAGCATGTTTTCTCCACAACCGTACAGGTGGGAAATTAATTATGGGTCTTTACGTCTGAGGGGAATAGAGCAGTAAGTTCTTTTTTGCATAGAAGTAGTCTGTTACTATTGTAATATAAATGAGTAAGGATTAAAGTACAATAAAATACTGTCCCCTCTATCTTACATTGCTTATTGTTGATCTGTCATGTTTGTTACTTGTTATCATGTTACATATCAAACACTGAAAGCACACAAAACAGTTCAGATAGAGTTTACCTTTATTGTCATGATTCCTTCAAACATCACACAACATTTGAAAACAAAGTTATTCAATATACTACCTAGAACAGCAGTTTGAAAAAGTTTTGGTCAGCATTTAGGTTTCACAGAATTTCAGAAGAAAAGATGGACACGTTATAAAAGCATGTCACGGTGTTGTTTAGACTAACCATTATGTACACTTTGTTTTAGCTGTTACAGATACCAGGCCTACAGGAGCTCTGTAAGATGGTGTTGGGGATTTCTCGACTGGAGAATCAGGGTGGTACTGCTCAGCTGTGTGGTGTGACGGATATGGAGTCCCCAGACAGTCAAGGAAGCTACGCAGGGTCAGACCGGTCCTTGATTGAACCTCAACACGTAGCCGGCTACAACCTCTTGCTTCCCTGGTCTTGCAAACTGGGCTATGAGATCCTCAGGGATGGGGATCTTCAGCACCTCGTCCACGTATGGGCCAGAATTTAGGAAAACCTTCTCGAAGATGAGGTTCAACATAACCTATAAGACAATATAGGAGGGAGAAAATTAATAAACTTATTAATTATCCAACTTACATAAGTTAAGAGCCCTGTTTTATGTTATTTATTTTTCACTTGTATAATAGATGTTTGCACATTCTTTGACTTATTGCCATTTTTAATAAAAAGGTTGTAAATCTTACCGACGGTTGGTTCTACTTTCACTGTCTTAGCTGTTGCTGTTGTTGGGAAGTTCAATCTGAATAGCAGCTCACCAGCTGATGTTGTAGCTTAGGGACGCCCAGCATTTTCATTGAAGTGGAGGGCTGCCAGGTGGAGTCTAGGGAAGAAAAAAAATAACAGAAATATGAGAAATATGATTGAGAGCACAAATATAAATATACATTGTACTCATTCACTAAGTATCAGAATCACCTTTATTTACCAGGTGTGTGTACACACACACACAAACTGTCCATACATATACATACATTGAGAGCAACATGTAAACACAGTCATATTCCTTGTGTGTACACACACCTGGCCAATAAAGTGATTCTCAAAGTTACTACTTGCTAATTCTTTCAGTCCAGAAGATGCATGAACAGGCAGCCTGACATGTCACTAAAACGAGACAATATCCAGGTGGAGCTCATGGACTGAACTGATACTGTCCTTATTGTATTATAACTTTGTTTACTTTATGTACCCGGCTCCCTCAGACCGGATCTAGCTTCAGACTACGCTGTAAAACAGTGAGGGGTCTCTCTTTCTCTCAAACCGAGGGGGACACAGACAATAAAAGTGAGGGGGTGCCGTTAACAGAAAGGAGAATGGGAGAAAAGTTATTTTCTTATCGCTAATGACAGCTACGTTCAACACACAGCTGCATGTGGGACCGGACCTTGACCAGACTTGTATAACTTGCCGTGAATCTTTGAGGCCTCTCTGCGGGCGGCGGTGCTGCCTGTCTGCATGCAGCTGTGTGTGCTGAACATAACGCTAGCTAGCTGTTAGCGTTAGCTCGTGGTAATCGGACAAAAGAAACACAAAGCACACTTACATTTCCATCATCTGTAGTTGGCATTAGTCCTCTTTCGTGTGAGGTCTCGTTGTCGTCCTGTGTTGTTCTGTGTTCATTGTATTTGTCCGTGAAGCACGACCGTCGCGCACACACACGTTCAGGTCTAGTCGACAGTGTGGGGACGTCTCCGGTAAAAGTAAACGTAATCCTCCGTTCTTCAGTCCTCGCCACACGGTCAGCCATTCTTCTCTGTGAAACAGAAACTGTCGGAGCTTCACCTGAGCTTTGTGTTTTCATCACCTGTAGGGCGTGGCGGGTGGAGACTGGGTGTTGGCCTCTGCTGTAGAGATCAGGTAGTGGGTCTGGATTATGTTAATGAAAAATTTTGTACGTATAAAGGGGAGCTGAATCTGATTCGCCTGCCCAGAGACAAGCCGCAACTGGGGGTGTGCCTGCAGCAGCTGCATGCGGTTGTTGTTTTTAACACTGGGGGGGATTTGTACACACCCCGAATTCGAAAATATTCGTGTAGAAGACCTGGGGGGTATTCCAGAAAGCGGGTTATGTGAAAACTCTGAGTTTGTTAACCCTGAGATGAGGGAAACTCTGAGTTATCCGTTCCAGAAAGAGAGGTAATTTAAACTCTGGGTCTGTTACTGCGGTAACTTACTCTGTGAACATAACCTGCTCGCTGGCAGGTTTACTATAAGAAACCCAGAGTTTCTACCTGTCTCCTCCCACACGAAGAAAGCAGTTAGACATGGATTGCCCATTCATTAGAAATCCAATCGACATCGAAGCCGTATTGATTAGAAATGCATTACGCCGTGAGAGAATCTTCCGACCCAGATTAGACGTTTTATCATTTCCCGAGGATTTTCTTTTCGAACGCTACCGCTTTTCATCCAACAGTATCATTTATCTCAATAACCTTCTCCGGCCATATATCACCAACCTCACACACCGCGGACGAGCACTTACATCAGAGCAAACTTTATGCATAGCGCTACGTTTTTTTGCAAACGGCAGTTTTCTTTATAACATCGGGGATGCAGAGCATTACGGAAAGGCAACAGTGTGTAGAGCTGTGAGGAAGGTAACCCTCGCACTGAAACGCCTGTTACCAGTGATGGTGGTGTTCCCCGGACACAAACCTGTTCGCACCATCAAAGAGGAATTCCACAGGATTGCAGGTTGTGACTGATGTAGAAATCATATATTCTGTTATTTTAAATTATGATATAGGCCCACATTCTGCTGCGGCCTCAGAGTGGGGTCAGTAGCTTAATTAGCTGTCATTTTGCAGGCCTTCCAAATGTGATAGGATGCATAGATGGGACACAAATCCCTATTACTGCGCCTACACAAAATGAAGGGGACTATGTGAATCGAAAATCCTTTCACAGCATCAATGTCCAGGTATGTGACCTACCATCTTAAAAAATATGTACATGAAAATGTATACATTACAATACAACTAACTCATGTCATTCTCTGCACTGTAAAGATCATATGTGATGCAGCTTCTATTATTACAAATGTAGAAGCTAAGTGGCCTGGCTCAGTTCATGATTCCCGGATCTACCGGGAGTGTAGTCTGAGCAACAGATTTGCACGTGGTAAGGAAGCTAAAGCTTTGTACAAATGTTCTTTGTCTCCCTTTCTAAATGCACTCAAATGTGTCCTCTATAATTACAGGAGAGTTTGATGGCTACCTGCTGGGGGATCGAGGCTATCCATGCCAGCCCTCTCTGTTGACCCCTTACCCTGACCCTGAGCCGGGGCCCCAACAACGTTTTAATGTGGCCCACTGCAGGACTAGAGCCCGGGTTGAGATGACCATAGGCATACTCAAATCCCGGTTCCAGTGCCTGCGTAAGCTCAGGGTCACCCCTCAGAGGGCATGTGACATCACTGTGGCATGTGTTGTTCTCCATAATATTGCAATTATTAGAGGAGAGCAACACCCTGCCGTACAAATCAACGACGCTGAGGATGACCATCCCATCCCTGCAGATGTTCAGGATGGAAGGGCTGTAAGGGACCTCATCGCCCGAAACCACTTTTGATTAAAAATAAAAGACAAATTCACATGTGATTTGGTTCTTCTTTATTCCCTGAAAGTACAAAAGTCAGGATTTGTAATATAGTTCCAACCATTAACATATTTCACATATTCACCTGTTTCACCATGACAATGCACCCACCTCAACTGGCGTTCAAGTAATAGAATTTCCATGCCTTCAGTCACAGGGCGACCCCTGGTTTGGCTGAGAGCCAGCTCCTCAGCCTCTGTCAGAGGTGGTGGAGGTGGCCCTCCACCCGTTTTTTGGGCCTCTGCCTTCTTTCTGTTGGCTGAGCAGAACTCAATGTTTGCAATCTGAATTAATATTTACTTTACGTTTAATAGCCTAAGTCAATTAAAAAAAAAAAGGTAACACTTTATTTTAAGGTACACCTATTCACCATTAATTAGTTGCTTATTGACATGCAAATTAGTAACATATTGGCTCTTAATTAGTCATTATTAAGTACTTATTAATGCCTTATTCTGCATGGCCTTATTATACAACCAGTAAGCCATTAACTAAGAGTCTTCCCTCAATAACCTCAGAATTATTGCTTATTAGTACTAAGTAAGGAAGTTGTTGTATATGAATTACGATCTCAATATGCTTTGCTTAGTATGGACTTTATAAGGTGGTAGTACCCCAAAAATAGTTATTCTCCCTTAATACCACTTAATGAATATGGTCTGTTCTTACATAACAAAACACAAAACTACAAATATTAATAATGTCCAAATAACTCTAAATTAAGTCTTTGTTACTTAGAATATGTTCCCCATACTAAAGTGACATCTTGATCATTACTAATTCACTAATAGTTGAACACTTATTAACCAACACATGTTCCCTAATCTAAAGTTGCCTCCTTTTCACAATTAGTTAATATATTATAGCACATAACTACTGCAATAACAAGTGATGGGTTACACCTTTGAAAAAATGGATCTATCTATAGGTTCCCTCTCATTCAGTGGTAGAATAACAAAGACAGCACAAGTACAAATACCTCATTTATTAAACCACTGGTTCAGGTTTTCCCAAGGCTGACAACAAATACTGCTCGAACAGGTAATGGGGTCTGCCTGAAATTTCAAACACTGACAACTGTATCAGTGTATGTAAATATGTCATACAATATGGTATCAAATGTATAAGCAGGTCATACTGTATGATAATACAGGTACTCTATTGTTGAAAAACACTGCACAATATAAAGTACAAAAATACAAAAAATTGAAGTCTAAAAAATATAAAACCTGCACAGCTCAACATGACTTGTCAAAGGTTAGAACAAATGTACTGAACTGTACAAACATTGCACTTCCACAGCCTAAACTTGCTCTATAATTACTGCATCAGGTGATTTATTCCCCTGTGCACAAATATTTCACTTTTCTAATACAATATAACAGAATTTTAACTGAACAAAGAAGCTCACTTAAGTCTTAATATTTCATCAACAAGGGGAGGAGTTGACATTTGGCCTTCATGTCCTCTATAATGCTCTTCTTCTCAGGGGTTATGTGCGTTGCACACCTCTTAGCAAAGGACTGCAGGGTCTCAGTTGCAGGATCATACTTCAGGGTGTTGAAGGTTACAGGATCCACAATGTTGAGCTCTGCAATTGCAGCAGTCATCTTGATGGTTCCCCGGTCCACGCCATTGATTCTGAAGGCTTCAGTCATGGTGCGGACTTTGCTTAAGCTTTTCAAGACTTTTTTATATCTGCTGATAACCTCAGCTGGCCCTTTCACTGAAAAATATATAAAACAAAAACAAAGAACACGAGAAATGAGCACAAACCACGGCTTAAGGTCAGCTGAAATTGCTCAAACTGGTCACTTCTCTTTTGATAAAAGTATTCTAGGAATTGAAGAATCTGCTCATCTCCTGATATGATTCTACGCACAATATGTGGTTCAGAATTCAATACAAAAATGATACTCTGTAAGATCTGTTTAGTTGGTAAGTCTTATGGTTCCGAATTATGTTTAATTCTGAGAGACAAATCTTTCTAGCAATACATTTGATGTTGGATAATAATTAGTGTGAATGCTGCAAAATAAAATGGAGCTTTATTCTTGATGAAAGCCAAATTTTTGACTTTAGACATTTCATTTTTATTCATCATCAGATTCCTAGTATATTCAGAATCTAAAACTGAAGATCTGTATTTTTGCCTCATAATTACTTCAGGACATATTTATAACAGCTCTTCCAACGCTTTTATTAATACTTATTTTTCATGACCACTTGGTGCTAACAGGGCAGGTGGTTCAAGTTATGCCATTCTTACCTCTTACATGAGCTTTTCCAGGCACAGCCACAGTTGCAGATGCAGGTGGCTGTGTCCGACGTTTCTTCCTTCTTTGGATGACAACATCACTGTCCGAGGACTCACTGATGTCTGGAGAAGATGGGGGAATGACGTCATCTCCATCCATGTTGCCATCATCATCCTCGTCGTCCTCCTCCAAAGTAAATACTTTAGGTTGAGCTTTGATCAAATAGAGGATAGATGAGACAAAGATCAGATTGTTATGAAAATATATCACACCGTTCATTACAATTACATTATATTTTGCAGATACAAGTTGCTCCCAAATCACTCACATGATCTCTTCTTTCCCATGATTTGCTCACGCAAGAAATTGCGCTCTTGCTCAAGATCCTTTATTATTTTTTCTTGCCATTGGATCCTGGCTTCTAGGAACTCCACTTTGGAAATTGATCCTTAAAAACAAGAGAGCAGGATACAAAAAAGATTATGATTTGACAGTATTAAATGAGTGAGACAGAGAGAGAATGAGTGGACCAGATGTGGTGTGTGCCTTAATTTGATTTGTAAGCACACACATGTATACTGACAAAATCTGCCAACAACTTTAATCTCAGGCGGAAAAATCACGCATGAAATGAAACTCATTTTAGACAACAAAGATACACTGCTAGAAAATGAGAAATCATTACCTGATCCAATGCTGCTTATGCTGCTGCAACTTGGAGCAGAGCCTTTATCTCCTTTATCTTCAGGACCTACAGTATGGCATAGGTACAACAAAATGTATACACATTAACACATTTGGACAAGATAATTATTTAAGTATTACAGTTCCTTGAAAGTTAACAAAGGAAGATTTACCATCCAGATCATTTTTGGTCACCTCTGTCATCGAGTCATCTTTAGGGACTTTTAGGGACATTTTCTTCTTGGCCTTAGGCTGTAAAAATATAAATAAATTAATGTCACTATAACCAGCAAAATGTAACTTAATAATAATTTACACAAGATTCAAAAGCTCTTCTTGTTCAATGACTGCATAGTGCATAATTTATTTTTCATTATAAAATGTGGTTCATACCAGAGATGGGACCAACTCACACATGTGCAAGTCTCAAGTAAGTCCCAAGTCATTTTTCTTTGGGCACGTCAAGTCAAGTCTAAGTCAAATCCTGCATAGGTCAAGTCAAGTCCAACTCACCTTATTTTTGCAATTTCACCCGCAGAATCTAATCTAAATAAAGTGTAGACAATATATTAGAATAGAAGAGAAGAGAAGAGAAAATCTATTCTATTCTATCATGACAACACCATTCTCAGTCTGCACTCATACCAAGTAGTTTTAGATAATAATTTGATATTTTATATTCAATCCCCCCTCTCACTCTCTCTCCAGCGGTCCTTTCAAAATAAATGCACAAACAGTCAGAAACAATTCAGCGGTGGCGTTATTTTTTGTCAAGTCAAGTCAAAAGTCATCAAAATAGCGACTCGAGTCGACTCGAGTCCAAGTCACAGTGACTCGAGTCCCCATCTCTGGTTCATACGAAGTTAAAGCATTACGCACCTGCACTCAGCTAGCTTAACATTACATTAGCTAATTAGCCTCGACACTGCAGATAAACGGGAGGGTTTACTACTCTTTAACTATGTAAACGGCCCGGGGACGGGTGTTATGATGTGCTTACAAAACTCAGGGGGACTTTCAATTAACAGGCTAGCGCTTAACTTACCATTTTTGTTACACGAATTTCCCTCTTCACTCTCCAAGCGGTGAACGAAACGGCAAATAGTCACCTTCTCCGGATCTTTGACGTGACTGGTGGCTCCCTTTGGATGATTGGATGAGGATGTCACATGACGGCAGAGTAACAGTCAATGATTGGATGAGAGCAACACTTCGGAGGAGCACGGCTACGGATTGGTAGATTCTTATGTCAGTCATTACTCTACAAAGTGAGTCACTTTGCGCCTTTTTTGAAGCAGGACTGCGAGGTTGAAACCCATTTCATGTAAAAAAAAAAAAAATGAAATTATGAGAAGAAGATGTTGGGTTACGAGTTTTTGAGTCGAATACATTTTAGACAGTGCCCCAAAGAAAACTACAAGTTCACCAGATGGTTAATGAGAGAAGGCCTACTTCGAAAATGGATGAAATGCCCCTCTTGCTCTCATGTTATGAAGTTGAAACGGACCTACGACAAAAAGGAGGCAGCATGGTAAGTAGAACAACTAGACGTGTGCCTTATTTATTAATTTTCTGTGTGTAAGCATAGGGGAGTGTGCAGCATGCAGCCATCCAAGATCTGCTAGAATTCAGTGCCAAATCCTATATTTTACGACAATGTTTTTAATACAGAAGCTATGAGTGGTGTACACACAAAATATATATAAGTCACATCTACAAAGTCACAATACAAATCACACACAGCTGCAAATTTTAATTTTTAAGTAAGCTACTGTTTATTTGGTAGAGATAGGGGTGCTCATGTTTCCACGAAGTTCTACATGTGTACAACATCTGAAATGAAAAATGCCTTTTTTAACAGTTTTAGATCACATTCCTGGTCATATTGTTCACCTATTTATTATTATTCAATCAGCTTGACTTGCACAGGGATTAATTGATTGATATCACCCTTTTCATGCTGTGGCACAGTGATAAGTAGAGTAGAGTAGACACAGCTAAATTTACTCAAATGTCTAACCCGATTTAAGGTGTAACAGTTGTAGATATTACTTGTCATGTAGGCCTAGAAATGGGACTGTTCTGTTGTGCTTTGAGATTGCATGGGGGGAGGGAATCACAAGGGCTACTAAGAGTACAAGTGCACCTTGTCCAATCCCAATCTTAGCTGTTTCAACACCTATACGTAAATATCTATGTCCCCCTCTTCATCTTCATTTATGTTATATTTTTATTTAGTGAAATCAGTACAGTATCATGGGTTTTTATTTTTATAAATTAACCTTTGGATTTAATCATCAGGATTTGCAGAGATTCCTGTCACAAAGGGAAAACGGTATCGAGGTCCATCCGAAGTTGCTCCATATTTGAGAAATCGCACCTTCGACTGCATACGTGGATGCATTACATCTACAGGTGCGTGGTTTTACATTGTATAATAACAAAAGCCATCAAAGACTAACTCTAACTCTGACCACAATGTTTTCTTTCAAAGTGCTGGGTTGCGAAGAGTCCAATGTAGTACAAAGGTCTTGTGGATTTTTAGGTTTTAGGTGGTTCCTGGAAATTGTCTCAAAAGAACTTAACTTTTTTAAACAGACACTTCACTGTGCTAATTTACTCAGTATCCATTTTTTGTTTTTTTCTTAAAACTCTTCAAAGATACAGCAGATTTCATTTGTTTTGGGGTTTTATTCCATTCCTCCCCTCATATAGGGAATGTTCTTCACCCTACTTTGCTTTTGAGATTTGCTGTTTCAGGTTAAATACACTATTATATTCAGGCTATGAGTATCTGCTGTGTCTGCAAATGGGACTGCAAATGAGAAATTATGGTTATAATTATGGTTATAAAAAGACTAATGACAGCTTAAGAAATTGGTTTTAACCACCCACTTCTAAATTGTGTCATTGAAATATTTATCTGGTTGATCTATTACAGATTTGCCCAAGGCCTCCGACTGAGGCAAGTGGACATGCTGCAGGAAGGAATTACTCGGAGTTCTGCAACTCTGAGTAAACTTGCAGACAAGCTGCGGAGAGTTTGCAAATCAGGAATGAAAAGAATGAGAAGAAGAGGCAAGCAGACTGTTGGACAAAGAGCAGAGATTGTTATTATAGATGAAAGCAAATTTGGCCATAAAAGAAAGGTATGAAAGTTACACTTATGAGTATTACTTTGATGCCAAATACATGATTTTGTGTCTAAAAACGTGTATTTGATTTTGGTTAAGTCTGTGCTAAACTCAGCTACTGTCAGTAGAGACAATATACATACATTTAAAACCTGTTTTTGCCTGAGGTGCTTGGAGGTGTATCTCCTTTATCTCGAGAAGTAACTACTGCATTATGGAATAAGATACATTGTAGTTCATTGATGCAATCGAGGGGAATGTCGGTTTTAAGAAACTACATTATTCCTACACCCCAGAACAGTTCAATATTTGTAAACATGCACCAATACTCCAAAGCTAAAGAGAACTTTGGAATTTTTGACTTATGATTTATTCTCTCCCATTTCCCACCATTATTGCAGAATCATTGTCCTCATTTTTAAGTATTTGCGCTTGTGAATTTCAGTACAACAGAGGACGGGCAAGCAACAGGAGTTCCTGGGTGTTCGGAATGCTAGGGATTAAGGATGACAGGAGGAGACCCATTCTTAAGATTGTGCATCACCGTTCAGCCAGGCATCTCTTGCCTCTAATAAAGAAGCACGTTCGTCGTGGAAGCTCCGTCATTTCAGATGGGTGGAGGTCTTACCGCCGTCTTCAGGATGAAGGTTACAATCACCTGACTGTCAACCATCAAGATTTTTTTGTTGACCCTGTTACAGGTGCACATACACAAAACCTGGAGAGATTTTGGGGTATTTGCAAGTCAACTATCTGGAGACAAAGAGGGAACCGCACACAAAAACTGTTGAGGGATCACTTAGATGTAATTGAGTGGACTTATTGGCGTGGAAACCATCACAGTAACGGAACACTTGGAATGCTTTTGCATGACATTAGGAAAAAATATCCAGTATGAAATCTGTCTGAAATGTAGATAAAGATATCAAGTTGATATTTATACTACCACTCAAAGGTTTTGACACACTAAATGTACTGTTACCTCTGAGAAAAGGGTATTATCATGGACATGAAGGCCAAATGCCAACTCCTTCCCTTGTTAAAGTATTAAAATTCAAGTGAGCTTCTTTGTTCAGTTAAAATTCTGTTATATTGTATTAGAAAAGTGAAATATTTGTGCACAGGGGAATAAATCACCTGATGCAGTAATTATAGAGCAAGTTTAGGCTGTGGAAGTGCAATGTTTGTACAGTTCAGTACATTTGTTCTAACCTTTGACAAGTCATGTTGAGCTGTGCAGGTTTTATATTTTTTAGACTTCAATTTTTTGTATTTTTGTACTTTATATTGTGCAGTGTTTTTCAACAATAGAGTACCTGTATTATCATACAGTATGACCTGCTTATACATTTGATAGTATGACATATTTACATACACTGATACAGTTGTCAGTGTTTGAAATTTCAGGCAGACCCCATTACCTGTTCGAGCAGTATTTGTTGTCAGCCTTGGGAAAACCTGAACCAGTGGTTTAATAAATGAGGTATTTGTACTTGTGCTGTCTTTGTTATTCTACCACTGAATGAGAGGGAACCTATAGATAGATCCATTTTTTCAAAGGTGTAACCCATCACTTGTTTATTGCAGTAGTTATGTGCTATAATATATTAACTAATTGTGAAAAGGAGGCAACTTTAGATTAGGGAACATGTGTTGGTTAATAAGTGTTCAACTATTAGTGAATTAGTAATGATCAAGATGTCACTTTAGTATGGGGAACATATTCTAAGTAACAAAGACTTAATTTAGAGTTATTTGGACATTATTAATATTTGTAGTTTTGTGTTTTGTTATGTAAGAACAGACCATATTCATTAAGTGGTATTAAGGGAGAATAACTATTTTTGGGGTACTACCACCTTATAAAGTCCATACTAAGCAAAGCATATTGAGATCGTAATTCATATACAACAACTTCCTTACTTAGTACTAATAAGCAATAATTCTGAGGTTATTGAGGGAAGACTCTTAGTTAATGGCTTACTGGTTGTATAATAAGGCCATGCAGAATAAGGCATTAATAAGTACTTAATAATGACTAATTAAGAGCCAATATGTTACTAATTTGCATGTTAATAAGCAACTAATTAATGGTGAATAGGTGTACCTTAAAATAAAGTGTTACCAAAAAAAAAAATAAAAATCAAAGTGAGGTGCAATCATAGCCTAGCAAAATATGCCTTACCTTTTTGAATTATGTTTTTATTGTTATGGGATTTTTTTAAGAGAAGGACCCTTCAATAAGGAAGACCGGATTCAAAGTATTAAAGTTTAAGTTGAATTTATTATTCTTGTACAAGAAGGAGCGTTTAACAGTGCAACGCACAAGAGGGGTTACAGAGAAAAGGCTCTCTGAGGAGCTCTAACAGTTGGTTCTTATACATCTGTTTTTCTGGGCTGTCTCGGACACCTCCCCACTGCTACAAATGACATCACAACGTCATTGCCTGGTTCTCTGCTCACTAATGGGCAGGAATGTTTCTTATCTACCCATCCTTCCTATCCTAATCCTTATACTATCACTGTTAATTTATGGTTGAACTCTATCTCACCCTGCCAGCCTCAGTAAAACATAGAGCAGATAAGAGAAGTGCCCAAGACATGTAAAGAACAAGATCAAACACATACCATATGGATTAGAACCTCTGAACCCCAGTATAATCCTAATTTTTATAACATTTCCCCCCTGTTTGTACTTATTTTAAAAAGATACAAAATATAATTATAAGGATAAAAATTAATCAGTGTTAGATAGTTGATTCAAATGATTATGAATAATGTGGGAGCGAAAAACCTGTCTGGCAGCTCTCTAACATTCTTATTGTTTCATACTGTTACTTTCTAGACAGGAAAATTCTCCACACGGCCCCGCTGCCCCGGCGGCCAACAATTTGTGTTAATAATTTGTTACAATCACATCAGTTTGCTTAATCACACATAAAAATGTAAATTATAAATATAAAAAAAATATATATATATATATCAATCCTGACAACAGCAAATGTATAAGTACATTTATGAATCTAATAAAGAAAAATAAGTTGTCCTCAGCCGGGCTGATCGACTCAGTGGACCCAGCTATGGGGACCTTTCCCTGCCTACGGGTGCTGTCCCTGAAACGAAGAAAAAAACAAAACCTTTAAATGTATATACAGTTTGCTGTCAGTCTTCTTCTCTTAAGCATACATTACATCAGAACACTATAACTTCCTTCAGATTTTCTATAGGTTCTTCATTGTGCTGTGGAATAAAGACTAAACAAGTTCGTCATCTTCAGCAGATGCTTCTCCTCTTGTGGGCATGTAAATGGACTCTTCTACTTGCTCGAGCTGAGCCCATTCTTCATACTCGTCCTCGTCCCCGTATTTAATCACAACCTGTCCTTCAGTCTCCTCATGCCTCTCGAACTCATCATCTATGGAGACAGGCTGAATTTTCTGCCAGCTCCTCTGACAGTGTGGTCAATCCTTTCAGTGCCTTTGTGATACTGCCATCAGGTGCTGTGTTATTTGGGATGAAAGTACAACATAGATCTCCAAAATCCTACACACGCCTCCTTTTTCAGCCAATAGCATATCTAGAGCTATTCTGTTTTGCCAGGCCATCAGACTAGTTTTATCTAATTGTTCGTGGATGCCTTTAAATCCATCACGAGTATAATTAATGAAGCGTTGTTGGTTTTAATAGATATAATTTATCCAATCCACATTTTTATTTATCGTAACCCACCAGGCAAAGAATGATTCAGAACCTGCTGCCACTTGGTTTCTAGCCTTAAACTCATCTGGGACCCCTCTGGGGACCCCAATTGAATCCAAATAGACTCTAGTATCAAATGAGGTGGGTATTAGCTTATCACGTTTAACTCTGTGCATTTCTTCTGTTGTTAGTTTAGGAAACTGTGGACTCATGGGAAGTAAGTATGTAGACATCATTAAATGAATTAGAGCACAGGTACCATACCAGAGTTTAGGCAACTTAGGTCTTAACTTATCTCCTCTACAATACCACCATATATCTGATCGTGCATAGTCGTGATCCGTCATCAGCTCATCAGTGATCCCATAGCGATTTCTACCCACTGTAATTATAGTGCCACAACCTGTCAGGAATCCCATGTCTTGTCCTCCGCTCACTCCTTGTTTCCTAGACAGGCAGGTATAATTCCCCTCGTATGGTGTGAACCATGGCGGAATAACCTTAGTGGAAACAGCTGGAAAGAGATACTTGAGAGTGGTACAGTTATTTTTTGGAGAATCAGTTTTGTACAGCTTAAGCAAACATTTAAATCCTTGAAGAGCATTTTAAGAATTAAGTGGAATAGGAACTGTTCCTAGTGATGGTCTTGCCGCTGCACAAGCTATGCAATCAGTTGCCAATTCAGAACTCTTAGTGGTAAAAGAAATCCACTATAACCATGCATTATTGTCCTTATATTCTGTCTCTAATTCAAGCACCTCCTGTAAGCTGTCAATCTTCATGTTCTGTACTGTACTGGGTCGCTTCTATCGACCCAGTATAGTGTAGTCATAGCATGGGAGTGGTCGTCTGGTTCTGCAGATGGTGGGGGAGGAGTTGAGTCATAAACCTCTCTCTGTCTGTGCTATCCATGGCTTGTACCCCCAACTCTTCCCTGTGTTCCACCCCACCAAACCCCATTCTTCACACCATGCTCCATATCCACCTCTTTCATTTAGATGTCTAGTTACACATAGGTATTTATCTGCCTTTGCTAAAGCTTCCTGATCTATCCGTCCGCAAGGTGCTACATCACAAAAGTCAATTTCAGCCACACAGGGAGATTCCCAGTGTTTACAGTAGATAGTCACCTTAGGGGTTATGTTGCCTCGTTTTGCCCTGAAAAGCGGACATGGGTCGTCCTTTTGGGTCTGTGTCACATTAGTCGTTTCTTTATGGTCATTCTGCTCGAAGAGTCGGATGATTAATATCGATATAACTATTGAAAGTAATACAGGAATACTTATGGACCCCCTCATTCCGCATCTTATTCTTCTGCATGGGTGCCATGGACTCTCTGCCCTCCTGCCTAAGGCGTAGGTGACTGTTTTATTTATTACTTATCTGTAGGTATCGGTGCTCGTTTGCAATGTGTCAAATGTATCCACGTTGTTCTCTCAGCTATGCGTACTGCTGTGGGTGTAGCGAGTAGTACTTGAAATGGACCTTCCCACCTCGGAGAACTCCAATTCTTCCGTTTAAGCGTTTTGGTAAATACCCAATCTCCTGGCTTCACAGGTGTCTCTTGGTCAAGGACCGGCTCTGTGGGTGAGAGAACTGTAGACATCGTTTCTTTGTTTTTTAACATTTTACTCATATAATCTACAATTGTTTCTGTAAATTCTGTATCATCTCCCTTGAAATTAATCAAAGGTACTCTGTAAGGTCTACCATACAAAATTTCAAAAGGTGACAGTCCTGTATTATTAGGTTGTATGTGAAGACTTAGCATTACTGCCGGCAAACAGGTCACCCATCCTTTCCCTGTCTCGTCCATGGCTTTCCTAAGTATAGCCTTGATCGTACCATTCGCTCTTTCCACTAGTCCTGCTGATTGTGGATGATAAGAACAATGATATTTCATTTTGATGGAAAACAGTTCACTCAGTTTAGCAATTACATCATTTCTGAAATGTGGTCCATTATCACTATATATTATTTCTGGAAATCCAAATCTTGGTGCAATATGTGTTGCTAGAGCTTTAGCTACTGTTATTGCATCATTTCGTGTGGTTGGAATAACTTCAACCCATTTTGAGTATAAGTCTATGATCACTAGACAATACTTTTTGTTTTCACATTCATTTAATTCAATGAAATTCATGCATATCGTATGAAATGGATATTGAGCATTAGGCATTTTACCTGGTCTTGATCTTACTCTACCTTGGACATTCTGTTTTCCACACACTAGACATGATGCACAAAAAAATTTTTTTTTTAAAGTAATTTCCATTAGCCCATACATCCCCCCTGTTGACGTATGGGGTAACCCATGCGTCAACACTGCTGCAAATCAAAATTAATTTTCTACTGTGTTAGTAAAGCGTCTACAGCATGTGACACTCTCAGTGTCAATGGATGAAATAAGACAATCGTGGCTGAACTTTGTATTGTTAAGGCTGCGGCCTGTACAGCTTGCAAACACTGTGGCAGTACTCTGGCTATCGGATCTAATTTAGATGAATAGTATGCTATGGGTCTAAGTTTTCCTCCAAAAGGTTGGGTTAGCACACTAGTCATAAATCCACTTCTAGCATCACACATTTGTATAAATGTTTTTTTTTTTATAATCTGGGATTGCTAAAACTCCTGAACTCACTAATAATTGTTTTACTTGTACAAACGCATATTCTCCCTCTGGAGTCCATGTGATCACATCATTAGCTGCCATGGGTTGATCATAGATAAGCATTTGAAGTGGATGTGTTACGTCAGCATGATTTGCAATCCATGCTCTACAGAAGTTAGTCATTCAAAAAACATCATTTGTTTTTTTTTTTTGTCCGTGGTTTGGGTGCATGTAATATTGCAGTTTTTTTCTATTCTCATCTAGATGTTTACCTTCAAAGGAGATATTGAAACCTAGATATTTAACTACTTCTTTCCATAATTGCAATTTATTTTTACTTTGTGACCCTGTTCTGCTAAATATTTTAATAGCGCAATAGTATCAATTTTGCAATCCTGTTCATTTTCTGATTTCTGGAGGCTCTCCTGCACAAACACAATTCCCTCTTTTGTCCCAGTATAGTTCAGTGAGAGTTACTTTACAGCTGGGCTCTTTATTTATCATGATATTCTTTATCTGGTCCGTGCTCATGTTGAAAGTACATTATACAATGTAATTGTTCGGGTGTATTTCAACATTTTTCATCTCAGCAGGAGGAATACAGGTTTTTACCAATTTCATTAAGTCTAAAGTTATGCTACTTTGTCCTGTTTGGAGTAGATCTAAACTGTACCAATAATTCAAGGTTAGTCCTTCGTGCACAAACGTTTCTACTTCGTCCTGGTCATCACTGTCTGCTGTTTTTAGATTTACACGGCACGCTTTCATACCAGAACCATTTTGGTCTGGTACTACTGCTATCCCTAATTTTATCATCAGATCTCTCCCTAAGAGGTTAACGGGACACAGTTGTGATAGCGCCACTGAGGCTAGAATGCTTTTCTTTGTTTTAGGATGCTTATTTCTAGAGGTTTGGTCAAAGGTTCAACAGTTACGTGCCCTGTGGCTGACCTAACTTTTAAACCGCTGTTTGGTTGCAAGGGAAAATTTGTTTCTGTTTCGTTACATCGCACAACTGTCCTACAGGCTCCAGAATCACACAAAAAAGTTATAGATTTTCCCTGCACTTTTAATACTATCCATAGTTTAGTTCCTTCTTGTGATAGTAAAACTTCAGCTGTTTGTAACGATAGAATTTCATCTACCTCTGCCTCATCATCTATTGCTGTGCTTGTGTCTGCGATATCATCCGTCTCTGTCTCTGTGTGTGTATGCATATGTGTGTGTGTCTGCATGACCTGTTTCTGGAGTTAGTCATGCGGTGGGAGGTTTTTCCCTCCTGTCCTGCCTGGGCCCCGCTCCTTCGCCTCCTCCCGCTCCCCGTCCTCCTCTCCTCCATCTCCTCCTTGGAGCTCTGCAATTTCTCGCATAATGTCCGAATCTCCCACAATTGTAGCACACATCCGTCCTGCCGTCCACTCCTCTGTTCTCACCTCCTCTCCGTCCTCTCCTCTCCTCATTATCTCGGAAGAAAATTTCATCATTGTCACCATCATCACACAAGAATGCATTCGCAACCTTCTTTTTTCTCTTTGTTTCAATTAAATGTTTAATTATGAACTGCTCATTTGCGTGTGTGATGTGACTGTATACTGTACCGCTTTGTGTCTTTGGAGGAGATTGACGGATCTGTGGAGTCATCTCTTCGCTTCGTAGAGTGACATTAACTCTCAGGAAAGGGTTGTGGGGTGAGTGGACGGGAGGCGGCGGAGTAGTCGGTGGTACCGGAGGAGGAGGAGGAGGTTGAGGTGCGGGATAAGGCGGAGGATCCAGACGGAGCCCATATGGCACGTACTCGTTATCACCCTGAGGGTCTCGGGCAGAAAACAAGACAGGATATATGTTAGTTTGTTCCTCGCTGCTCTGTTGAGCTTCTTTCTGTTTACCTGTATTTTCTTGTCCTTTAGCAACTTTCTCTTCTCCTTCTCCTTTCCTTCTCTGAATACCAGCTTGTCTGGCCCTAGCTTCTATCAGCCACAACTTAGCCTGTAACAGTCCTTCTTTCCTTGACTTACCTTTCCTTTTCTCCTTCTCACGAATAGCCTTCACTAACTCCTCACACTCTTTTACATCTAATCTTCCTACGAAATCATACTTCTCCTGCCATCTTTTGAGGTATTTAACATTATCAGGATTTAAAGTTGCCATACGTTTGGCATCTCCACTATATCGTTCTATTTTACAACTTTGAGAACTACCCATTTTGTGGGTTATTATATATATTTTTTTTTCCTGTATCTACTTATTATTTATTCTTATTCACTTGTAACAAAATTGCTTATTCTCCCCTTAATAGTCAACCAACTTATATAAAGCTCACCCTAACAGCTGTCTGATCAGTGAAGTATGTGGACTCTCTGTTAACACCATAACCGTCTCTAGTCCTCAGATAATTCACCGAAACACTATTAATAGCTATCAAACCTTATTCTATTTTTAGCCTGTATAGAATTTATATCTATTTTAGGTATATATATCTATATATACACAAACTCTAAAGCATGCTTTATCTCGGAGTCCCTGACTCCCAGTGTTACCTTTAAATCTCTGACTTACAAGCAACACTATACTGCCGAAGTCCCTGACTTCTCTCGACGTCTTTTGTTTTCTCAGGCCTGAGGGATTGAATTTTTCCAATTGTCATTCCAAAGACATTAGCTTCTAAGTCCCTGACTTAGGTTTACCATACCTTCACTGTTAAGTCCCTGACTTAATATCCCCTCTAAGTCCTTGACTCAGATATAAGTGATTAGAATTCAACTTACCCTTCTTTTTTTTCTTTTTCTTTTTTTTCCAAATTCCATGGGTCCGTCTCCTTTTTTTTTTCTTTTTTCTCTGTGGTTGGCCCCGTCACTGTCTCCTCTCTCAGCTGGTCCTGGCCTACGCCAAAACGGGGTTTTAAGAACCTCGTGGCGGAGGTTTTTGTCAATATACCTGCAGGTTTTTCCCAGTGCCGTTGCTTCCAGAGGAAAACAGATATTGGGGCCCCACGTTGGGCGCCAAATGTTATGGGAATTTTTTAAGAGAAGGACCCTTCAATAAGGAAGACCGGATTCAAAGTATTAAAGTTTAAGTTGAATTTATTATTCTTGTACAAGAAGGAGCGTTTAACAGTGCAACGCACAAGAGGGGTTACAGAGAAAAGGCTCTCTGAGGAGCTCTAACAGTTGGTTCTTATACATCTGTTTTTCTGGGCTGTCTCGGACACCTCCCCACTGCTACAAATGACATCACAACGTCATTGCCTGGTTCTCTGCTCACTAATGGGCAGGAATGTTTCTTATCTACCCATCCTTCCTATCCTAATCCTTATACTATCACTGTTAATTTATGGTTGAACTCTATCTCACCCTGCCAGCCTCAGTAAAACATAGAGCAGATAAGAGAAGTGCCCAAGACATGTAAAGAACAAGATCAAACACATACCATATGGATTAGAACCTCTGAACCCCAGTATAATCCTAATTTTTATAACATTTATGTTTCATTTTGAGCTGCTTCCAAGTCCTCCTTTCTCCTGTTGGATTGCACCTAAATGAAAAACTCAGATTTCATTCCTACTTATATTCATAACTATAGGCTATGCTACGATCTTACGGTTAAATGTTACGTCAATGGAATAGTACATTCAAACTTACGTGTTGACTCGGGCAGCAATTTTCTCCCATGCCGTCTCTCTCTCCTTCGCTGCTGCAGCTGTGTTGCATTTGCGGCGAAATATGTGCTCATATTCTCCGTAGGCCAGCATAAGGATCTCCAACTCCTTCTCACTGAAATAAGTTGATCTTTTTTTTTTCTCGGTTGTCATGGTGACTTGTGGTATCGGGGCTCCATTGATGATGGCTTTTTATAGTGGTTGTGCACGCGCGTAACTCGAGGTTAACATACTCAGAGTTGATTGAACTAACTCAGATCAGCTGTTCTGGAACCGGATATTCAGAGTTTCCCGACTCAGAGTAAGTCAACTCAGAGTTCAGGGATAGACTCAGAGTTTGTTGAACCTGCTTTCTGGAATACCCCCCTGGAAAAGTGATTTTTGCATAATATGTCCCCTTTAAGTTGCGCTGTGTGTGGCTGTAGGGAGGTTGTGACTGGAGCAGTTGTGTCCCTCATGTAGGCTGTAGTGGCAGTTCTCTCGTAAGGAGGGGTTGCTCTGTTTTTTTTTGTTGGAGGGCTGTTTGTTGTTTTTTGTGTGTTGTCCGTGCGGTTAGCAGCAGTTGTCTCGGGAGCACCCCAAAGTATTGGCTGGGACAAGTGTCTTCCCCAATACAGATGGTTTTAAGGTGCATAAATACCCGCCGCCAGTACGCACATGAAGACTAGGGTGCGGTTAGTTAGTTTGGGGTAGGCAGCTAGGAGGGGGCGCTCCTTTGTCACTCAATCTCTGTGGCTGTGTACTGTGTGACTCGTTGCTTCTCTTTTGGGTGAGGTCCATAAGGTTTGCACTGGTTGTGGTTTAGGCTGACAGTTAACATGGATACTGAGCACAGTAACACACTGGTTTCTGAGTTCCTCCAGCGACCATCTCGTAGCACTTTAGCTCAGTTTGCTAAATCAGATCTGGTGGACTTGGGGGGGCTCGTCGGTTTTCTTGTTGACCTGGGTTGTATTATTGTAGTTGGTAAGATCTGCTAGTTGTAAATTAAATGGGCTGTGTGACGTCAGTGAGCGGTTATAGCCTGTTGAGTTCAGTGATTTGTGAATGACTTCACATTCTGTTGACGCGGGAGACTTGAACTAGAGTGGTAAGTAAGCAAGCCATTTTGTTTTGGTTAATTTAAGTGGCTGTATCAGGAGGAAATTGTGCTGCATGTAGTGTTTTCTGTGCTCTGTCCTGTGTGTGATCATGAAAGTGCTGTGGTTTTGTCCCTGATAGGCTGAAGAGCAACTTCCCTTGGGAGATTGCTGGGGGTTTTTGTAGTGTGGTGTTAAATGTGGTTGGAGCAGTAGTCTTGGGGGCACGTCCGAAGCTGCTGGGGGGGTCGCCATCTACTGGTTGCTCCACCGGGCTTGCGGGTTTCAGTGCGTAAATACCCACTGCAAAAACGCCTGAAGACTAGGGGGGAGTTAGCTAGTTTTGATTAGGCAGTTAGAGGGACAGGACCACGGTAAACTTTTGGCTATGGTGAGTGTAGTGTGCTGCAGGAGTTGAACTTGTGGTGTTGCGTCTGGTAATTAATTCTGTTGGGTAAGTGAAGCTGAGTGATGGCTAGTGTGGAGGATTTCTTGCGAGCTCCGTCAGAGGAGTTGTTGGAGCGCTGCTCACAGGAACAGTTAGTGAAGATTGCTGAGTATTATGAGTTGGATGTTGGAGATAAAAGAATGAAGGAGAACATTAAGGCAATTGTGAAAGCTAATCTGTTTGAAACAGGGGTTGTCAGACCTAAGTCGCATGTTGCTGGTGCCGGGCTGGATGTTTCAGATGCGTCTTTGAGTGAAGCTGGGTTGACGTTTGAGCAGAGGAGAGAGTTGCTTTTGCTGGAAACGGAACGAGAGCGAGCGAGATCTGAACGGGAGAAATTAGTTTTGGAGATGAAGCAACTCGAGTTGGAGGAGCGTAGGCTGAGTTTGACCTGGACGATGACCTCCCAAACAAAAAGAGTTGTGAGGTTGTGAGTGGGCCAGGCTCCAGGTTTAAGGGCAAACATTCCCTTGATAGCGATGAAGAGGATGAAGGGGAAGACACAAACAGCAGCAAATATGACATTCTGGCCAGTGATGACGTAGAAGGCCAAGAGGGAGCCACAATCGACTGTGATGAGGGAGTTCCTATCACACCTTTCAACCTGGAAGAGGAGATGCAGGAAGGACACTTTGACTCAGAGGGAAACTATTTCATCAAAAAGGAAGAACAGATAAGAGACAACTGGCTTGACAACATTGATTGGGTGAGAATAAAAAAACAACCTTTCAAACAAAAGAAGAAAGGCCTTGGAGCCAAACGTACACGCAGAGCCGGTGATGAGGATGAGGCTGAGGAAGAGAAACAAAGTGAAGACTGCTGCAGAAGCCGCCACCCTAACAGATGAGTATGTACTCACACACAGGAGTGAACGTGAGTATAGCGCTAGAGATGACAGGAGCGATGCCGGGTTGCTCCGTACTGTAAATAAGTGGGAGGAAAAACATTATCCTAGCCTGAGTAAACCAGGGCGTTCTGTGCAGGGTCGAGTGCCATTTGACTCAGGGAAGATATGCAACTTCTGCAAAGGCAGGGGGCATTGGAAGGCTGACTGTCCCAAAGCTAGGCGTCGGAAGGAAGAAGTACAGGTTAAGCCTGTTGCGTGTGCTACCTCTGTTCCACATGTCGGGCCTATTTCTTGTCAGCAGGTGGAGGCTGAAGTGAAGGACAATTCGAAGGAGTCGTTCTCGGCTTTTGTGTCTGATGGTCGCGTGTCTTTGGTGGGCAGTGACAGTTCTGTACCTGTAAAAATCCTAAGGGATACTTTTGCTTTTAATTCATACATTGTGAGTTCAGTGTTGCCATTTTCTCAGGAATCTGATACAGGGGATTATGTCCTCATGCGAGACATGAGTCTGACAGTGTCGCCTGTTCCATTGCACAAATTTGTGTTAAACTGTGGTTTGGTCCAGGGTGAGGTTGCTATGGGGGTACGTCCTGCGTTGCCTATTGATGGCGTAGATATCATTCTAGGGAATGATCTGGCAGGCAGTTGTGTGTGGGCTGAGGGTTCACCACCGCCAATTGTGACTTCTTCACCCTTGGTTACAGGAGAGCTGGATGAAACTGTTCAAGGGTTTCCTGAGGTGTTTACAGCTTGTGCAGTGACGCGGGCTATGTCTAATGCTGAAGGGGGCCATGACCAAATTAAAACAGGTGAGGAGGGGACATTTCCGGTGTCCTTTCCTGATTCTCTTTTGTCTGTTTCTCGCAGTGACTTAATAGCAGAACAGAGAGCAGATTCTTCTTTGACATCACTGTATGACAGAGTTTTCACTGTTGCTGAAGGGAGGAGCGTTGCTAATGGTTACTTGGTGCAGGATGGATTGTTGGTGAGGAAGTGGATGCCACATGGTGACAATTTTGTTGGCAATCCAGTGTTGCAGGTTGTTGTCCCTTCTAAATTTCGCACTGAGGTTCTGAAGGCCTCCCATGATCACTGTGGGCATTTGGGAGTACGTAAAACATATGCGTACATCTTGCGCTACTTTTTCTGGCCTCGTGTGAAGAGGGATGTGTCTAGCTACATCAGAACATGTTCTACATGTCAGCTAACTGGAAAACCAAATCAGGGAATTAAGCCAGCTCCAATGTACCCTATTCCAGCAATTGCACAACCCTTTGAGCATCTGATTGTAGACTGTGTGGGCCCTCTACCTTGTTCTAAATCAGGGAGTAAATACTTACTGACCATCATGTGTCAAAGTACAAGGCACCCGGCTGCCTATCCATTGCGTGGCATTACTGCCAAGTCGGTGGTAAAGGCGCTCACGCAGTTTATCTCCATTTTCGGCATACCAAAAGTAATACAGAGTGACCAGGGCACAAATTTTTCTTCTCGGTTGTTTGCTCAAGTGTTAAAGCAGTTAAGGGTTAAACATAACCAGGCTTCCGCATACCATGCTCAGAGTCAAGGGGCCCTGGAAAGATTTCATCAGACTCTGAAGTCTCTGTTGCGTGGGTATTGCGTTGAGTTGAACCAGGACTGGGAGGAGGGGCTTCCGTGGTTGCTGCTAGCAGCTAGGGAGGTGGAGCAAGAGAGCATGGGTTTCAGCCCTAACGAACTTGTTTTCGGGCACACGGTGCGTGGGCCATTAACTTTGTTGCATGATCCTGTTGCAAAACCAGAACCACCGGTAAATTTGATTGACTACATTAATGGTTTTCGACATCGGTTGTATGCAGCAGGAGAGTTGGCTAAGGAGAAGTTGGCCTCTGCACAGGTAAAAATGAAGTGTCTGTATGACCGAAAAGCTGAGCAGCATCAGTTCAGTCCTGGTGATCGCGTGCTAGCTTTGTTGCCTATTGTGACTTCTCCATTTCAAGCGAAATTCACTGGTCCTTTCACAGTGTTGCGGCAGGTTTCAGAGCATAACTACTTGTTGTCAACGCCTAAACCTAGGAAATCAACTCAACTTTGCCATGTCAATCTGCTAAAACCCTACTTTGAGCGTGCGCCACCGGTTTCTGATTCTAGTGGCAAGGAACAGGACCGGTCGGTTAGGTCAGTTTCAGTGGTTGCCACAGTGGGAAACAGTTCTCCACAGCATTGGGCTGTGCAGGAGGATGATGGAGTTACCCCACCAGATGAGAGTTTGCTACGTGGCCGGTTAATTTGGCAGTACATTTGGGTTGGTCTAAGGCCAAGGAGGTGCCAAAAAAGGCTGAGCTACGTGGCATTGTTGAGGGGCTGGCTGTGTCTGCTGATCTTTTGGAGGTGGCTCAGGCTCCAGCAGCTCTTGTGGATCCAGGTGTTGGGGATGGGGCTTGGTCGTTTCAGCAGTGCCTGCAGCTGGAGAGGGAAAAGGCGAAACTGGAGAGGGAGAGATTTCAGTTTGAGTTGGAGCAGGAGAAGCTGAGGGCTGCAGCAGCATTAGAGAAGGAAAGGGTTAAAGTAGAACGGCTGAGGTTGAAGCTAATGAATGAGGGTAGAAGTGGGGCTACAGGGATGCATCATGGTTTCGATGTTGCTGAAGGGTTGCGTTTGTTGCCAAAATTCGATGAAAAAGACCCCGACACATTTTTTGCGTTGTTTGAACGGGTAGCAGGCATGAGGGGCTAGTCGGATGCCCACCAGACTTTAATGCTGCAGTGTATCTTCACAGGCAAGGCCCAGAGAGCTTTCTCTGCCCTTAGTTCTGTTGACAGTGTTAGTTATTGCAAAGTTAAAGAGGCAGTCCTTAAAGCATATGAACTGGTGCCAGAAGCTTACAGGCAGAGGTTTAGAAGCTGGAAGAAAAGAGATCAGCAAACCCATGTTGAGTTTGTTCAAGATATTTCAACTCATTTCAGTCGGTGGTGTTCGGCATCCAGTGTGGAGTCATATGATGATTTGTGTGATCTGATTGTGTTAGAACAGTTCAAGAGTTCATTACCTGCCCAGCTGGCCACCTATATTACTGAAAAGAAGGTTAAAACAGCAGCAGCAGCGGCAGTGTTGGCAGATGAATATGTTTTAACACATGGTACTGGCTCAGCTGGTGGCCAGAGAGAGGGAAAATGGAGGGATAGTTTTAGGCTTAGACCTAACAGGCCTCCAGTAGCTCATGAGGTTTCTCATGCTGCTGTCAGACATGTCCCAGGGACAGATGGGAAGTTTGATCCAGGCAGGATTTGTCATGCCTGTAGGAACAAGGGACACTGGAAAGGGGAGTGTCCACTTAGTAAAGGTAGTCAGAAATCAGTAGATACCAGTGTGTATGTGAAGCCAACTGGCCTGGTGACCTCTGCGCTTCATGCTAACATGTATGAGTCTGTTCGTCCACCAGGGATGGTGCCATCTAAGCATGTGGATGAATTGTATGCACCTTTTGTTTCAGATGGTTTTGTGTCTTTAGATGGACAGAGGAAGGTACCTGTTAAGGTTCTGAGGGACTCAGGAGCTAATCAGAGTCTTATCTTAAGTAGCGTGCTGCCTTTTTCAGCCCATACAGCTACTGGTGGGAAAGCTTCTGTAATGGGTGTTGGGATGGTTAAAACTCTGGGTTCCTGTTCATCGTTTCCATCTTGATTCTGATTTGGTGTGTGGTGAAGTTGATATGGCCATCCGTCCTGAGTTGCCGATACAGGGAGTTGATGTCATCCTGGGAAATGATTTGGCGGGGTCAAAGATCTGGAAAGAGGGTCCACCACTTGTGTATGTGGGTTCAATCTTGCAGGTGCCTAAAGAGCCTGAGTGGTGTGCTAAAGAGAACCCTGAAGTGTTTTCCTCCTGTGCTGTGACCCGGGCCAGGAGTAAAGCTCTGTTAGAACAGTTTGAACTTTCTGAACAGGGTCAGTCTTCTCAGGCAGGTGTCTCTGAGGGACAGGAATTGTGTAAGTGTTTTTCCATTCCTTTGCCTGTATTTTCTAGGGAGGAGTGCATTAAGGAACAGGCTGTAGATCTTACACTGAGGCCTTTATTTGAGATGGATGGTTCAGAGGGTGATCTCAAGAGTGTCTCTAGTGGTTATTTTCTCAGTGATGGGTTACTGTTAAGGAAATGGGCTTGTATGGTGAGTGGGGTACAGGTTGACAGTGTGGTCCAGGTCGTGGTTCCTTCAAAATTCAGAGATGTGGTGTTAAGCACTTCACATGATGAGGTGGCAGGCCATCTTGGCGTAAAGAAAACTTATGATAAAGTGCTTCGTCATTTTTTCTGCCCTCGACTAAAAAGGGATGTTGCTAACTATTGTAAAACCTGCAAAACATGTCAACTTACAGGAAAACCCAATCAGAAGCTGAAGCCAGCTCCCCTGTACCCAATCCCTGTTGTGGAGAAGCCTTTTGAGTATCTGTTGCTTGACTGTGTGGGCCCGCTCCCAAAGAGTAAGATGGGTAACCAGTACCTATTAACAGTGATGTGTAAGAGTACACGCTATCCTGCTGCTTTCCCGTTGCGCTCTATAAAGGTCAAACCAGTGCTGAAGGCACTTACTTCCTTTATATTTCCTTATTTGGTGTTCCAAGGATAGTGCAAACGGACCAGGGCAGTAATTTTATGTCCCGTACTTTTTCCCAGGTGTTAAAACAGCTGAGGGTTGAGCATCATGTCTCCAGTGCCTATCATCCGGAGTCTCAGGGTGTTCTGGAACGTTTTCATCAAACATTAAAATCTATGTTGCGTTCCTATTGTACCGAGCTTTCTCAGGATTGGGAAGAAGGCCTGCCATGGTTATTGTTGGCAATACGGGAGGTGTCACAGACCAGTACTGGTTTCAGTCCAAATGAGTTAGTGTTCGGTCACTCTGTCCGGGGGCCACTAGCAGTTCTGGGGGGTGATTTGAAACCTGAGGAGCCACCTGAGAATGTTTTGGATTATGTAAATGATTTTCGTCGTCGACTGTACATTGCCTGTGCTACGGCTTGCAAGAATCTTGGTGGAGCTCAAAGAAAAATGAAGGAGGGCTTTGACCATAAAGCTGAGTCCCGGCTATTTGAGCCAGGGGACCAGGTTCTGGTTTTGTTACCTGTGATTGGTTCACCGTTTCAGGCGAGATTTAGTGGGCCTTATACAGGGAAAAGCAGGATGTCTGACAGGGACTATTTGATTGCCACACCCGACAGGAGGAAGAAAGTGCAGTGGTGTCATGTAAACTTGTTGAAATCCTTTTTGACTCCCTTTGCCATGAAGGAGTGACACACTTCCTATCGGTGATGGTGCTGCTAAGCCCGTGGCCACAGTTGGTTCTGGGCCTGATTTTGATATTCCCTCTGAGCCCATTCTGACTGGAAAGCTTAAAAATTCAGAGTATTTGAACGATCTTCCCAGTCAGTTTAGTTATCTTTCAGATACTCAGCAGGAAGATCTGGTGAAATTGGTGCGGTCTCATTTGTCTCTTTTTTCAGATACACCATCACGCACTAACATGATCGAGCACGACATAGAGGTGGGGGATGCTCTGCCTGTGAGGCAGCGTGCTTATAGGCTGCCAGTGGAAAAGCGTCAGCGTATGGAGAAGGAGGTGGAGTATTTGCTGCAACATGGGTTGGCAGAACCATCATGCTCAGGCTGGGCTTCTCCATGTCTGTTGGTAGATAAGGCAGATAGGACAGACAGATTTTGCACAGATTTCAGAAAGGTTAATGCAGTCACCAGGCCTGACTGTTATCCACTCCCTCGCATTGAGGACTGCATTGATCAAGTGGGTGGTGCCAAGTTTGTGACCAAACTGGATCTTTTGAAAGGTTATTGGCAGGTGCCACTGACAGCCAGGGCCAAGAAAACTTCGTCATTTATTACACCATGGGGTTTGTTTTCTTATTCTGTCATGCCGTTTGGTCTCCGAAATGCTCCAGCAACCTTTCAGCGTCTCATGAATAAGGTGTTAGCTGGGTTAGCAGGGTATTCAGCTTATCTGGACGACTTTGTGGTGTTTAGTGAGACGTGGGAAACTCATGTTCAGCGTTTGTGTGCAGTGCTTGACCGGTTGACCCCGGCAAATTTAACTGTCAATTTAGCAAAGTGTGAGTTTACAAAGGCGACCGTAACCTATCTGGGTAAGGTGGTTGGTCAGGGTGAAGTTCGGCCAGTGCAGGCGAAGGTGGAGGCCATCCTCAACTACCCCGTGCCAGCATCTAAAAGAGAACTCATGCGGTTCCTTGGGTTAGTGGGGTATTATCGTAGCTTTTTCCCAAAGTTCTCCACTGTGGTGGCTCCACTGACAAACCTACTGAAGAAAAATACGCCTTTTGACTGGTCTCTTCACTGTCATGCTGCATTTGAATGCGTAAAAAGTTTGATATGCTCTGCTCCTGTGCTCTCAGCTCCAGACTTTCACAAACCTTTTAAAATCCAGGTGGATGCCAGTGCAGTTGGTGCTGGTGCTGTGCTTCTGCAGGAAGGGGAGGGAGGAGTTGACCATCCTGTCTGTTTTTTCTCACGTAAGTTCAATCGTCACCAGCTGAATTATTCAGTAATTGAGAAGGAGACTCTAGCTTTGATTTGGGCCCTGAAATTTTTTGAAGTATATGTTGGCCCATCTCAGGCCGTGACCATTTATACTGATCATAACCCTTTGACCTTCCTGAGCAGCATGCAAAATGCCAATAGTAGGCTTATGAGGTGGTTGCTATTTTTACAGCCTTACGCCTTGAATGTCTGTCACATTAAGGGGAGTGATAATGTACTGGCTGATGCGCTCTCCCGTGCGCCTTGTTGATTCTGACCCTGTTAGTGGGGTCTTGTGTTTATGGGGGGGGGGTGTGATGGCCCTCGGCCATTTTGTGTGTTGTTGCTTTCTGTGCTCCTCCCCTCATAGGTTCTCCCTGCCTGTTCCCTCCTACCTCGTTGGAGAGATCCATCTCACCTGTGGCCTCATCTATAAAGGCATGGCCTTTCTAAGATGGCACTCTCTCTCTCTCTTGCCCTTCTGGAGGATTGGTGCCTCCAGGCACCCCGGTGTTGTTTTGTTTGGTTTGGTTGTGTTCTGTTAGTTTTTTTGTTTACTCATGATTACATTTAAATTCTGTTCTTTAATAAATTTATGGTTAATTTAACTGGTCACTGTGGTCCTCCCTTCTTTGTTGTGCTCTTGAACGAGCTGGGCATAACAACTTCACAAACAAACAATTCTGAAACCTGTCATGAATTCAGGAGACACAAGGAGTCTAACAGTACACAGAAGTCATGGTTTGGTGTGAGTTCAGTTCAGTTGGTTGAAAAAACAAATGCATAACGATCTGTCTGAGATGCGTTAATATGTTTAACGTGTTTCCTTTGACATACCCTACAATGGTGGAGCAACGCAGACACACCTTCCTTGTCTAACCCACAACTCTCTCCACTGCTTTTGTAAGTGACTCAGATTGTTCCAAACAACTGATTAACAACTGACGCAGGCAGGTCTTCTAGCTCTGGCTTTTCAGTCTGCCATAGTTTGACTGACTCACGCCAACCAGATTGTTGTGAGCTTTAGTTACATTCCGTGCATAATGTGTAGTCTACGTCTGGGTGCGAGCATCAGACTGTAACCCAAAACCTGTGAAGAGAAGCCGATGTGAAGTGCCAAAAACTGCAGTTCCTCAAACGTCAAATTGACGTTGGCTACAGAACAAGTCAATCTCCAGAAGAAGTTGAGAGCTGTGAGAGTCATAGTAGCTAGTGCTAAAAGTAAAAAGATGTAAGCTTGTGAGTATGCAGTGGTAGGGAAGTAGTATCCAAAATGTCCTACTTCCCCCTTGTAAGCGTTTGGTGGCATATTAGTGGTATGCATTCAGTACATAAGGTTTAATTACGTAATTTAATTGTTAAACTATCTATACATAGTGTGGTGAACAAATGTACCCGATGCTGAAGATGTTTCTATGAATGCAATTAAATGTTTGTGTTAAAAGCATGAGATTTGTCAGTGTGTGAGTGTTTGGCTGGCAAGTTCAATAATAAATTGGGAAAGGAGATAAACAGATAATGTCATGTAATGCAGGGTTGGGGGGTTTCTGGTCCGTCTGTTACCATCCTTTTTTCTTTTTTTTTCTCAATGGTCTGGAGACAGATTTTGGTGGCAGCAGACCAGGTGTGTCTCTCCTCAGCTCTCCCAAATTGTTTTCCAGCTCCTCCTGAGGGATCCCAAGATGTTCCCAAGACAGATGTTACTTGACAAAGTCTAATCTATTTTGCTTTAAAACAGGAAATCAAATTAAAAGCACTACTCAATCAAACACTCCTGAAATATATCATGAATGTTCCTTTTTTCTGCCTTAAACATTTTCCGTCTAAATCAAGCTGTAAACACAACACTGACATGTCATTTACCTTTAAGTTGTCATGACAAACTTGTTCAGTTTTCACATACAGCAGACACGAGGAGTCTAACAGTACACAGAAGTCACGGTTCAGTGCAAATTCAGTTCAGCAGTTCACCAACTTGTCTCTAACTGTGTTTGCTGTTTGGTGCTGAGCAGGTGGTGTACAGTGGAGTTTTAGAGCTTTCTGCTGAAAAAAAAAAAGCTGCCTATTGCGTCTGAAAACAAGGTTGTTGAGAGCTGTGAGAGTCATAGCAGCTAGTGCTAACAGTTAAAAGCTATCCAGCGCAAACCAACTGGAATTAAGTTGGTAAAATGTAATCAAAATGTAATTGACATGACTTACAAACGTACTTCTTTCATGATTTTAATTTAAAATTATTATAATTTTTAAATGCAGCATTGCAAATGTTGTTTGTTCTTTGTTACAGGAAACCTGTTATACAGTGCATTTACTGGAGTGTATCTTAAGATGGGGAGCAAGAACACGCTGATGTAAAAACACGAAGTAAACGTGTGAAAAACCCGCCTGTAAATTGTTCACCTCCTCGTCATTTCGTAACTTCTTGTATTTCTGTTTTATTTACTGTAATGTGAAATTCACCACACATACAAAAAAAAATGAAAAGGGAAGTTGGTTAAACTTGGTCTGCTGCACTTCAGTTCAAAGTCTTGTGAAGTATTTCCACTTTAAAATCATCATCACCACTCAAGGATCTCATCGCTTCTCTCTTTTTTATGTCAACTTGTCGGTAAGACAAACATTTAATAATAATAATAATAAGAAGAAGAAGAAGAAGAATTTATTTGATGGGTTTTTATTTTATGGGTCACTGCCAAGCTCTGAACATGTTATTTAGTGAATCCTGGTACAGCTCGGTAGTGTGTATCTGTGCATTTTATTAATTTTGTAACAAGTTCTTACATTATTTGTAAACACTCCAAAACAATACTTAAAACTTACATTTTATGTGTTTGTAAATCCAGGTGATGAGTGTCACTGCAGTCCTGTCTGTGAACATGGTGACAGCCAGCATGTTACTGAGTGTCTTCTTTGTTTCAGGTGATGCTTTTTCCCTACGTATATTTAAATGTAATCTTTTGAGTTCTTGTGTCACAGTGACAATACTAACTAAGTTATCTGGAAATCATTTGGTGGGTTTGGTGACTGATGAGGTCAGGCTCGTGGGAGATTAAGGAGAGATAGCTCTCTGCTTAGTTTAAACCAATTCAAAATAAATCATTAAAAATGTACTGTGAAAAAATCAAAATGAATTATTACTGTTGAAGTATATTTTGGCTTCAAGCTGATTTTTTCACATTATGTTAATCATCAGTCTGGTTTACAGGTGCTTTGGCTGATTGTCCTGATGAATCACACCTCTTCATTACTGCACCACAGAAGATGGAAGCACTGAGTGGATCTTGTTTGCTAATCCCATGTACCTTTAGAGCTAAATCAGAACGACAGTTTGACAACAGCAGAGAAATCTTTGGAGTGTGGATTAAAAATGACTCTAAATTTGTAAAAAATCCAAATAATGTGATTTTCAACAGCAGTAGGACAGATAACATCTATCCAATGAGATTTACTGGAAACCTGAGAGAGAAAAACTGCACCACTTTATTTTCCAATTTAATCACAAGTTATACAGACACATACTACTTTAGAGTTGAGAACAAACCATTCATGGCAACAGCTTCTTGTGATCCTCTTCAAATAACAGTTCAAGGTAAGAGAGTTTTGTTTCTTTCAGTCACTTTAATTATTCTGATTAAACTCTGAGTCAAATTAGAACAAACTTGTATTTAAACTTCATGTAGCTTCAATACAAAATCGTATTTTGGTCAATTTTAATTTATTTTTGATTTGAAACCACAGATTCTCCTCCGAGCCCCAGAATTGAGATCTCAGGTGATCTGAAGGAGAAGGAGTCTGTCAGTATAACCTGCTCAGCTTTCACTCCCTGTCCACACTCCCCTCCTAAACTCACCTGGAATCTCCAACAAGACTCTACAACAAGATCCAGGAAAACACAGATGGGACCTTTACAACTAAAATCCAGAAGACCATCACTCTGTCAGACCAACATGATGGATACAACATCACCTGTTCTGTCACATATCCTGTGAATGAAGGAAACATGTCAAGACAGCAGAGCAGAGAAAGACTCTCAGTGTTTCATGTAAGACAACCAGAGTTTGTTGTTGGATCCTGTCAGCACATGATGAAAATAAAGGATCTTATTCAGGCTCTGATGTTACTCTCATATATCACATCTCTATCACATTTTCCTCAGATGCTCCTAAAGACACCTCAGTGTCCATCAGTCCATCAGGTTTGGTGTCAGCAGGTAGCTGGGTGAACCTGACCTGCTCCAGCAGAGCCAAGCCTCCCGTCAGCCGCTTCACCTGGATCAAGATCAGCAAAGATGGACCCATGACTGTATCTGAAGGACGGTTTTACAGCTTTAATGTGACAGATGTAGAAGATTATTACTGTGTGGCCACAAATGATCTTGGAAACCAAACATCAGTAATTCATCTAAATATTAAAGGTAAATACTGAACTGGACTGAACCCACTTAACTTCTGCAACAGCAACATCAGTTTTGTCTTCTTTTAGTAATAACTCACATTTGGTTTGTTTCTATGAGCAGAAACATCCAATGGATCTCTACAACAGATTCTTGGAGGACTCTTTGGGCTCATCATGCTCATCTGCCTGGTTGTCTGTGTTTGGTAAGTGACACAAATGAAAGCAGCTAATGTGACTCACTTACTGGGACTTTATCTCTGCATTCATGCCTCAAAGAGCACATTTTCAACATTCAGTATTTCTCGTTGATGGTTCACAGTTTTCTGCGTTGGAGGCGGTTAAAGTCGACAGATTCAACTCAACAACCGAATCAGGTAGAAAAATGTTTAACTTTTCTGTAGAGCACTGCACTCTCATTGTTCTGCATTACTAAACACTAAATGAACGATTTATGAGAGATTTTTCATGAGTGAAATATCACAAAATATTTTGTCTAGCTATTCAAGACTTGAATACTAAAGACTGTACAACCAAAACAAGAGTACACAATTATTTTGAGCTCTTTTTGCCACATACAGATACTCACATTTCATGTTTTTGCAGAGTCTAACAGGCGAAGAGCTGACTGTTAACGGGCCAACAAGAAAAACAGAAGAAGAGGAAGGAAACATCCATTATGGAGAGATCGACTTCTCCAAGCGAAGACCTGAACCGTCCCCGGCCTCAGTGCAGGACAGTGGACAGCAGCAGGACACACTGTACGCACAGGTCCAAGTGTCCAAGACAGCAAACAGCTTAACACAGACTGCTGACGGTCCAGAAGATCTCTACGCTCAAGTGAAGAAAAAATGAGTTGTTTGGTTTGTGCAAGATTACATTTGAATAGACTTCATATTAAATACAGCTTTTTTATTCATACGCTAACTCGAAAAAGAAACTCCACACTTCCACATCCTGCAGCTTTTTTGTGCCACTTATCAACGTGTTCATATGTGCGTGCTGACCTCACAGCTGCTGTTGTGTGATATTTACGTTTCAGATGTGTACCAAGTCACAAATCTCTAATTATGGAACAAGTCTGAAAGACACCAGAAGCATTTTTACACACATTAACAGTGCTTAACATTAAGAGTATTTTTTGATTTAAAGTGTTGTGTGTGTGTTCATTGTACTGTAATAAAGACCTTTTTTACCCCTAAATAACCACATTTGAACAATATTCTATAAATGTATCCACAATATATTCCTTGATATATTCCTTTTGCATGTAAGAAGAGACTGTTTTATTTATTTATTTTGTCTCTGGTATTAAATTCAAGAAACAGTTCCGCAGGTATTAACAGACAGATTTTGACTGATATTTGACCACCAGGCTGCGCTGTTGGTCATGAAGAGGGAGCTCGTGGTCCTGAACCAACAGTTTAACTTATTTTCTGAAATACTGTTGCAATGCAATAACCTGTGTAAGACTGGGATGATTTATGGCACCTTTGTCTGTTGGTTTTTCTTTACATGTAAAATGTATTTTAAAAAGGATGTGATCAGATACTTGAGATGATGAAGACTGGAGGAGGAAAGCAGTTTATCACTTAGTCCCTTATTTGTGTTAATATATGCATGTGTACATGCAGTACAATGACTCACTTCATTAATTTAATAAGAAAAGAAGAAAGAAAGAAGAAGAAAACATTTTCATCACTGATCTCTCATCAGTATCTGGACACATGTCAACAACTACAGGTATCATTATCATTATCATTGTGATTTATGCAAAGATTAAACATAATAGTAACACAAAATCATTTCCTGATTTTACTTCTTGTCTGTTTAACTTCTGTTAAAGTAGCTGAGAAGTCTGCATTTTTATATGTTCCTATTGTGAAGTTATGAATAATCCCTCATTCATGCTCCATTGAACAAGGTAGAGTTACTCATGTTACTGTAAGTAGTGAAGCTTCCAGTTAGTGGTCTGTTGTAATGTCTCCATCTTGTGGTTCTAACAGGTTCAGTCCTCATGTATACCATGTGTTGATGCACAGAAAGTCAGCCAGTTCAAATAGACATGATTTTCAACATGCTGACAATGTGTTTTTAATGCAGCAGTTCAAATAAGTAAAGGTAAGTGTCATAAGTTCCCATTGACTGATGAACATTTCTGTAAGCCTGGGTGGCCAGTAGAGGGTTGAAAAAGAATAAGTCATAGAAATAAAACAATTTGACATGGTGGAGTTCTGAGGATGGATTAAAATCTGATTCTGTCATTATTTTACCACATCATTAGGATGAAGAGTATGTTCTTTAATGTCTGCTGCTTGTCATAACCCTAAGTTACACTAAAATGCACAAACCTTTACAGCCCACGCAGACACAGAGCAACATGAACATTCATCTGGAGTTGTGTCTCTGTCTACCAGATGAACATTCACACTCCCCTTTGGTCTTCATCAACTCCAGAGGGAAATATCTGGTATCTAGATCAAGTGGAAACCTACATGACTGTGAAGGTAAGCCTATGCAGAAGTGCTAGAAACTGCAGTTCTTTGAATGTCCACTTGCAGCTGGTTACAGAACCAGTCACTCTCCATAAGCCCCCATATTAAAATGTCCATCTTCACATTAGTAATAAACATGTTTACAGCCTGGTACAAGAAACAGCTGCCTGCTGCATCTGAAAAAGAAGATTGTTGAGAGCTGTGAGAGTCGTAGTAGCTAGTGCTAAAAGTTAAAAGGTAATGCTATTAGCTTGTGGGTATGCAGATGGAGGAAAGTAGCATGCAAAATGTTTACTACTTCCCCCTTTTAACCATTTGTTAAATTATCTATACATACAGTGGCAGAAATGCCTGACAACATTACAACACAGTGGGCAGTGTATAGAACAAGTGCTTTAAGACAACATCACTTTCATTACAAGTCACATCAAATTCAATTTTCAGTTTTATTCAATTTTATTTATATAGTGCCAAATCATAACAAATGTTATCTCATGACACTTTCCATACAGAACAGGTCTAGACTGTACTCTTTATAATATTATTTACAGAGACCCAACAGTTCCACCATGAGCAAGCACTTGGCGACGGTGGCGAGAAAAAACTTCTTTCTTTCTAAAACTTTCTTCTATTTGAATTGTCAGCGCCTAGTTTCTCACACTCACTCTCGATGGTAAAGATATTTCTACAAATGCAATGAAATGCATGTGTTAAATGTCTGTTAACATTTAAGTTTAAAATGTATCACTCTTGCTCTTGTCTTTCACAAGATCATTCAGAAAGTAATATTTTGTGTCACATCTACAGATATATAACACCAGCAGTTATGTCCTTAGAGGTTAATGTTTAGTGCATTCAAATGCTTCATTATGTCAACCAAGAAATCCAAATCTGCCAGCCATGCAGTATCTGACAATCCTAGCAGGCCATAAATAATATATTATAAAAAAGCTTCAGGCCATATGAAATCTGACCACGGGCCGTGATTGGCCCCCGGGCCATACTTTGGACATCCCTGGATTAGACACTTCACAATGGAACAGTACAACACCCACATCACCACTGACTCCAAGCCAGTCCACCTGTTACTCTCACGCTCTATTTAACACTCACTTGTGAACAGATCCTAAGATACTTGAACTCTTGAATTAAATTAAATTAAACTACTCGTAATAAAATTCCCTCGATATATTACATGTCTTCATTTTACACATCGCTTTATACCGAGTCTTTTTTTTTTAAATATGCCACTATTGTGATTAATGTAATATTTACTACGAAACAGAATAAGGCATACAGGCCTGCAGTGACTCATGATAAAAATGATCTTTGAGAATAAATAACTTATGGTGAGTTTAAGATGCAAATTAAGCTGACTTCCATAAAAAAGGTGCAAACAGGAAGGGTGACGACTTGACAAGTCTGTTTCCATTTATAAGACAACGTCTTAACAAGAAGTCGTTCACTTCTGTTGCAGTTCTGCTCAGATTAACATATTGTCTGATTTTAAAACTGATTGTTTCTCCGTTTGAGCTGCAGGCTGGTTTGGTAAGATCAAATGTTACTTTTTATGTTTGAATGTTTTAACCCAGCTTTTTATTTTGCTGCTTTTCATCAACTCCACTGAAAAAGACTTGTTATATTTTATTTGTCAGGTTTTGTTTGATCAGAAATGAGAAGTTGCTTCAGCAACAATTTATTTGAACTATAATATCATAAACTCACGCTGGATCATTTTGATTTGATATTTAAACTGTTTTCAGTGAAACTCTGCAGATATTATTCATCACTACTTATAACACAGTCACATCTGGTTGTACAAGTTCCTGGTTTGAACGTGTGAATCTGAAGTTGCTTTAAAAGAACATGAATGATTCGTTTAAAAGATGCTTTGATTAAAATATTGAAGAGGAACTTTCTTTTCAAATCCAGGTGATGAGTGTCACTGCAGTCCTGTCTGTGAACATGGTGACAGCCAGCATGTTACTGAGTGTCTTCTTTGTTTCAGGTGAGCTGTTTGTTCAGTCACTTTTATTTGGAGACGTGAATCATTCACAGTTTGGACTTCATTTAGAAACAAAGCAGAAAGAGCAGTGCAGACCGAGTTACTTTTTCCAACTGTTCATGTCCTGACTGCAAACAGAAATGTTTTATACAGAGAACAGGACAAGGGAGAAAAGACCAGTAACATACTGCTGCTTTGTTTATCATGAACTTTCTCTTCAAGCTGATTTTTTCACATTATGTTAATCATCAGTCTGGTTTACAGGTGCTTTGGATGATTGTCCTGGTGATTCAGGCCTCTCCATTACTGCACCACAGAAGATGGAAGCACTGAGTGGATCTTGTTTGTTAATCCCATGTACCTTTAGAGCTAAACCAGAACAAGAGTTTGACAACAGCAGAGAAATCTTTGGAGTGTGGATTAAAACTACCCCCTATTTTGGTAAAAATCCAAATAATGTGATTTTCAACAGTCATAGGACAGATAACATCTATCCAATGAGATTTACTGGAAACCTGAGAGAGAAAAACTGCACCACTTTATTTTCCAATTTAATCACAAGTTATACAGACACATACTACTTTAGAGTTGAGAACAAACCATTCATGGCAACAGCTTTATGTGATCCTCTTCAAGTAACAGTTCAAGGTAAGAGAGTTTTGTTTCTTTCAGTCAGTCTATAATGTTGTTGTTCAGATTAAATTGAGTTGGGGGGTTTTTCACTTTAACTCTTTATTGTTTGACTTTATTGTTACAGTTTGATATGAAAATGATCTAATCAGACCAAAGTGTTATTTAAGCTTCATGTAGCTTCAATACAAAAAAAAGTATTTTGGTCATTTTTTATTTGTTTTTGATTTGAAACCACAGATTCTCCTCCGAGCCCCAGAATTGAGATCTCAGGTGATCTGAAGGAGAAGGAGTCTGTCAGTATAACCTGCTCAGCTTTCACTCCCTGTCCACACTCCCCTCCTAAACTCACCTGGAATCTCCAACAAGACTCTCACAACAAAATCCAGGAAAACACAGATGGGACCTTTACAACTAAAATCCAGAAGACCATCACTCTGTCAGACCAACATGATGGATACAACATCACCTGTTCTGTCACATATCCTGTGAATGAAGGAAAACATGTCAAGACAGCAGAGCAGAGAAAGACTCTCAGTGTTTCATGTAAGACAACCAGAGTTTGTTGTTGGATCCTGTCAGCACATGATAAAAATAAAGGATCTTATTCAGGCTCTGATGTTACTCTCATATCTCACATCTCTATCACATTTTCCTCAGATGCTCCTAAAGACACCTCAGTGTCCATCAGTCCATCAGGTTTGGTGTCAGCAGGTAGCTGGGTGAACCTGACCTGCTCCAGCAGAGCCAAGCCTCCCGTCAGCCGCTTCACCTGGTTCAAGATCAGCAAAGATGGACCCATGACTGTATCTGAAGGACGGTTTTACAGCGTTAATGTGGCAGATAAAGAATATTATTACTGTGTGGCCACAAATGATCTTGGAAACCAAACATCATCAGTGATTCATCTGACTGAAGGTAAACTGACTTGATCCTGATGTGAAAAACAGGACTACAGTGGGGTTCAGGTCATAGTAGCTATTGCTAAAAGTTAAAAGCTAAAGCTATTAGCTTATGAGTATGCAGGGGGAGGAAAGCAACATGCAAATTGTTTAGTACTTCCCCCTTGAATCTGCTTGGCTTTATATTTATTGTATACATTCAGTACATAAGGTTTAATTACTCAATGCAATTGTTAAATTATCTATACATACAGTGACACTCAGCCAGCATGTTACTGAGTGTCTTCTTTGTTTCAGGTGAGCTGTTTGTTCAGTCACTTTTATTTGGAGACGTGAATCATTCACAGTTTGGACTTCATTTAGAAACAAAGCAGAAAGAGCAGTGCAGACCGAGTTACTTTTTCCAACTGTTCATGTCCTGACTGCAAACAGAAATGTTTTATACAGAGAACAGGACAAGGGAGAAAAGACCAGTAACATACTGCTGCTTTGTTTATCATGAACTTTCTCTTCAAGCTGATTTTTTCACATTATGTTAATCATCAGTCTGGTTTACAGGTGCTTTGGCTGTTTGTTCTAAGGATCCAGCCCTCTTCATTACTGCACCAAAGAAGATGGAAGCACTGAGTGGATCTTGTTTGTTAATCCCATGTACCTTTAGAGCTAAACCAGAACAAGAGTTTGACAGCAGCAGAGAAACTTTTGGAGTGTGGATTAAAAATGACTCTAGATTTGGCCAAAATCTAAATAATGTGATTTTCAACAGCAGTATGACAGATAACATCTATCCAATGAGATTTACTGGAAACCTGAGAGAGAAAAACTGCACCACTTTATTTTCCAATTTAACCACAAGTTATACAGACACATACTACTTTAGAGTTGAGAACAAACCATTCATGGTAACAGCTTCTTGTGATCCTCTTCAAATAACAGTTCAAGGTAAGAGAGTTTTGTTTCTTTCAGTCAGTTTAATTATTCTGATTAAAGTCTATTGTCAGCTCGTTTTTACTTCTTTAACATTTGGGCTTATAAACAATACTTAATGTATATTATTATATTAATGTATATTATTATTTTCCTCAGGCATGCCACTTAGCAAAGTAAAGACCCTCCAGAAAGTTGAGGGGAACCTGTCATTCAATAAAAATAGTATTTATGAAGTTATTCTGTCACTCTGCAGTCACTTTGGGCCCTCTGTCACTCTGCTCTGTGTGCTCCCTGCCCCCTGCACTCTGTTCCAGGGACACAGCTCGCTCTCTCTGTTGTTTTTTTTAACATTGAATTTTTCGACGTTGACTTTTTTGAGATGTTGAATTTTTTTTTTACACTGACTTTTTTGAGATGTTGAATTTTTTTACATGTCGAATTTTGAAAAACTGAATATTTTGAGACATTGATTTTTTTTTTACACTGAATTCATTTTAACATTGAAAAAAAAATCAGAGGCAAAAAAACCACTCAGTGCTAAAAAATTCGATGGTTTTTAAAATTCAAAGTCTGATTTTGATGCTGAAAAAATTCAGTATTAGAAATTCATATTCAAACTCAGATGGCACAGAAATACTTCCATACAGATCGGTCAAACCTCCACAGACAGCCTGAAATGTAACTGAAGCTGAGACTATCCAGGTGGATTCACAGACTAAACTCTGATAATCTACCTGTGTGTGTGTTCTCATTTTGTTTATTTCATGTACAAGCTTCTAAATCTGAGTCCGACTCGCAATTTACACTGCAAAATAGTGACACGAAGAAGTTTAATTTGATTTGTGTCCGATGATTAGAGAGAGAGAGAGAGAGAGAGAGAGAGAGAGAGCGCTTTGGTCGAGAGACATAGAGTAACAATAACAGAGAGCGAGGGCCGGCCTTGATAAAGCTGTCATTAATCAGAGAAATAAATAAGTATTTCCTGATTGTTTCACAGCGGTTACATTCAGCACGTATAGATCATGTACGTGCTGAATGTAACCGCACGTACTGATCCTGTGTGAATGCACGCTAAGATCCTAAAACTGATGAGCTGTTGGCACCTTGTATGGCAGCTAATGCCATCAGTGTATGAATGTGTGTGAATGGGTGAATGAGATATGTAGTGTAAAGCACTTTGAGTGGTCAGAAGACTAGAAAGGCGCTATATAAGTACAGTCCATTTACCATTTAAATGGTCAAATCAGGACAAACGTATTATTTATGCTTTATGTAGTTTTAATACAAACATGTCAGACTGACTTTTAAAAACAGTGTTTTGTTGATGTTTTTTGTGTCAAATGTTTGATTTGAAACCACAGATTCTCCTCCGAGCCCCAGAATTGAGATCTCAGGTGATCTGAAGGAGAAGGAGTCTGTCAATATAACCTGCTCAGCTTTCACTCCCTGTCCACACTCCCCTCCTAAACTCACCTGGAATCTCCAACAAGACTCTCACAACAAAATCCAGGAAAACACAGATGGGACCTTTACAACTAAAATCCAGAAGACCATCACTCTGTCAGACCAACATGATGGATACAACATCACCTGTTCTGTCACATATCCTGTGAATGAAGGAAAACATGTCAAGACAGCAGAGCAGAGAAAGACTCTCAGTGTTTCATGTAAGACAACCCGAGTTTGTTGTTGGATCCTGTCAGCACATGATAAAAATAAAGGATCTTATTCAGGCTCTGATGTTACTCTCATATCTCACATCTCTATCACATTTTCCTCAGATGCTCCTAAAGACACCTCAGTGTCCATCAGTCCATCAGGTTTGGTGTCAGCAGGTAGCTGGGTGAACCTGACCTGCTCCAGCAGAGCCAAGCCTCCCATCAGCCGCTTCACCTGGTTCAAGATCAGCAAAGATGGACCCATGACTGTATCTGAAGGACCGTTTTACAGCGTTAATGTGACAGATGTAGAAGATTATTACTGTGTGGCCACAAATGATCTTGGAAACCAAACATCAGTGATTCATCTGAGTAAAGGTAAACTGACTGATTTGTATGAAATTGTTCTTTACATATAAACTTGACCCTAATGTGAAAAGCAGGACTTTATTAATATTGTTGCATGTCAACATTCAACATTTGTTTTCTTTTAGAGACATTTCCAAAGTGGGGTTCAGCTCTTGGAGGGATCATTGTCATCATTCTCATCTGTGCTGCTGTCTGTGCTTGGTATGTATCCCAAATTAAAGCATCTGACACAATACAGCTCCTGTCACTTAAGTTTGAACTAAACTCAAGCACACAGTCATGGGGCTGTGTGGATGAGTATGTAATTGGTCAGTTTAGTTTGTTTCTGCACCAACTGATACTTTGCATTTGCATTTCTGTACTGTTTTAAGTGGTTGACTTAAAAAAAACTCCCAAAAGGGAACAAAAGTTGTTGACTTAGTGGATTTTAATCTGTATTTTTTCTCACTGATGCACATCTTATAACGTCTGTTTCCTTTTAAACTGAAACACGGTTAAATTATTCTGACAGCTGTTTAATCTCTTCCAGGTGGTTTAAGTTCAAACATCAAACTCCACAACAGACTCAGGTGGGAAAATACTAAACATCTGTGTGCAACTGTTTGTTGTGAATATTTAAATCTGCTCAAAGTGATCGTGTCCTCTAAGACGTGTGTAAGCATTGGCCTTAATAGTAAATAGATAATCCTTGAGACATTACTTAATGTCTCAAGGATCGTTCCAGAAAACCTAGTTTACACTCAAAAGGTTGCACTGTTTTAGCCTGAATCAGTATTTAGATTGTCATTGAACGTCAATTACCAGTGCTGTGATGTGGACAGAAACCAGATTCAAATCCATCAAAAAAGCTGTTTTAGATGTATCTGTAATCATTTAATATTGAACGATCCAGCTCATATCATTTCTTGCTTGATTTTTTTTTAAGGGTCAAGGGTGTGATGAGCTGCCACCTGAAATGCAAACCAGAATAATAGAAGAAAACATCCGTTATGGAGAGATCGACTTCTCCAAGCGAAGACCTGAACCGTCCTCGTCCTCAGTGCAGGACAGTGGACAGCAGCAGGACACACTGTACGCACAGGTCAAAGTGTCTAAGACAGCACACAGCTTAACACAGACTGCTGACCGCCCGGAGGATCTCTATGCTCAAGTGAAGAAAAAAAAAAAATTCACCCCACCATCAACAAGATCAAGAGTCAAATGACGTGTGAATTCTTGTACTTGTTTGGTCTGTGGTTGAGTTGTGGGGAAGCTTCTGTATAGGGAACTAAAACCTCCACACCCTGCAGCACAGTCAGTTCTCTTATCATCACACTGCTGTAGTGTATATTTATATTTGCGTGCTGATCTCATGTGTGTTTAATGCTTCAAAAATGAACAAAAGACATCATTTCTGCTTCTGGAGATATTTATTCATTGCACTGTAATAAAAACCTTGGCATAAAACTTCTAAAAATTCCTCATAATCTCAGTTGCATTTATTGGTCCAACATTTCACATATTGTCTGTAAACATCACCTGAAATCATACGATTTAATCACAAACATTACAACAAGTGGCAAGAAGAATTATGCATAGTAATCCTCGGGCTCACTAAATCTACTACAATGTTTTGAGTAGTTTATGAACTTTTTTAAATATCAGGCTCAATTTAAAATAAAAAGGGCTTTTCATGGGACAATAGCATATTCAAAGAGCTGGTGCTAAAATTCACTTAAAACCTTTTCATGAGTAAAAATGTTAAAACTTTATCTACTCTTCGGGGTTTAGCATGTAAACATTAGCAGCTTGTACTGTTTAATGTCTCAAAAAGGCACTACTGGGCCATGTTGATTGTGCTTTAGTACCAGGTCCTGTGAGTGAATGGAGGTAGTGACATTAGGTTCTCTACATGACAATTTAGACACCTTCATAGAAATCTAACCCTCATGTTGAGAGTCAAACTTCAACTCTAACCACTAACCCGGCAGCAGTCCCTCATGTTGCAGCATTTGTGTGAAGTAGTGTCCAAAAAGTAGGTATTGCATTGTACATTATTAGCTTCTCCACTGATTCGATATCTGACATTTAATTCCTGACAGATTTCTCTTCATAAAAGAGAAAGACAAGAGTCACTGACTGTGTTTTCATGCACATAGAAAGTTAACTACTGTCCTGGTCTATTTGAGGTGTTTTTCATTCAAGTAATGATTGAGTGATCGTGTGTCTACCTTATCTGAATTTACAACATAAAACATGATCATCAGCAAAGAAATATCAAAATGTTTGACTGAGCAGCAAGTTCTACTAACCTCTCTCAGCTACTGGCATGTTATTTGAAAACCAAGGAGTGGGATGTTTCTGTGCCACAGTGACCTGTCAGCCAGGCCTCAAACGGTTTATCCAATCTCAGTTGTTTTTTTTTTAAGCTAACCTGAACTAAATTATGTGTATGTAAACCCAGCCAGTGACTCTGATTGCACCCCAATGATCTGAATCCTGTGTCATCAGTGACTACCTCCCTGTTTCTGGAGGAACTTCCTGTCAGTTTTAATTGTGCACTCTGTTCTCCAGTGCTTTCAGCTCAGCCTCCACCTGAGCCAGCAGATCAGCTCCAACTTGCTGAGTGAAGTAGGCTCTCAACTCCTTTGTCTCCTTCTGCCAGAAAGGCGTGGGCACGTCGAACAGGGCACCCATATCCACTTTGCTGCCCAGACCTTTAGTGTCGATGGCGCCATCTTCTGGCAGCCAGCCGATAATGCTCTTCTTGGCCGCCTCATCATCCCTCTCCCTGCTGCAGCGCTTGAAGATCCACTCCAGGACACGGGCGTTTTCACCGAAGCCGGGCCAGAGGAAGGCGCCGGACGCGGGGTCCTTCCTGAACCAGTTGACGTGGAAGATCTTAGGCAGTTGAGTGGGGGCCTTTCGGCTCTCCATGCTCAGCCAGTGAGCGAGGTAGTCGCCAAAGTTGTAACCGAAGAAGGGGCGCATGGCAAAGGGGTCGTGCATAATCACCTTGCCTGAAGGAAAACATTAAAAAAAGCTTTGTAATTGTGCTGATTCACTTTAGTAATAGTAAACCTATCATCAAATTATCTTAAAAACACCTTATCAATAGGACCTTTACCTTGATGCTCAGCAGCTGCCGTCGCTTCAGACCTCATAGCGGCTCCAACAAAGACTCCGTGTTTCCAGTTGAAAGACTCGTAGACCAGTGGGACTCCTGACAACATCAACATTTGATCATGTTTAATGCCTAGCTCCTTGTATGTTGTTCATGTTGCTTTAAGTTGTAGCTGTAATGACTCAAACATGTAATGTGTTAATGAAGACTAAAAAAGCACTGTTAGGCAGGCCATGCACAGAATATTTAATGTGTTGAACCCTTTGCAGTATTAATTTATTACACTGGCTAAAATCTGTTAAAATGTGTCTGTATCATCAAATAATATCTGTGACTATTTAGAAAAAACAAAAAAACTCTTGATGTGTATTTAATAGCAGTGCCAACCTTCCGGCCTCCTGCCACCGAAGATAATGGCGTCGATGGGAACGCCCTCCTCACTCTCCCACTGGGGGTCAATGATGGGACCGCCGGGGCACAGAAGCGGGAATTGGGATGGGCACACGGAGTCTGGCTTCCTTTATACAGAGAGGAAAAAACAGTTTTGCAAAGAACATGAATGTTCCTTTGCAAATTTTAAAACAGCTTTGTTTATCAAAATATATTTGGTGAGCATCTATTCAAGAGCAAATTAACACTACCTGAAAGTCTTGTCTTTGCTGCCCTCTAGTGGTTAAACTTCTCACCTTGCTGCAGTGGTGTGCAGGTGTACTTCTGTACCCTGTGACATCACTGTGCAACAGTAGATTTCTGATCACACACACATGCTCCAAACTTTTGACTGCTCTCCAGGCTGCTGTTAAGTTACTCTTTAAAGATAAAACATCTTTGGTTCTTGTTACATTTTAAAATAGTTGGTTAATGTTCAGATTCAAATAACCCCCTTCAAAAGTTTCAAGGGGAGGTCTCTAGGGACAAACATTTTATTTCCAGCCAACAGCTTACTTGCCATGCAGCCTGGGAAACACTCCTCTCTGGCTCTCTGCCAGTCAGACTCGCTCATCCAGCAGCACAATTGGCTCTTCGCCCCACCAGCAGGGATGGGGATGGTGTCCCTCTGGTTTTTGGTCACAATCACAGAGAGATTTTTCATGAGTGAAATATCACAAAATATTTTGTCTAGCAACTCAAGACTTGAATACTAAAGACTGTACAACCAAAACAAGAGTACACAATTATTTTGAGCTCTTTTTGCCACATACAGATACTCACAACATTTCATGTTTTTGCAGAGTCTAACAGGCGAAGAGCTGACTGTTAACGGGCCAACGAGAAAAACAGAAGAAGAGGAAGGAAACATCCATTATGGAGAGATCGACTTCTCCAAGCAAAGACCTGAACCGTCCCCGGCCTCAGTGCAGGACAGTGGACAGCAGCAGGACACACTGTACGCACAGGTCCAAGTGTCCAAGACAGCACACAGCTTAACACAGACTGCTGATGGTCCAGAAGATCTCTACGCTCAAGTGAAGAAAAAATGAGTTGTTTGGTTTGTGCAAGATATCACAATATATAAGACAATGTCTTTTTTATGTTATGTTATGTTCTTTAATTCAAAGTGTTTATATTTCTGACAAGGCGTTGTCAAAATGAATCCCAGTCAGTTTCTAAAATATTGTTGAAATTCTCAAAACATTAAATCCAATAACCACAACAGTTTATTCTGTGGAGCTGAACGCTTCATTTATTCTGTAAATGTCTGTCAAAAGTCTCTCTGTTAAATTCTTTATCTTGTGTTTTAAAAGTAACATCAGTCTGTAAAGATCTTAATCTCATCTATTTTGCTTTAAAACAGGAAGTCAAAGAAATAAAAACACTTCACAAACAAACAATTCTGAAACCTGTCATGAATTCAGGAGACATGAGGAATCTAACAGTACACAGAAGTCATGGTTTGGTGTGAGTTCAGTTCATTTGGTTGAAAAAACAAATGCATAACGATCTGTCTGAGATGCGTTAATATGTTTAACGTGTTTCCTTTGACATACCCTACAATGGTGGAGCAACGCAGACACACCTTCCTTGTCTAACCCACAACTCTCTCCACTGCTTTTGTAAGTGACTCAAATTGTTCCAAACAACTGATTAACAACTGAAAAACGCAGGCAGGTCTTCTAGCTCTGGCTTTTCAGTCTGCCATAGTGTGACTGACTCATGCCAACCAGGTTGTTGTGAGCTTTAGTTACGTTCCGTGCATAATGCGTAGTCTACGTCTGGTTGCGAGCATCAGACTGTAACCCAAAACCTGTGAAGAGAAGCCGATGTGAAGTGCCAAAAACTGCAGTTCCTCAAACGTCAAATTGACGTTGGCTACAGAACAAGTCAATCTTCGGAAGAAGTTGAGAGCTGTGAGAGTCATAGTAGCTAGTGCTAAAAGTAAAAAGATGTAAGCTTGTGAGTATGCAGTGGCAGGGAAGTAGTATCCAAAATGTCCTACTTCCCCCTTGTAAGCGTTTGGTGTCATATTCGTGGTATGCATTCAGTACATAAGGTTTAATTACGTAATTTAATTGTTAAACTATCTATACATAGTGTGGTGAACAAATGTACCCGATGCTGAAGATGTTTCTATAAATGCAATGAAATGTTTGTGTTAAAAGCATGAGATTTGTCAGTGTGTGAGTGTTTGGCTGGTAAGTTCAATAATAAATTGGGAAAGGAGAAGTAGTCAAAGATAAACAGATAATGTCATGTAATGCAGGGTTGGGGGGTTTCTGGTCCGTCTGTTACCATCCTTTTTTCTTTTTTTTTCTCGATGGTCTGGAGACAGATTTTGGTGGCAGCAGACCAGGCATGTCTCTCCTCAGCTCTCCTAAATTGTTTTCCAGCTCCTCCTGAGGGATCCCAAGATGTTCCCAAGACAGATGTTACTTGACAAAGTCTAATCTATTTTGCTTTGAAACAGGAAATCAAATTAAAAGCACTACTCAATCAAACACTCCTGAAAGATATCATGAATGTTCCTTTTTTCTGCCTTAAACATTTTCCCTCTAAATCAAGCTGTAAACACAACACTGACATGTCATTTACCTTTAAGTTGTCATGACAAACTTGTTCAGTTTTCACATACAGCAGACACGAGGAGTCTAACAGTACACAGAAGTCACGGTTCTGTGCAAATTCAGTTCAGCAGTTCACCAACTTGTGTCTAACTGTGTTTGCTGTTTGGTGCTGAGCAAGTGGTGTACAGTGGAGTTTTAGAGCTTTCTGCTGGAAAAAAAAGCTGCCTATTGCGTCTGAAAACGAGGTTGTTGAGAGCTGTGAGAGTCATAGCAGCTAGTGCTAAAAGTTAAAAGCTATCCAGCGCAAACCAACTGGAATTAAGTTGGTAAAATGTAATCAAAATGTAATTGACATGACTTACAAACGTACTTCTTTCATGATTTTAATTGAAAATTATTATAATTTTAAAATGCAGCATTGCAGATGTTGTTTGTTCTTTGTTACAGGAAACCTGTTATACAGTGCATTTACTGGAGTGTATCTTAAGATGGGGAGCAAGAACACGCTGATGTAAAAACACGAAGTAAATGTGTGAAAAACCCGCCTGTAAATTGTTCACCTCCTCGTGCTCATTTCTGAACTTCTTGTATTTCTGTTTTATTTACTGCAATGTGAAATTCACCACACATACAAAAAAAAACGAAAAGGGAAGTTGGTTAAACTTGGTCTGCTGCACTTCAATTCAAAGTCTTGTGAAGTATTTCCACTTTAAAATCATCATCACCACTCAAGGATCTCATCGCTTCTCTCTTTTTTATGTCAACTTGTCGGTAAGACTAACATTTAATAATAATAATAATAAGAAGAAGAAGAAGAAGAAGAAGAAGAAGAAGAATTTATTTGATGGGTTTTTATTATATGGGTCACTGCCAAGCTCTGAACATGTTAGTTAGTGAATTCTGGTACAGCTCGGTAGTGTGTATCTGTGCATTTTATTAATTTTGTAACAAGTTCTTACATTATTTGTAAACACTCCAAAACAATACTTAAAACTTACATTTTATGTTTTTGTAAATCCAGGTGATGAGTGTCACTGCAGTCCTGTCTGTGAACATGGTGACAGCCAGCATGTTACTGAGTGTCTTCTTTGTTTCAGGTGAGCTGTTTGTTCAGTCACTTTTATTTGGAGACGTGAATCATTCACAGTTTGGACTTCATTTAGAAACAAAGCAGAAAGAGCAGTGCAGACCGAGTTACTTTTTCCAACTGTTCATGTCCTGACTGCAAACAGAAATGTTTTATACAGAGAACAGGACAAGGGAGAAAAGACCAGTAACATACTGCTGCTTTGTTTATCATGAACTTTCTCTTCAAGCTGATTTTTTCACATTATGTTAATCATCAGTCTGGTTTACAGGTGCTTTGGCTGATTGTTCTGATGATTCACATCTCTCCATTACTGCACCACAGAAGATGAAAGCACTGAGTGGATCTTGTTTGTTAATCCCATGTACCTTTAGCGCTAAACCAGAACAAGAGTTTGACAACAGCAGAGAAATCTTTGGAGTGTGGATTAAAACTGACAATAGATTTGGCATCTATCCAAACAATGTGATTTTCAACAGTCGTAGGACAGATAACATCTATCCAATGAGACTTACTGGAAACCTGAGAGAGAAAAAATGCACCACTTTATTTTCCAATTTAACCACAAGTTATACAGACACATACTACTTTAGAGTTGAGAACAAACCATTCATGGCAACAGCTTTATGTGATCCTCTTCAAGTAACAGTTCAAGGTAAGAGAGTTTTGTTTCTTTCAGTCAGTCTATAATGTTGTTGTTCAGATTAAATTGAGTTGGGGGGTTTTTCACTTTAACTCTTTATTGTTTGACTTTATTGTTACAGTTTGATATGAAAATGATCTAATCAGACCAAAGTTTTATTTAAACTTCATGCAGCTTTTATACAAAAAATGTGTTTTCGTAATTTTTAATTCATTTTTGATTTGAAACCACAGATTCTCCTCCGAGCCCCAGAATTGAGATGTCAGGTGATCTGAAGGAGAAGGAGTCTGTCAGTATAACCTGCTCAGCTTTCACTCCCTGCCCACACTCCCCTCCTAAACTCACCTGGAATCTCCAACAAGACTCTCACAACAAGATCCAGGAAAACACAGATGGGACCTTTACAACTAAAATCCAGAAGACCATCACTCTGTCAGACCAACATGATGGATACAACATCACCTGTTCTGTCACATATCCTGTGAATGAAGGAAAACATGTCAAGACAGCAGAGCAGAGAAAGACTCTCAGTGTTTCATGTAAGACAACCAGAGTTTGTCGTTGGATCCTGTCAGCACATGATAAAAATAAAGGATCTTATTCAGGCTCTGATGTTACTCTCATATCTCACATCTCTGTCACATTTTCCTCAGATGCTCCTAAAGACACCTCAGTGTCCATCAGTCCATCAGGTTTGGTGTCAGCAGGTAGCTGGGTGAACCTGACCTGCTCCAGCAGAGCCAAGCCTCCCGTCAGCCGCTTCACCTGGTTCAAGATCAGCAAAGATGGACCCATGACTGTATCTGAAGGACAGTTTTACAGCTTTAATGTGACAGATGTAGAAGATTATTACTGTGTGGCCACAAATGATCTTGGAAACCAAACATCAGTGATTCATCTGAGTAAAGGTAAATACTGAACTGGACTGAACCCACTTAACTTCTGCAACAGCAACATCAGTTTTGTCTTCTTTTAGTAATCACTCACATTTGGTTTGTTTCTATGAGCAGAAACATCCAATGGATCTCTACAACAGATTCTTGGAGGACTCTTTGGGCTCATCATGCTCATCTGCCTGGTTGTCTGTGTTTGGTAAGTGACACAAATGAAAGCAGCTAATGTGACTCACTTACTGGGACTTTATCTCTGCATTCATGCCTCAAAGAGCACATTTTCAACATTCAGTATTTCTCGTTGATGGTTCACAGTTTTCTGCGTTGGAGGCGGTTAAAGTCGACAGATTCAACTCAACAACCGAATCAGGTAGAAAAATGTTTAACTTTTCTGTAGAGCACTGCACTCTCATTGTTCTGCATTACTAAACACTAAATGAACGATTTATGAGAGATTTTTCATGAGTGAAATATCACAAAATATTTTGTCTAGCAACTCAAGACTTGAATACTAAAGACTGTACAACCAAAACAAGAGTACACAATTATTTTGAGCTCTTTTTGCCACATACAGATTCTCACAACATTTCATGTTTTTTGCAGAGTCTAACAGGCGAAGAGCTGACTGTTAACGGGCCAACAAGAAAAACAGAAGAAGAGGAAGGAAACATCCATTATGGAGAGATCGACTTCTCCAAGCGAAGACCTGAACCGTCCCCGGCCTCAGTGCAGGACAGTGGACAGCAGCAGGACACACTGTACGCACAGGTCCAAGTGTCCAAGACAGCAAACAGCTTAACACAGACTGCTGACGGTCCAGAAGATCTCTACGCTCAAGTGAAGAAAAAATGAGTTGTTTGGTTTGTGCAAGATTACATTTGAATAGACTTCATATTAAATACATCTTTTTTATTCATACGCTAACTCGAAAAAGAAACTCCACACTTCCACATCCTGCAGCTTTCTTATGCCACTTATCAACGTGTTCATATGTGCGTGCTGACCTCACAGCTGCTGTTGTGTCATATTTACGTTTCAGATGTGTACCAAGTCACAAATCTCTAATTATGGAACAAGTCTGAAAGACACCAGAAGCATTTTTACACACATTAACAGTGCTTTTTTAGTCCAAGAGTATTTTTTGATTTAAAGTGTTGTGTGTGTGTTCATTGTACTGTAATAAAGACCTTTTTTACCGCTAAATAACCACATTTGAACAATATTCTGTAAATATATCCACAATATATTCCTTGATATATTCCTTTTGCATGTAAGAAATAAAGAGACTGTTTTATTTATTTATTTTGTCTCTGGTATTAAATTCAAGAAACAGTTCCGCAGATATTAACAGACAGATTTTGACTGATATTTGACCACCAGGCTGCGCTGTTGGTCATGAAGAGGGAGCTCGTGGTCCTGAACCAACAGTTACCAACTTACCAACTTATTTTCTGAAATACTGTTGCAATCCAATAACCTGTGTAAGACTGGGATGATTTATGGCACCTTTGTCTGTTGGTTTTTCTTTACATGTAAAATGTATTTTAAAGAGGTTGTGATCAGATACTTGAGATGATGAAGACTGGAGGAGGAAAGCAGTTTATCACTTAGTCCCTCATTTGTGTTAATATATGCATGTGTACATGCAGTACAATGACCCACTTCATTAATTTAATAAGAAAAGAAGAAAGAAAGAAGAAGAAAACATTTTCATCACTGATCTCTCATCAGTATCTGGACACATGTCAACAACTACAGGTATCATTATCATTGTCACTGTGATTTATGCAAAGATTAAACATAATAGTAACACAAAATCATTTCCTGATTTTACTTCTTGTCTGTTTAACTTCTGTTAAAGTAGCTGAGAAGTCTGCGTTTTTATATGTTCCTATTGTGAAGTTATAAATAATCCCTCATTCATGCTCCATTGAACAAGGTAGAGTTACTCATGTTACTGTAAGTAGTGAAGCTTCCAGTTAGTGGTCTGTTGTAATGTCTCCATCTTGTGGTTCTAACAGGTTCAGTCCTCATGTATACCATGTGTTGATGCACAGAAAGTCAGCCAGTTCAAATAGACATGATTTTCAACATGCTGACAATGTGTTTTTAATGCAGCAGTTCAAATAAGTAAAGGTAAGTGTCAGTAAGTTCCCATTGACTGATGAACATTTCTGTAAGCCTGGGTGGCCAGTAGAGGGTTGAAAAAGAATAAGTCATAGAAATAAAACACTTTGACATGGTGGAGTTCTGAGGATGGATTAAAAGCTGACTCTGTCATTATTTTACCACATCATTAGGATGAAGAGTATGTTCTTTAATGTCTGCTGCTTGTCATAACCCTAAGTTACACTAAAATGCACAAACCTTTACAGCCCAAGCAGACACAGAGCAACATGAACATTCATTTGGAGTTGTGTCTCTGTCTGAAATATCTGGTATCTAGATCAAGTGGAAACCTACATGACTGTGAAGGTAAGCCTATGCAGAAGTGCTAAAAACTGCAGTTCTTTGAATGTCCACTTGCGGCTGGTTACAGAACCAGTCACTCTCCATAAGCCCCCATATTAAATTGTCCATCTTCACATTAGTAATAAACATGTTTACAGCCTGGTACAAAAAACAGCTGCCTGCTGCATCTGAAAAAGAAGACTGTTGAGAGCTGTGAGAGTCGTAGTAGCTAGTGCTAAAAGTTAACAGCTAATGCTATTAGCTTGTGGGTATGCAGATGGAGGAAAGTAGCATGCAAAATGTTTACTACTTCCCCCTTTTAACCATTTGGTTTTATATTTATGGTATTCATTCAGTACATAAGGTTTAATTACTGAATCCATTTGTTAAATTATCTATACATACGGTGGCAAAAATGCCTGACAACATTACAACACAGTGGGCAGTGTATAGAACAAGTGCTTTAAGACAACATCACTTTCATTACAAGTCACATCAAATTAAATTTTAAGTTTTATTCAATTTTATTTATATAGTGCCAAATCATAACAAATGTTATCTCATGACACTTTCCATACAGAACAGGTCTAGACTGTACTCTTTATAATATTATTTACAGAGACCCAACAGTTCCACCATGAGCAAGCACTTGGCGACGGTGGCGAGGAAAAAATTCCTTCTTTCTAAAACTTTCTTCTTGTTGAATTGTCAGCACCTAGTTTCTCACACTCACTCTCGATGGTAAAGATATTTCTACAAATGCAATGAAATGCATGTGTTAAATGTGTGTGTGTTGTTGAATTATAATGTGTAAAAGAGAAGTGGTCGAACAGAAACTGATAATGTCATCTTAATGTGAGTTTAAGATGCAAATTAAGCTGACTTGCACAAACACGGTGCAAACAGGAAGGGTGATGACTTGATAAGTCTGTTTCCATTTATACGACAACATCTTAACAAGAAGTCGTTCACTTCTGTTGCAGTTCTGCTCAGATTAACATATTGTCTATTTTTAAAACTGATTGTTTCTCCGTTTGAGCTGCAGGCTGGTTTGGTAAGATCAAATGTTACTTTTTATGTTTGAATGTTTTAACCCAGCTTTTTATTTTGCTGCTTTTCATCAACTCCACTGAAAAAGACTTATTATATTTTATTTGTCAGGTTTTGTTTGATCAGAAATGAGAAGTTGCTTCAGCAACATTTTATTTGAACTATAATATCATAAACTCACGCTGGATCATTTTGATTTGATATTTAAACTGTTTTCAGTGAAACTCTGCAGATATTATTCATCACTACTTATAACACAGTCACATCTGGTTGTACAAGTTCCTGGTTTGAACGTGTGAATCTGAAGTTGCTTTAAAAGAACATGAATGATTTGTTTAAAAGATGCTGTGATTAAAATATTGAAGAGGAACTTTCTTTTCAAATCCAGGTGATGAGTGTCACTGCAGTCCTGTCTGTGAACATGGTGACAGCCAGCATGTTACTGAGTTTCTTCTTTGTTTCAGGTGAGCTGTTTGTTCAGTCACTTTTATTTGGAGACGTGAATCATTCACAGTTTGGACTTCATTTAGAAACAAAGCAGAAAGAGCAGTGCAGACCGAGTTACTTTTTCCAACTGTTCATGTCCTGACTGCAAACAGAAATGTTTTATACAGAGAACAGGACAAGGGAGAAAAGACCAGTAACATACTGCTGCTTTGTTTATCATGAACTTTCTCTTCAAGCTGATTTTTTCACATTATGTTAATCATCAGTCTGGTTTACAGGTGCTTTGGCTGCTTGTTCTAAGGATCCAGCCCTCTTCATTACTGCACCACAGAAGATGGAAGCACTGAGTGGATCTTGTTTGCTAATCCCATGTACCTTTAGAGCTAAACCAGAACAAGACTTTGACAACAGCAGAGAAATCTTTGGAGTGTGGATTAAAAATGACTCTAAATTTGTAAAAAATCCAAAGAATGTGATTTTCAACAGTAGTAGGACAGATAACATCTATCCAATGAGATTTACTGGAAACCTGAGAGAGAAAAAATGCACCACTTTATTTTCCAATTTAATCACAAGTTATACAGACACATACTACTTTAGAGTTGAGAACAAACCAGTCATGGCAACAGCTTTATGTGATCCTCTTCAAGTAACAGTTCAAGGTAAGAGAGTTTTGTTTCTTTCAGTCAGTATATAATGTTGTTGTTTGCATTAAAACGATTTTTTTTTCACTTTGCCAAGAATTAAAATTTTGATGAAACTCTGAGTCTATTGTTACAGTTTGACATTGTTATTTATACTTCATGTAGCTTCAACACAAGCATGTCAGACTGGCTTTTAAAAACAGCTTTTCTTTGTTGATGTTTTTTGTGTCAAGCTGATTTTTTCACATTATGTTAATCATCAGTCTGGTTTACAGGTGCTTTGGCTGCTTGTTCTGATGATTCACACCTCTTCATTACTGCACCACAAAAGATGGAAGCACTGAGTGGATCTTGTTTGCTAATCCCATGTACCTTTAGAGCTAAACCAGAACAAGAGTTTGATAGCAGCAGAGAAATCTTTGGAGTGTGGATTAAAAATGACTCTAAATTTTTATATTGATCCAAATAATGTGGTCGATCCCTGGCTCTTCCTTGCATGTCGAAGCGTCCTTGGGATACTGAAGATACTGAACCCCAAATTGCTCCCGAAGGCTGCGCCATCGGTGTGTGAATGTGTATGAATGGTTAGTGCGGATCAGTGGGGGTCGTGCGTTTCCACAACGCAGGGGTATCAGCAAAAAAGCGCGCCGGCGTGCAGAAGAGAAGTTGATTCAGATCCAATTTTTGGGAAAACGGAGCCACAAGCCAATCAGACACTCAGATCGGTCAAACCTCCACAGACAACCTGAAATGTAACTGAAGCTGAGACTATCCAGGTGGATTCACAGACTAAACTCTGATAATCTACCTGTGTGTGTGTTCTGACTTTTATTTCATGTACAAGCTTCTAAATCTAAGTCCGACCTGCAATTTACACTGCAAAATAATGACACGAAGAAGTTTAATTTGATTTGTGTCCCATGATTAGAGAGAGAGAGAGAGAGAGAGAGAGAGCGCTTTGGTCGAGAGACATAGAGTAACAATAACAGAGAGCGAGTGCCGGCCTTGATAAAGCTGTCATTAATCATTAAAGTTATTTCCTGATTGTTTCACAGCGGTTACATTCAGCAGGTATAGATCCTGTACGTCGAATGTAACCGCACGTACTGATCCTGTGTGAATGCACGCTAAGATCCTAAAACTGATGAGCAGTTGGCACCTTGTATGGCAGCTAATGCCATCAGTGTATGAATGTGTGTGAATGGGTGAATGAGATATGTAGTGTAAAGCGCTTTGAGTGGTCAGAAGACTAGAAAGGCACTATATAAGTACAGTCCATTTACCATTTAAATGGTCAAATCAGGACAAACGTATTATTTATGCTTTATGTAGTTTTAATACAAACATGTCAGATCGGCTTTTTAAAACACATTTTTATTGATTTCTTGTTTATTTTTGGTGTAAATGTTTGATTTGAAACCACAGATTCTCCTCCGAGCCCCAGAATTAAGATCTCAGGTGATCTGAAGGAGAAGGAGTCTGTCAGTATAACCTGCTCAGCTTTCACTCCCTGTCCACACTCCCCTCCTAAACTCACCTGGAATCTCCAACAAGACTCTCACAACAAAATCCAGGAAAACACAGATGGGACCTTTACAACTAAAATCCAGAAGACCATCACTCTGTCAGACCAACATGATGGATACAACGTCACCTGTTCTGTCACATATCCTGTGAATGAAGGAAAACATGTCAAGACAGCAGAGCAGAGAAAGACTCTCAGTGTTTCATGTAAGACAACCAGAGTTTGTTGTTGGATCCTGTCAGCACATGATAAAAATAAAGGATCTTATTCAGGCTCTGATGTTACTCTCATATCTCACATCTCTATCACATTTTCCTCAGATGCTCCTAAAGACACCTCAGTGTCCATCAGTCCATCAGGTTTGGTGTCAGCAGGTAGCTGGGTGAACCTGACCTGCTCCAGCAGAGCCAAGCCTCCCATCAGCCGCTTCACCTGGTTCAAGATCAGCAAAGATGGACCCATGACTGTATCTGAAGGACCGTTTTACAGCTTTAATGTGACAGATGTAGAAGATTATTACTGTGTGGCCACAAATGATCTTGGAAACCAAACATCAGTGATTCATCTGAGTAAAGGTAAACTGACTGATTTGTATGAAATTGTTCTTTACATATAAACTTGACCCTAATGTGAAAAGCAGGACTTTATTAATATTGTTGCATGTCAACATTCAACATTTGTTTTCTTTTAGAGACATTTCCAAAGTGGGGTTCAGCTCTTGGAGGGATCATTGTCATCATTCTCATCTGTGCTGCTGTCTGTGCTTGGTATGTATCCCAAATTAAAGCATCTGACACAATACAGCTCCTGTCACTTAAGTTTGAACTAAACTCATGCACACAGTCATGGGGCTGTGTGGATGAGTATGTAATTGGTCAGTTTAGTTTGTTTCTGCACCAACTGATACTTTGCATTTGCATTTCTGTACTGTTTTAAGTGGTTGACTTAAAAAACTCCAAAAAGGGAACAAAAGTTGTTGATTTAGTGGATTTTAATCTGTATTTTTTTCTCACTGATGCACATCTTATAACGTCTGTTTCCTTTTAAACTGAAACACGGTTAAATTATTCTGACAGCTGTTTATCTCTTCCAGGTGGTTTAAGTCCAAACATCAAACTCCACAACAGACTCAGGTGGGAAAATACTAAACATCTGTGTGCAACTGTTTGTTGTGAATATTTAAATCTGCTCACAGTGATCGTGTCCTCCAAGACATGTGTAAGCATTGGCCTTAATAGTAAATAGATAATCCTTGAGACATTACTTAATGTCTCTGTGGATTGTTCCAGAAAACCTAGTTTACACTCAAAAGGTTGCACTGTTTTAGCCTGAATCAGTATTTAGATTGTCATTGAACGTCAATTACCAGTGCTGTGATGTGGACAGAAACCAGATTCAAATCCATCAAAAAAGCTGTTTTAGATGTATCTGTAATCATTTAATATTGAACGATCCAGCTCATATCATTTCTTGCTTGATTTTTTTTAAGGGTCAAGGGTGTGATGAGCTGCCACCTGAAATGCAAACCAGAATAATAGAAGAAAACATCCGTTATGGAGAGATCGACTTCTCCAAGCGAAGACCTGAACCGTCCTCGTCCTCAGTGCAGGACAGTGGACAGCAGCAGGACACACTGTACGCACAGGTCAAAGTGTCTAAGACAGCACACAGCTTAACACAGACTGCTGACCGCCCGGAGGATCTCTATGCTCAAGTGAAGAAAAAAAAAAAATTCACCCCACCATCAACAAGATCAAGAGTCAAATGACGTGTGAATTCTTGTACTTGTTTGGTCTGTGGTTGAGTTGTGGGGAAGCTTCTGTATAGGGAACTAAAAACCTCCACACCCTGCAGCACAGTCAGTTCTCTTATCATCACACTGCTGTAGTGTATATTTATATTTGCGTGCTGATCTCATATGTGTTTAATGCCATCACTGTATTACTTCAAAAATGAACAAAAGACATAATTTCTGCTTCTGAAGATATTTATTCATTGCACTGTAATAAAAACCTTGGCATAAAACTTCTAAAAATTCCTCATAATCTCAGTTGCATTTATTGGTCCAACATTTCACATATTGTCTGTAAACATCACCTGAAATCATACGATTTAATCACAAACATTACAACAAGTGGCAAGAAGAATTATGCATAGTAATCCTCGGGCTCACTAAATCTACTACAATGTTTTGAGTAGTTTATGAACTTTTTTAAATATCAGGCTCAATTTAAAATAAAAAGGGCTTTTCATGAGACAATAGCATATTCAAAGAGCTGGTGCTAAAATTCACTTAAAACCTTTTCATGAGTAAAAATGTTAAAACTTTATCTACTCTTTGGGGTTTAGCATGTAAACATTAGCAGCTTGTACTGTTTAATGTCTCAAAAAGGCACTACTGGGCCATGTTGATTGTGCTTTAGTACCATGCCGGGTCCTGTGAGTGAATGGAGGTAGTGACATTAGGTTCTCTACATGACAATTTAGACACCTTCATAGAAATCTAACCCTCATGTTGAGAGTCAAACTTCAACTCTAACCACTAACCCGGCAGCAGTCCCTCAGTGTTGCAGCATTTGTGTGAAGTAGTGTCCAAAAAGTAGGTATTGCATTGTACATTATTAGCTTCTCCACTGATTCGATATCTGACATTTAATTCCTGACAGATTTCTCTTCATAAAAGAGAAAGACAAGAGTCACTGACTGTGTTTTCATGCACATAGAAAGTTAACTACTGTCCTGGTCTATTTGAGGTGTTTTTCATTCAAGTAATGATTGAGTGATCGTGTGTCTACCTTATCTGAATTTACAACATAAAACATGATCATCAGCAAAGAAATATCAAAATGTTTGACTGAGCAGCAAGTTCTACTAACCTCTCATACCAGCTACTGGCATGTTTTTGAAAACCAAGGAGTGGGATGTTTCTGTGCCACAGTGACCTGTCAGCCAGGCCTCAAACGGTTTATCCAATCTCAGTTTTTTTGTTTGTTTGTTTGTTTTTTAAGCTAACCTGAACTAAATTATGTGTATGTAAACCCAGCCAGTGACTCTGATTGCACCCCAATGATCTGAATCCTGTGTCATCAGTGACTACCTCCCTGTTTCTGGAGGAACTTCCTGTCAGTTTTAATTGTGCACTCTGTTCTCCAGTGCTTTCAGCTCAGCCTCCACCTGAGCCGGCAGATCAGCTCCAACTTGCTGAGTGAAGTAGGCTCTCAACTCCTTTGTCTCCTTCTGCCAGAAAGGCGTGGGCACGTCGAACAGGGCACCCATATCCACCTTGCTGCCCAGACCTTTAGTGTCGATGGCGCCATCTTCTGGCAGCCAGCCGATAATGCTCTTCTTGGCCGCCTCATCATCCCTCTCCCTGCTGCAGCGCTTGAAGATCCACTCCAGGACACGGGCGTTTTCACCGAAGCCGGGCCAGAGGAAGGCGCCGGACGCGGGGTCCTTCCTGAACCAGTTGACGTGGAAGATCTTAGGCAGTTGAGTGGGGACCTTTCGGCTCTCCATGCTCAGCCAGTGAGCGAGGTAGTCGCCAAAGTTGTAACCGAAGAAGGGGCGCATGGCAAAGGGGTCGTGCATAATCACCTTGCCTGAAGGAAAACATTAAAAAAAGCTTTGTAATTGTGCTGATTCACTTTAGTAATAGTAAACCTATCATCAAATTATCTTAAAAACACCTTATCAATAGGACCTTTACCTTGATGCTCAGCAGCTGCCGTCGCTTCAGACCTCATAGCGGCTCCAACAAAGACTCCGTGTTTCCAGTTGAAAGACTCGTAGACCAGAGGGACTCCTGACAACATCAACATTTGATCATGTTTAATGCCTAGCTCCTTGTATGTTGTTCATGTTACTTTAAGTTGTAGCTGTAATGACTCAAACATGTAATGTGTTAATGAAGACTAAAAAAGCACTGTTAGGCAGGCCATGCACAGAATATTTAATGTGTTGAACCCTTTGCAGTATTAATTTATTACAGTGGCTAAAATCTGTTAAAATGTGTCTGTATCATCAAATAATATCTGTGACTATTTAGAAAAAACAAAAAAACTCTTGATGTGTATTTAATAGCAGTGCCAACCTTCCGGCCTCCTGCCACCGAAGATAATGGCGTCGATGGGAACGCCCTCCTCACTCTCCCACTGGGGGTCAATGATGGGACACTGAGCCGCCGGGGCACAGAAGCGGGAATTGGGATGGGCACATGGAGTCTGGCTTCCTTTATACAGAGAGGAAAAAACAGTTTATTCCACCTTCAAGGCTTTGTAAACAATATGACACTCAGTCTGAGGTCACTCCAAACTGAAAATGACATTGCTTGCATACCACTAAATGGCACTGTATACACTATGGCTGTTCCGTTTACTCCTCATATGTTAGTTTGATTTATTCAGAAAATCTGAGATGAAGGGAAGAATAATATACACTTTGCTGTCATTGATTAATTATTTCAATCAGTGACACTAAAGTTTTATATGAGCCAGGTCTGCTGTGAGTTGTTTTTGGTCCAGGGCCAATTAGAAATGTCTTTGTTGGCAAAAAAAAAAAACCCCAATCATGATTCAAGGTAAAATTATAATCAGAAACACTGCTGAATATTCATTAGAAATTAAGTGGCAAAAACAAATCATCTTCTTGAGATCTGCTGAATTACAAGCAGGACATTTGAGACTGATGCGTTTATAAAATCTTGGCACAGTCCAGGAGATGTTACCTTGCTTCCAGCTTTTGCCGTGCCAGTCTGTGAGCGAGACCCCAGTTGGAGGGGGGTCAAGGCCCTCCCACCACACTCCTCCATCGCTGGTCTCGCCAACGTTGGTGAACACAGTGTTTTTGGCAATGGTGGACATGGCGTAGGGGTTGGTCTTGTCTGAGGTGCCTGGAGCCACACCGAAGAAACCGTTCTCTGGGTTGATAGCTCTAAGTTTACCTGCAGAGACAGACGGGATAAGGGATTACATGAGGGTTTACTACACTATCTACAGAGTGCGTGTGTCTGTGAGCCATCCTCCTGCCTCTCACCTTGGCTGTCGAACTTCATCCACGCAATGTCATCACCCACACACTCAACCTTCCAGCCAGGCAGAGCTGGTTTCATCATGGCCAAGTTGGTTTTACCGCAGGCACTGGGGAAGGCCGCCGCTACGTAACGCTTCACTCCCTGAGGGTTGGTGATGCCGAGGATCTGAGGAGAGGACAGTGTGGTGAATAAAAATGATAGGACAAATCATTCTGAAATTGTTTTTGTCTTTCATCAATAGTCATCGCTTAAACGCACTCAAAGAGCATCATGGCCAAGCACTTTTGAACAAAAATAAACATAAAAGCTCTGTTTTTCAAGGACACTGAGCACAAAGAAAATCATCTCAAGTTTTGGCAGCAACAAATGAGCCTCGCATCCTAACTTCTCTACTATGGAGAATTATGTGTCGTGCAGGCTTTAGTTCACTCACCAGCATGTGTTCAGCGAGCCAGCCTTCATCCTTAGCGATGCGAGAGGCGATGCGGAGGGCAAAACACTTCTTCCCAAGGAGAGAGTTTCCTCCATAGCCACTGCCGAAGGACATGATCTGCCTGAGGTCCGGCAGGTGAGATATCAGCACCTTGTCTGGGTTACAGGGCCACGAGTTGACCAGAGGGGCTGGAGAGCAGACAGACAGAACAGAGAGGTTAGGGTGGGCGAACTAGAATAAATATGATCAATTAAACAATAGAGGGGAATTCAGTTTAAAGTAATAAAACAAGTTCAGGTTTTTGGAATTTGTACCTTTGAGTGGTAAAGGACGTCCTAGAGAGTGCTGACAACGCACAAAGTCCACTCCTTCAGCCAGTTTGTTCAGGACGGGCGTGCCCATGCGCGTCATGATCCCCATACTGGCCACAACGTAAGGCGAGTCCGTCACCTTGAAGGACAACAAAATGTTAATCACCCTGATCTACAACCAAAGACTTTCAGTGAGTAATAACCATAAAGTGCCAAAGTAATTTGTTAGAATATGCTGTATAATAAATTACAGCAATTCCACAAACAAAGCATAGTTAGGTACAACAAAGCAGGTTTATTAATTTATTGCATGTTTTTGTGTTGAGGAGCTCAGTCAAGTACCTGGACACCATATTTAGACAGAGCTGAGCCTACAGGTCCCATACTGAAGGGAATCACATACATGGTGCGACCTATGGAGAGGGGACAAAAAACAAAACAAAAACACATTGTCATTTATTTTTCCACTCAATATTGACAGATACTGAACATCGCTGGGTTGTGTCTAGATGGTCTAGATGCAAAACTTTTGTGAGATGTCTTTTGTGTGAACGTTCCGTGTGATCCATTCATCCATCATGAATTTCATGCAGTTTTTCTGCTTGACAGTTGTGATAACATGCAAAAAAAAAAGTGCAGCAATACACCAAAAATTGCAGTAAAGAAAAAAAAAGACTGCAAGCAAGAAAACATATCTGTAAACAATGCAGGTTTTGGCCTCAAGGAATCACACACTGAATGCACACATTTTGGTTGTTAACAAGAAAACTTCACAGAGCACCTTTAACATGGTTTTGTGACAGTAGTTGTAAATCAAGCGGCATTTCTGATGCACGTTAAGAATTTTACCTCACCAACACATTGTTAGTTGTGTTACATGCAGAACATTCATGTTCCTTTGCAAAAAAAAACAGCTTTGTTTGTCAAAACATATTTGGTGAGCATCTATTAAAGAGCAACTTAACACCACCTGAAAGTCTTGCCTTTGCTGCCCTCTAGTGGTTAAACTTCTCACCTTGCTGCAGTGGTGTACAGGTGTACTTCTGTACCCTGTGACATCACTGTGCAACAGTAGATTTCTGATCACACACACATGCTCCAAACTTTTGACTGCTCTCCAGGCTGCTGTTAAGTTACTCTTTAAAGATAAAACATCTTTGGTTCTTGTTACATTTTAAAATAGTTGGTTAATGTTCAGATTCAAATAACTCCTTTCAAATGTTTCAAGGGGAGGTCTCTAGGGACAAACATTTTATTTCCAGCCAACAGCTTACCTGCCATGCATCCTGGGAAACGCTCCTCTCTGGCTCTCTGCCAGTCGGACTCGCTCATCCAGCTGCCCAATTGGCTCTTCGCCCCTCCAGCAGGGATGGGGATGGTGTCCCTCTGGTTCTTGGTCACAATCACAGTCTTGCTTTCTACCCGAGCCACATCCTTTGGGTCTGTACGTGCCAGCCAACTGAAAAACAGAGCAGGAATCAGAGCACGATGAAGAAAAACTGAGGAACTTTAAAAGAGATTTAAATACTTATGGGCCTAAACCAATGTGTGTATTTGTGTAAGCCCTTACCAGTTATCATATTTAGGAAGCTTCTTGACCATCCCTTCCTTCTCCAGACCTGCCAGGATGTTAGCAGTTTCCTCCGGCGTCCCCGTCACCACATGCACACCGGCGGGCTTACACTCATCCACCGCCCCCTTCACAAAATCAGCCACTGCCGGGGGCAGCGAGGGGATGGAGGCCAGGGACCGAACCCCGACACTTGCCCCAACACCACCATGTCTGTAAGAGAACGGGCATTTCATTTGTTACTTTGTTGACCCTTTATGCTTTTTGCCACGGACACAACCATCTTTATGTGCCCAAAGGATTAGAACAGACATCTATAATGCAGAAAACCATAAACAGCAACAAACATCTTTCCATTATGCAGATCTGACACACAATGTTCTTCCCAAATATGGATACATAAAAACTGTCTGAAAGTGCTGAAATCCACATAATGTTACAGTGACCTACTAGAACATTTCTAATTTTCCCCTCAACAAACACTGCTATTATCTTCCCTACTATGTGTCGTTAACCTTAAAGACAGACTTCAACAAACTACCACGAGTCAGAAAACAGAAACATCCAAACTGGAGAAGGCATTGCCCTCTGTGTGATCCTGCTCAATCATTTATGGGATGCACACGAGTGCAGATTAGCTGGATGACCCGGCTCTGACCAGAATATAATGCAGAGTGTGTCCTTATTGGCTTGAGAAGAGAGAGCTGGTTTAGTGGGTTCAGTGGGGTCACTGAGGTCTCTTATTGGGTTCATTTCTCTCCAGTTAAGTCACTTTTTGAAACTGTTATCATCTTTGTTTGCTGTAGTTTAACTGGACTTTCCTAATAACGACTAAAACCTCACAGTGCTATAATGCCGATTGATATTTTACCACCGGTGGATACTGACGGGAGTTTTAAAAAGAAGAGCACGAGGAAGCACAAACAAGTTTAAATTTGAGCCGTGTGCTTTTCATGTGACAACACTGATAGTGCTTTTTTTTTTTTTTTGCCATGGAGGAGTTATTAGTGCAACTTGATCACCTCAAACGGTCTCCTGTACAGAAAGAGAGGCACGCGGGGGGCCGACCTATTGTTTGTTGGTGACATGATATTCACAAACACAAGCCACTGGGAGGACTGCAGCTATGCAAGCTGTTAAAACAGAAGCCTGTGTGTGTGTGTGTGTGTGTGTGTGTGTGTGTATGCATCTCCTGTCTGTGCCCAGCAACAGCCTAACAATTAAAAAGACAATGTGTGTATGTGCTTTGTTGTGTGTCTATTTGTGGACAGTGAACCCATTTTGACCTCTGTCATGTGAAATTCATAATCCTGTATCCTGAAACAGAAGCCAGAAGAAATTATAGTTTAGGGGTAAATTTGCCTATTTGCAAACTTTGCCTGTTTGAAAGACAGAAATTGGCAGAGTGTGTCATCATACAAGCCCCAGACAGTGGGCGTGCAGACAGACACACACCACAATCTGGTCGGAGCATATAAAGGGCACGCGCAGCAGGCATGTCGAGAGGCTCGCGGTGAAGATAACATGTAACTTGACAGTGAGAGGTCAAAGAGCTGAGTACAGTCTAACGCCAGCCTCAGAGTCCAAACTCTTTCTGAACTGAGAGCTACACTACGGCAGCTGTTTAACCATTGATGTGGGAGCAATTAATCATGAACAGGTTCCAGTTTGGGTTTGTGTCATGTGCAGTTAATAAGGAATCAGTCAGAGACAGTAACAGTCACAGTGTTCTTTGTAATGAAACATGATCTATGAGAGTATCTCAGGTATCTGTAAAGGAAACTAAAACAAACTGAAGCATAACGAGAACAAAATGCGTTTCTTTGAACAAAAATGACATTGTCATTTGGATTTTCACACACAAAATGTTTATTTGTGACATGACTGTCAGTTTTGGATGTTGGTCTTTCTTTAGACAACAGGATTTAGAGTCTACCTTCATGTTAGTGGCTCTGTGAGGGCTTAATCAGGCACAGCGGTGTAATGAGGTAAATGCTGCTGTGTAATAGATACAATTTTTATCATATTTGCCACAATAGTTTAGAATGCTAACATTAGCTAATTAGCACTAAAGTACACCTGAGGTCGATGGGGATGTCATTCATTTAGCAGGTTTTTGGTTCAAAGTATTGGACAAACTGAAATGTTGACCTGATGATGGCGCTAGATGAAAAATCAGGGGATTATCAAAGTTACTACAACTCATGAAGGACACATGAATGCCAAAGTTCAAATGGCAGGCTACCTAAATAGATCCACTGTGAACCTCATGGTGGTTTGATTGGATTGGTGTATCTACTTCCACCAAACACGCTGGACTAGATCTTTAGACTAACTTTAAACTAAAAAGACAATAGCATTGACCTTTAGCCACAGAAGATAAAAAAATAAAGGTACTTTGTCACACTTATCTGTGATACTTGATGACACAGTCCCATTAAATGAGCTCTACAGTACTTTAGTCTCTTGCCCCCACTCAGTAAATTAATTACCTACGCTTCCAATCATCCACCCTGTCATGCCTCTAATTACTGTAACCATTTGTGTGCTGCTGCACATTATCTAGTGTGATTTGGGTAAGGAAAAAGGAGATGATGGATTTGAAATTAACCAACAGAAACTAAGCATTTGTTGATTATTTATTCGCTTAATGTGGCACGGGTGGTGGCTGACTTGAGACATAAGATAAAAAAGGTAAAAGGAGCTTTGTTCCTCCTCCTTTGCATCAAAAAAGCAGTAATATTCAAAACAGGCTGATGACCTTTGCTCCTAATTTCCCCTGCAGTCATTCATCCTCTCATGTCTTTGTCTCTGCCTCCCCATTCCTCACCCCCATCCCCCATCCCCCATACCTGATAACAAATACCACATACCTCTATTTTAACAAATTTAGTGCAGATTTATCCAACCAAGAAAAGCGTTTAGATGTGACTGTTCTGCAGCATTGAGACAGGGAACACCATTCTCTATTTTACAGATGTTAATTTTTTAAAATTGGGATTATCCAGATGTGTTTCAGATTCATTCATTTCACTTCCATACTTACACTTACTATTTTGAGTCTATAATGGCATTTACACTCTCAAGTATTGCAAAATCCAGTGTACTGTGAGTACCCGGATGGTGCACTCGTAAGGGGCAAAAAGTTGAGTGCGGAATCGCCTTCGGTGGTTGCCATTTTGGCTACGTAGCCAAGAAGGCAGGACCATTGTCATTGTGAAAATGGCTGCTAAGGAAGCTGCTGGAGCTTAAGCAGTTGCCGGAATACTGCAATACACAAATGTAAGTTGTACCTATGTTTTATATTAATATTTTGGCACTCAAATATTGGTGCTAAGGCTCTGTCCGGGTTGCAATTCAGCAAAGAAGTAGAAGCAGTGGTAAAATGTTGCAATAATCATTTTTGGTAACTGCACAACAGCCATACTGGAATTTAAACAACACTAACCTGTTGAAATTGGTGCACTGCGCCCAAAAGTACACAGTGTACTAAATAGAAGTGTACTGACATGAGTATTCAATTTGAGACATGGCTAAGGAATTTAAAGGAACAGCTAACGCTGATATGGTGTCTATGCCTGTCTATGGCTTCAAGCTGAGCAACTTTTCCCCCAAACACACCTTCACAAAAAACCAGCAAGCCAATCACACACCACAGGCAGACACGCCTACACTCCCCCCCTCACATGGATCCTGGTCAATAGCCTCTTTAGGGCAGAGTCTATACATGAAGCAAGCACACAAAGTATCACTTAGAGCATGCACACGTGTTGCATACATTATCCTCACACTTGGTGCAGCGAGTACACAGGGGGGGAAAAAAGAAAAAGAAAAAAAAACACACACACACGGAACATGCTCCAGGACATTTAGGCAAATAGAGGAGTGATGACTCCAGCCATTAACAATCTGTCAAGCAGAAATTCAAACAAAATGCACAGGAACATGGGCCATCCTGTTACTAACTCACATGCCCCTCTACCATGGTGTGTCACTCGCATGCGTCCTTAATGACACAATAAAAGCAAACACACAATGCCATGGAGTGCTCACATTGACTCCAGAGTCCATGTGTGATGGGGTGTCATCACAAAGCCTGAAAGGGGGGGAAAGCGTTGGGAGAGAAGGAATGCAGAAAGACCAAAGAGAACATTTTACACACTACTGTTGAGGTGTTGTTTCAATCGGGAAAAGAGTACTAAAAGTCTGATGTGAGGCATGTCTCTGAGATCAAGTCCAGCAAGTTTCTGGCATATGCAAACAATGAAGTGTTTCACAATGATCAGACAAAAAAAACTTAAAATGTGTCACTACTTTACAATCAGTGTATATTGGGTGGATGCTCCAATGGTGCCACAGGTCCTCTCTCATTAGAAAAAGTATCTTTGCGTTGTGTTAAATAGATCAAATGGATGCATTTTTTTGTGTTGTAAGCTACATAGATAAAAACAAGTTAAACAAACATACATTTAAATATCAGGAAAAAAAGTTCCTGCTTCATAAAAAGTGGTGGACATGACCCCAAAGAGGTTCATAATAAATACAGAGGACATTAAGTTGTCCTTAATGCATTTTTCTGTGTGCATTAAAGAACAAACAAGCTGCATTAATTGAAATTCGTTACGTAAACCTAACATTAGCAGGCAAACACACATTCAAGCTTGCTGTTCACTCTAAACATACATTTAAGTACAATGAAATGCGTCGTACACGTCGCCAAAAGACGATTAAGAAACACAAAGAAAGTCACGTTTACTCACCTTCGTATGACTCCTAACAACAGGCACGACATCTTCGACGCAAAAAAACTAAAACTAGCTTATAAAAAATGAAAGCGTAAAAAGGCACATTTAAGTCAGCTGCAGAGGTAAAGTGAGGAGCGGGTGTCTAGAGCTGGTCGCAGCTCATATCTGAGCTCTGAGGGGACCTTGCACTTTGCTCAACGTGTACATTCACACAGATACACCTTGTTGTCACCAGTAAACTGTGGGTGATGTCGACCACGGCCACTCCAGTCCACTATCTGCTTTATAAAGTCAAGTTTTAACGCTGGTCACCGGCTCTGCATTGAAGAGGAGGAGGAGGAGGTGCTCTAAAATGTAAATATCAGGTTGCAGCTTGTGTCCATATTGTTGTTTTTTCTCCTTCAAATCCCCGAGCGGCTAACAGGCTGTTAGTGCTGCTTGTTCCTCCCGGCTGATGCAAGTTTCCAGGGTTCCTGCATCGCCGGGTACATGAGCGCTGCAAACCAGCGTGGAGCCACACAACCCGGAAATACGAGAGATGGTACGGACGGAGACAGATCGCACCCATAGGCCCACTGTGGATGGGTGTTCACATGAAACTCCCCACTAAGAACAGAGAGGGGGAAAGAGGGGGTTTCAGGTTACAGGGCATTTACTTGTAAGAGTCTGCATACACATGATTTTCCTATAGAGTTACACAATGCAATAAGTGAGTGTCAAAATGATCAGAATCAGACAAGACAGTCTTTGTTATTTTGGTGCATGAAAATAAACATGAGAAACAACGACTGCAAAAGTCAAGATAATAAATGCACAGCAGAAATGTGTTTCAGTGATTTGTACTTTCATAAAGTTGGTGAACTTAGAGTAGATTCTGTCAAATTGAAGCAGCAGATGCAGAGATATTCAGACATTTAGCTCTAAACTAGGTTTGTAACACAGGCTGTTAAAAGGTGGGATTCATCAGGATGATTTATCTGAACTTTGATGAACCACAGAAGGCTCAAAACAACTGTTTTCACTGGCTGAGTAGTTTCTACTCATGAAAAATACAAATTTCATCTCAATGCAGTGAGAAGAGCTCCCTGTTTTATCCTTATATCATGTTTGTTTTAGACATGTATACACTTTATTTTACACTATATTTGAGTTTGTGATTGTTACTACAATGAAACTGCCCAAAATTTAAAGTGCAGGATAAAATGGAGGTTTCAAGTGACAGAATGGAAGCAAAATGACACAGCTTCACAGCTTATTTTATTGTATTCAACCTTTCCTTCTCTTTCTTTTCAAGTTTGCAGGTGCTGGAAGTTCCATTGAACTAAGTAACAAGTAAGAGTTTGTTTTCAGGGTGTATTTAAGTTGTTCTGAGTCATTTTTATGGTTTAATAATGGTTCATTCCATTATTTATTAATCTGCTGATTATTTTCTTGATCGACTGATTAATGATTCAATGATTAGCGAAAAATGCCCTTCACGATATTCCAGAGTCCAAGTTGACATGTTGCTTGTTTGCTTGACTGTCTAAAAAGAAAATCATCAAATCCTCACATTTGAAAGGCTGAAAGCAGCGGATATGAAATAGTTTCCAATAAACGTAGTATTTTGAGCAAAGAGTTGAAACTCTTCAGTGCCTCCACCTCCAAGAGACATGTAAATCGAGGACTCTGTGATTCTTTTTTTTTTTTCATGTTACATAACTTGAGCGCCAAAGCTCTCTCTTGATGCTGTCAGACGCTGTGAAGCTGCACACTCAGGCTTCATAGTAAATCTTCAGGGAGAAGCTTGATGTAATTATCACTTGTACATTGATAAACCTGTTTAATGAGTGAAATAGTTTCACTTTCAGACATGATCCAGCAGGAGGCCTCTACTTTAAAAGTACAATGCATGTAATCAAGGGCGCTCGCATCTGTCTTTTAATAGTGAGTTTCCTGTTCATGTTTTTTTCTTCTGGAAACTGGGGGAGGGGGTCTCACTCACTCACTCACACACACACACACACAGAAAGAGGAAGTAAAGGGGTGGGGTCTTGGGCTGAGAATACGGATATACTGCATACAAGAGATAAATAGAGATACAACAGTCCAACATGTCTGGTTGAACTTCAGCCCTCATGTCTCATGTTTTAGGGCCTGCAGAGTCAGCAGCCAACCAAAAAGACTGCCAAAGCACATGGACGACACGCATGCATTCACTATGAATGGATGCATACAGGCTATACACCCACAACTGCAGTTTTTGGTTATGAAAGGGAACATTCAGGAAAGCAGCAGCAACATGCAAAAACTAAAAGCTGAGTGACAACTTTAATTATTCAACTGTGCGGCCTGCTGATCTCACAACTGTAGCCATTTGAAGTTTTCATCCTATTTATATGTTTCACTCAATAATCTAATCTAATAATAATCTACACACAAACTATGCAATGTGTCACAATAAATCACTATAAATTAGTCTTAGTTGCTCTCTAATGTATCATTGCTCACAAAGTTCAAATCTGATGTTATATCAGAGCAAAAAACAGGACTTCTTTTTTTAAAAAAGGTGGAAGACTGAATTAAGGATCCTTTGATTTGTGTGATAAACTGTATATTGAATCTAGGCACAACTAGAGATAAAACCATATATACTGTAACATTCAGGTCCATTCTGTCACAATGCATTGAGTTAATATTGTCAGTGTGTAACTCTGGAGGTGGAGAATAAAATCCTATAAGACATGTACACTCTACATAGAGATATTTTACTGACACAGCCACTAATCCTTCCTGCTCATATTCATGACCTTTGTTCACAAGATTTCTCAACAGCCTCCCTGACATAAACAACACACTGAGCTTTAATAACTCACTCAATCAAATCAAAGAATCAATAACTAATGGTGCTCGCACTGTAAACAAGCGCACTCTTTGCCCTTTGGATCAAACTTCGAGTAATACCTCACGTCTGAGGAGTGATGTGTTTTTGTGTTTCACTGTATGATACTACACAGTGCAGCCAGATATAGACTATACTCTTTATATAATTATTTACAGAGAGCCAACAAATCCTCCCTCTTTAAACAGATGTATGCTGCAGACTTTAAAAAGAAACAACTATTATTTTGAAGTTATTGTAATTAAATCTACGTGGGGTCTATTCATCTTTTGATGTGATTAGACGTGATGGGTTTACCTGTTGTAACCTGGTATAACACAGATCATGTTAGCATAGTGATGTAAGAGATCACCAGGACTGTGTTTACAATGGGAGGCTCTGACGTCCTTTCTGTCCACTCAGGATCCTGTATTTGTTTTAGGCTGTAACCTGACTGGGTCAACCCAGGCTCTGTCCACACAGTTCCTGATGAAAGAGGTCATATGACATCAGATGTACGACAGCAGGTCTCTGTGATGCCTGTCCTGATAGCAGACACACTTTGGCCTCACGTATATACAAGTGATGAGGACTGAGGACTTTAAGTGGTGCTCTACTGCTACTGGCATTGTTTAATTGAACAGATCATTTGACAGTTATCTTTATCACTTTCAGTAGGCTGTTTATACAATGTGTCTTTTGGAATTAAATCAAATTTGAATATGTTAAAAGAGAAAAGCTCCATTCCCTTTTTACACTTGAATCAGTCAGTTTAACTATATTTTACATAATAGTCTTTGTGTTATTGTGGCTACACCCTTTGATATCTGCATATGATTTAGATTAAAAACATACAAACAAATATATACCTTCATAGGTTTACTCTGAGATTTATTTTCTGTGGTTTGCCACAGATAACTTTGATTTACTCCATTTAGAGCAGCAGCAGCAGCATCATCTGGTGGACACAGTCAGAACTCACAGAAGAGGGTGGAAATATACATTTGTATAAGTGTAGGTTTTATATAATTATTGGTGCTGTACAACTTAATCATTCATAGATGTTTTCCAAGAAGGAAATCTACATAAAATTAGACCTGATTTTTACTAAAATAATATTTTTTCAAGTTATTGGAGTTGTTTCCTCCTTCATTTGTAGTTTATTTATCGCTGTCACAGAAGTAAAGAGTGTTTTATGTATTATTATTTAATAAAAACAGCTCTAACCTGGAATATATATTACTATAGAACATATCTTGTATAATTATTCATAGTAAAAAAAAAAAGGAAACAACTTTAGTTTCACTTTTTCATTCACAATGAGTCTTCTGTTGTGAGTCTACTCAAGTATAAAGCTTGTTTTCAGCATTAAATAGATGATAACAACATATATAACGCAACATTTCATACGCGGATAGATTTATTTGTGTACATTCGTGCCTCTTGTTATGGGAAATGAAATGACACCGCTTCCTTAAAAAAACTACAAATCCACAATGCACCTCGATCATCCGACGTTAAATTAGGGAAAGTACGGAACTGTCTGAATATACGCTTTACTTTCGTTTTCACTTTTTATGCTGACTAACTGTGAGTATCTCCCCGTGTCGTGCACAGCATTGAATTACGCACATAAAGAGTTAATTATTCTTTCTAGCTGAAGTTTTAACGCTTTATTAAACTTCGTTGATTAACTTTTCATCTGCAGAGACGACATGGCTACTCTGGGTATTCGCGTTGAGTCGAAGAAACAGGTGAGCTCTGTGTCTGCTAGCATGGTGGTAAAATGTTGAACACCGACCTTTTAATGCCACTTTACGTTTACAAATACTAAATCCTCTGTGTGAGTGATGCTAACAGGTGAGCTGAGTTCAGATAGGCGTTTGTTTGGATGAGTACACAGGCAGCAGGTCAGCAGGTAGATATTAGGCAATTAGCCTCATTAGCCTGTGTGAATAGCAGCTGTTTTTTACCCTCCATGTAACAAAATCTAGTTGAAAATGTTAATAACTCATATAATCTCTTCTTTGCAGGTGGATGACTTCTGCCAAAATCTCACCAAAGAGGTAATTTATGCAATACTTTTTAAATCTTTCCCAACTGTCTCATGAATATAAGTCTATCACATTCATAAAGAACAAAGTTACATGATTATTATTGTTATTATTTTTTAATAACAGGCAGAAGACTTGGTTACTAAATTCTTCCCTCAGAAGCTTGAAGAGCTGCAGATGCTGCTGAAGGTATAAGACATACTGGGGTGCTGCAGGGGTCTTTCAGGGTCACCTTGGGTTTCTTCCTGATTTCCTGTTCGTTTCCTCGACAACAACAAAACTCTTTCATCAAATTATGGTCTGCAACTTAAGATACGTCTAATATTTATGACTTGCTTTTTCTCCGCCAGACGTCCTTCAGCTGCGATGATCTGGCATCCTTGAAGGCTCCGCTGGACATCCCGATACCAGACCCAGCTAAAGAAGAGGCCAAACGCAAGAAGAAAGAGGAGGTATGTCTCACAGTCAGGAGGTTTGAGGCTTTAATGTCTGAAAATTTGACGTGACTCCAATTAAGGGTGCAAAGACATTTACGCATTGGAGGGTTAGTACATTTCTTTGTCCATAATTCACTCAAGGTTAGCTGTCATTTGTTCAGATGTATTAAGAAAACACCTCTGAGGTTTTAAGATGTTAATATTGTGCCATATTACTGTATTAGGTTTCATGGTAAGGAATTAAGGACCAGTGTGTAGGATTTACTGGCATCTAGCAGCGATGCCCCCCCCCCTTCCACGTGTGAAGGAGAAACTATAGTGGCCACAAAACTCTTGAGTCAGTACTTGGTTTGTCCATTCTGGGCTACTGTAGAAACATGTCGGACTCCATTGAAGAAGTCCTGTACCCTCTGTAGTTCATTCTAAGGTAACAAAACTACAACGATTTTTATTATCAGGTGAACATATTTATGAATATTAGCTTCAGTCTCTGCCATATTCAGTAAACGAATCCCCCTAAATCTGACACGCTGTACCTTCAAAGTATCTCATTTCTTTGAACCATTTACATTTTTCAGGAGCGCTGCGTAAAGCCTCTCAACTGGGAGCCTCTGCCACGTTTATATTTAGCGTTTCATAAAATACCAAGACACAAGAGTCCTTTGTTACCATGGAAACCAATCGCCGTGCAGTGTTCAAGGACTGTTTTACAAATTGGCAGTGAGTGTCCCCTTTTATTTTGGATAATCTTGGAAAAAAATATAAATTGAATTGAACGGTGATGCATTTATTTGGCATGAAATCATCAGATTAATTTGGAAGAATACCTGTTTATATGGACGGAAGAATGCTGCAGCACAAAACAATCACTGACTTTAAGATGAAAACAGAGAAGTCATTTAAGGATAAATGTGATTTTTTTTCTTTTTTTTCACACTGTACAGATGTCTGCTCTATTTTAGCAGTTGCTGCCATATTGCACACATTGATTTAGTGGAGGAAAGTGTGCAACGCTGCCAGTGTCACTAGTTTTATGTGGGGGGAAAATGGGTTGAAGGAATATTTGGGATCATACAGCAACTCTTGGGAAAAATCTTGAGGCTGCTGGAGTGCATTCAGAGGCTGTGTGCAAAAAGCAGGGACTGCTGGAAGTAGGTTACATTTCTTATACGAAGAGAAAAAAATCCAACATTTGACATCTTCATTTAGTCAGCCACAGAAAAAAAAAATCACGTGGGTGAGCTGTCTAAGAGATTAATAGGTAGTGAAAACTCTTTGACCTCCTGCCTTCTGTTCTTTTGTTGCAGAAGGAGGCGAAGGAGGGGAAGAAAGACAAGGACAGCGATAAAGAGGAGGAAGATTCAGGTAAACGAGGTGACAGAGATGATGACGACAAGTGATAGCAAGAAATGTATTGATTTGAATGTGGAAGAAATATGATGATCCAATGCAGTGGTTATCAAATACTGTACAACACGGTCAGCTCATTAAACAAGGACACGTCTGGGTTTGTGTGATTGCAGTCTGTACAAGGACATCTTTGTTAAGAAGTGTTCATGTTCATATGCCAGGATGATGATTAATGTCACAAATCTCATTGCAAAAGATAAACTATGATAATAATTTGTCAATCTGGCAGCTATGGTAAAAACAAGGAATATTTCTTGAAAACATTTTAGCGACAAACTGATCCCCGACAGACGGTAACGCTTTTCCACCTATTCCCTAACCAATTGAAATGGAGGAGTCAACTATAACTAATGAGAAAACAAAGCCATTTTTATGTCCATATTCTAAATTAAAAAAGATAAATCCTCGTCGAAAACAGCCCAGGTGACAACCAAATGAACCATAAGTTTCTGATATTGTGACTTGTGACGCAGTATTTAAGGATGTTTTGTCCACCAGGGCCTCCTTGCGGTCCCATCTGCAGCAACGAGCGAGTGGAGAGTCTCCTGCAGCAGGTCAGGCCTGAGATCCAGACACTCAAGGAGAAGCTCAACACGGTCAGTCAGTCACTTTTTGAATTGAACAAGAAAATAAATCTCTGTGGTTATTAGCTTTACTTATCTGTTGCACGCCATATATAAGGAATATGGCTTTGAGCGCTTTTGAAGGAGCAGTGTGTAGGATTTGTGTTGCATCTAGCGACGAGATTGCTGATTGCATCCAACTGAATACCAAAAAACAAACAAAAAAACGCATACTCAAAAGGCCCCGTCTCGAGTATGGTTTGAGGATTGATATGTTTGTATTGATACCAGTGCCATCATCGGGAGCAATTTTTACTTAACTCTTACTTTCTTTCTTTCTTTTTTTTTACTCTTGATACCAGACATGTTGCTTGGTTGGGAAGCAATGGCACTTCTGGGTTGTGTGTCCATGGTGTTCCTGGAATTTAAGAAAGATTTTTCAGCACATTGCTGGTGTTTCAAACCTTACTCGAAATAATCATTTTATTAGCACTGTCCTCATCTTTCTTTGTGAAATGAAGCCACGCTTTGGACCAAAGCCACATAGACGCATGGGTTTGACACAAGTTGCATGAGTGTTTTGAAATGTGCAGCTGTCAGAAAAACGAGCCAGCATCAGTAGAAGGAATTGAAGGCTCAGAGACATTTGATTCAGATGGATTAGACAATTTGGAACCGGTTCTTGACTCCCATCCCTATTTCAGTCAGTGTTTGGTTTGTCTGTTTTGGGCTACTGTAGAAACACGGTGGTCGAACATGGTGGACTTTTAGGCAAAAGTGAAAATAAAAAACATACTTCTGAACATTATATTCCTTTTGTGCTGTATTCTGTAAATGAATCCCCCTGAATCTCACACACACACACACTGGACCTTTAAGTAACAAAAACAGGCACGTTACAACAGTGGTTACTATCAGTTGTTATGACATGATCTTCTCTTTTTTTGAGCGTATTGTTGTTTTAAATGGGGCTGTGTTAGAACACAGTTGAACACTGTGACAAACTCATATATTATGCTAGAGATTAATAAATTCGGATTTTCCTGCCAGGTGTCAATGTGGGTGCAACTCCAAATCCCCAAAATTGAAGATGGTAACAACTTCGGAGTGGCCGTACAGGTTAGTAACTGCTGATAATTTGATGAAGAAACAGTGATCGTCTTGTTCTGTGCGACATTTACCTCATGTACTGTTAATCTCTCATGTGTCACATATCCAAGTTAGGTTTAGCATCTTTGTTCTTGTGCAACAGGAGAAAGTGTTCGAGCTGCTGACCAACACACGCACCAAGATCGAAGCTTTCCAAACTCAGATTTCAAAGTAAGAGCCCACACCAATGCTGCTAGTTTGTGGTACATTTATTTTTTTATTTGAATGATACAGAAAAAATGCAGTAACACCAACAGGATGCATCACATCTTTGATTAATGCTGATGTAGTTGTTTTTTTGTTGTTGTTGTTGTTGTTGTTGTTTGCCTGGTTCAAATGAACAAACACATAATGTTACGAGAGAAACAGGAAAATGCTGTTATGTCGCAGGTTGTCAAACAAATTCCTCTTCCTGGAGAGGAAAGGCATACCAGCAGTAGAGCAGTAAGAATGTACGAGCCACCTTATTTATTTTGGCAGCAGCGTGAATTCCTTTTGCTAACAGTAAATCCGAATTAGCTTCTGTCATTTAAATTACACAGAACAGGAAACTAAACAACTGTATCAAAGCTTACACTCTGAGGTTTGAGACAAAAGGTACATGTTCACTGTCAGTGTGGAAAAAAGCTAAATGATGCTGGTGACAGTTAATACTGATGGATAGCTTGAGTGGGAGGCTGCAGTCATACAGCAGCATCAGACTGTCGCCTCTAACTAAATCAAACAGTTGGCTCTGAACAGGTTGGTTATTTACAGACAACACTTGGCCTAACACTACCTGCTAATTCATTATAAGCTGGTCACTGTGTTGGGTCATAAATTAAGGCTGACTGATCAACTTTAATTTATTAAGGCATTGCAAATGCTCAGGTTCAAGCAAGGTAACGAAATAATTCTTACGACACGTTGAACGTTTTTGTTTAAAATGAAATAAATGCATCAAATTGTATTGACATTTATAGGATTTTTGTTTTTCTATCCTCCAAAAAGAGACGCAGCCATGACGTTTTGCAAAGTACCCTTATGCGCTTGGTCTGATGTGTACACAATTACCAGCATCATGAATGTGTCGTTCAGACTAAACAGCAACAAAACACAAGTGTCAGGGAGCTGTTAGCCAATCATGGACTGAACGGCCTGTCAGACGTTTAAAATGTGGATCATAATTTACAAATTTGTGTAATGAGTTAATGCATCAGCGCACTTTGTGTGAAATGGAAGAATCCTCTTACGTAATCCCGTTAATCCTTTATGAGCCTTTCAGGCACAATGTGGTTTGCGCTGCGTTTGCCGCCGCGTTCAGCGCACTCTGTGGCCAGAGTTTAACCTGGTTGAAAGCTGCAGTCTCGCTTTAATCAAAACGGGACTGCGTGTTTCTCCGATATCACAGTAATAATAGACATTTTGACATTTAAAGTGACACTCAGGGTGATTTCAAAGATGGTCAGGTAGTATTATATCCTGTTGACAGGTAACTTCTCCTTTGTTTTGTTAGATATTACAGCGAGAGAGGTGACGCTGTGGCCAAAGCCTCCAAACAAGCCCATGTGGTCAGTATCTCATGTTGTGTGTCTTGATCATTGTCTTGAATGGTTTGTAAGGTGTTCATTGTGTACCACCAGCTGACTGTATTTGTGCCGCACAAATCGGTTACATCTTAGATGTACCACCTCCTGTATGTTTTTTGCATATGAACTGTGTGTTGTGTGCTTTCTGCTGCAGGGAGACTACCGACAGCTGGTTCATGAGCTGGACCAGTATCAGTACTGTGAGCTCCGCCTTGTGATTCAGGACATCCGCAACACATATGTAAGACACCCACACCCTGTGGTTACAGTTAGGCTGTATTTCATATATGAAAATGGGTCAAAATTGTACAAAAACTGTCAAACACACAAGTGATAGTGACCAGTTTACTCCACAAATGACTGCGTACATGTTGTCTGAATCTTGTAAATCATGTGCATCAAACTTCACACACCATCTGTTGTAATCATGCACTGTATATTGAATAAAACTACCCACACATTTATAAAATATTCCAGCCGTGTCCCAGCAGCGGGGACGGTGGCTAAATGGAATCCATTCCTTCTTAATAGGAGGGTAATTAAACTAATTGCTGTGCTTGTGTTAAATTGATTGGTGCTCCATCTCCCATCCATTAATCACTGTTTGTCTCCTTCCTCTGGCTATTGTCTTCTCATGTTTGATGCTGTTAATGAACAAGACGGTACAGGTGACGATGAAAGGAGCTGTTTGACACGATTACAGCTCTGGATCTGGGCGTCGCTCTCTTTTATTACCGCCTCTAACCGCTCTGTCTCTCTCTCGCGCTGTCTATCTTTCTTATGTCTTTCTCGCGCTACATTTCCACTGATGTATCTCTCTGTGTTTCTCTCTCCAGGCTGTGCTGTTTGACATCATTAACAAGAACTATGACAAGATTAAGAAGCCCAGAGGAGACGGCAAAGCTCTCATCTACTGAGACTTTCTCCAGCACACTCACAGGCTTTTTAACAAGATACAACCAGTGTAGTATGACACTCTTATTAGGTAACAATACACCTTCTCTGACAAAAATGTCTCCTTTTTCATATTGTGCATTCATTTTCGCTCAGATTACAAAATAAAGAAACACGATTCTGACAATTCTGTCTGCACCTTTTGTCCGAATTGAATTTAAAACGTAGTTGTAGACCAATGTTGACGTACAATAAGGGTAACCTCCATATTCATGATGTCAGAATTATGTAGTGTTGTCACAGGTAACACACGATACTTCAGTTCTCTTCACAACCCTAATGAGAAGCTGTGACTTTCCAAAACTTGCGCCTGAGCTTTCAAGGTCACATTCACATCCTTCACACATGTCTACTGAGAATTTCGCACTACTTTATGGCTGTTTATCAATGTCTGTGGTGGTAAAAAGTCCCTCTCCTGGCAGACCAGGACAGCTCCAGCTTGGTTTGAGTCTGTACCAGCCCTGATAGAGTCCCCTCCACCCCAGGTAGCCCAGAGCGCCTCCCAGCTGCTGGGAGGGGAACTTTGGGAAGTGTGCGAGCAGACACAGCAGCAGGAACATCCAAACGGCGAGTAGAAGTACACACAGGAGGAAGATGAACCTTAAAGGGCCACTGTGTGATGGCTGCAGAGGCTTTGCTTGAGCTAGATGAGTGCTAAAGACAGATATCTCCTCAACAAGCAGCAGGCAACACAAGCAGAGGATGAGGACGTCCTGGGATACTTCGTAACCTCTCCACACCATGTTGGCTTTGAGGCAGGAGGCTTTGGTCTGGTCCTCATGCAGGAGCAGCAGAGGCTGCACTGGGGTGGCAGTGCTTTGGATATCCTGGGCAGGGGTCATAGGTTCATAACAGGTTCCTGCCGCATCCTCCAGCAGGGTCAGGAGACGCCGACAGCCCCACCAGAGCAACCCCACAACCCCTATCCGAGAGAGGTGGCGGAGTGAGACAGAGGGGGAGTGACGAGCTGAGATGGAGAGGAGGAGAATGAAGGAACCTGAGAAGGTGCAGGTCCAACCCCATGTGGACCTGAGGAACTTCCTGTTGATAGAAATCAGTAAAAAGATTGTAACCACGAGCATCACTGCTGCCAAAGGACTAACATACTGATACATTTATGTCTTTTTAGTTTATGAACACTTACATAATGAGTAATATAAGATCAAATCCTTTGAGCTTTGAACAAAGCCTTATGGTTATTCAATTCACATATGTGTATTAACTTACTCCTATCCTTTAAAATGTGCGGTTGGTTCCATTATACATAGAATATACATAGCACAATATCAAAATATATAGAGAGACTTTTGACGGATTTATAAATGGTCAGGAAATCATTCATGCTTTAATAAGGTGTATAATGCACAAATTAAAAAACATTTTTGGGTTAGCTTAATATGGCAGTAGAGACAACAATTTAATAATATTATAATTCCAAATTTGATGACTTATATATTTAGATTTAATATATGTTTTTATATATTATTTAAATGTATTAACTTTAAAATTTAAATAGTGTAAGACTGGCACAAGTAGGAGGAGTCAGTTAACTAATATATGCTAGCATTAGCATTAGCCATCATAAGCTACTGGTCACACCAGACCTAGTAAGGCTGTAGCAGCAAAAGAGTGCGCTACAGCACATTTTATTTCTCATAAATTCAACTGTCCAATTTTGAGACAAGGAATGTGTTACATATTATTTAAAAAGTTACATAATCTGGCTTTAATAATGATGAAGGCAGGTGAGCAAAGAATGTACAATACACTGATCCTTCACTTACTTATTTGATCTTACAATCACCTATTGTATTCATTTTTTATATTTCAAAAAGTGTAGATATACCTGCTTGAAAATCCTTCTTAATGTCACTATGTGGTGAAAGTTTAACTTTTAACTGGTCTTTAATGTGACTTTAATGACCTTTGGGCTCATACACACATTCACAATCCAGGCATGTTTTAAAGTAGCACACAGGTCTATCAGAAAATCATGCAGCCACATTATTAATTCACAGCAATAACAGAAACACAAACATGAACTTTCCAGGGTTCTCACCTGTACAGGTAGTGGTTGCCATTGGCGAAGATGCTGTACTTTGACACCCAGAAACTCAACAAAGGCCCAAACAGAACCAAACCAGACAGCATCAAGTGGAAATGTCCTCTGACCAGGCGGCTCCCTAAAACTCTGGCCAGTAAGTTTGTTACAAACACCAGAGCAGCGTTCAGGAGTCGGAGGATGAATTTTCCTGGCAGTGCCAGATCTGCAGCCATCTTGTGTAACTTTTCCAAGTTGATCTCTGGCGCAAAGCCATTTGAGGAGTTTTCAGTCTTCAGATCCATGTTTATCTTCTCTGTTCGTCTTCCTGATGGAACCTTTTCGAGTTTTAGATTTAAATTTGACAACTTCTTTCTTCTTATTTTCTCTTTGTGTCCAATTAGACCCCTGTGGTAGAGTCTGCCTCACTTTCTTTTGTCTTTGAAAAGCACGCCACTTCCACTCTGGGAGCCTTTCTACTTTATCACTGTCAGACGTGCAGGAGAGCACATGGTTTATAAAAATACAACCCCCTTGTCCCCTTTCCCCTCAAAAGCCCTCCCCCCTCCACAACACAGACTCACAGAGCGGGGCATGTAATGGCTGTTGCTGTGACTGACCCCATTATTCTCAAAACGATGATCCAACACATTGTGAATTTGATCCCATTAGATGGCAGCTGATGATCCAAAAACTGCCTCCGCGGCATGAAAAGAAACCCTAAATTGCGCATGATGTCTTAAAACAGCTCTCCTTTGCAATCACTGGCGTGATGCAACATTTGTTCAGTTACATTTGCATTTAGCATCAGGAAAATCTTGTCTATTCATGCAAAAAGAATTATTCTGACATAAAACGTATCATTTGGCTCCTTCTTTGGTTCTCCTTTAGTCTCTCCATTCTTAGAATCAGCTGTTCGAGCCAAAACTAATTTAAGTTATAAACTGTTGCCAGCCTGCATTTGGCGCCCTGAACAGCTGCGTTTCTCACAGCACTTTGAGTCTTTTTTATTTCCAGGCCCACTCCTCAGGCCAGAGCCTATTAAACCTCTTCAACTCCCAGAGCCAAATTGAGTACATTTAGTCTTTGCATGGGATTTATGCTCAATAAAACAGACTCGAAGTGTTTCCACAAGTGAGGACATCCAGTCCCACCATTAATATAGACTCCAAATCCATTATACGTGAAGGACTGGTATGTTTGTTTCCTTCAAGTGACACAGTTCTTACATAACAACATGTACGCAGAGTAGCTTTAACATTCGTTCTCCTTCTCAGTTATTCACATTCAAAATCCCAAGTGTCTTTTTAATTAAAAACCACTATAGGACAAGCATTTTTGATTACTTTACTTTCAGGATCCAGCTAAGTTTTCCTGAATTATGACCTGAATTCCTTCCCCTGAAAGCGGAGATGATAAATTATTACCAGATTGGTTTTCATAGGAATGCAATTTGTATTAAGTGGGAACACTAAGTGTAAATGAAACCAGGCAAGCCAAAGAATCTCTGCCTAATTTTAGAACACTTACTGCATTGCTGTCATTACAATGACCTTCAAGCGACTTTGTTTTTGTTTCTGTAGCAGATAATTGTCAGTTGTCTGTTATGTGCTACTGGTAAATGAACGAGGAGTTGGATTCATCAACAAATAAACTAGATGAAAAAGAATAACTTGAGTATCATCTCCATTTAGCTCCACGTTCTCACAATATGAAAGTGAAAGTGAGCCCACACTCGATGAAGCAAATTTAAATATGACTAACACAGTAATTTCCTCTTAATAACAAGACTTCGTCAGCAGCTCGTGGTAATACATTTAAAGAGAGGTTTTATTGTTCCTGTAAAACAATGGTCTGAGTGAAACATGGGCTTTGATATAAACACCTGAAAATTGCATAAACAGATCAGTATGTAAGTTGTGATCCACGCACACATCCCAGCACCCTTGGCCAAGTCTTGGGCTCGACATGTTATCGTTCACATTCAAATCTTTTAAACAGGTTTACATTGGCGAACAAAATGACTTTTTTTCCCCCTGTTGACTCAGGGCTTGTGATTACAGAGCTGAGTGCTGATCCAGGATCAATAAGAAGATCAGGGGCCTTTAGACTTGTGGTCTAAAGAGGATTTAGCATAAAATCATTGCAAGTTTGACAGTAAAACTAACAGAACGTTTGAGTGTCCAGGTCTACTGGGTGTGCAGAAAATTTCTGACAAAGCTAGGAAGTTGTCCTTGAACAGCTGACTAATTGGTGGACCAAAGCTCAGAAAAGTCACATGATAGGCAGGGCCAGTAGTAGGCTAGTAGTGATTTTGAGAAAATTGTGTAGACTGGACAAAAATAAGATATTGGGTGTTTGAACTGTGAAGGATGAGGACACAGTTCATGTTATTCATAACAGCAAGGTCAAAACTGAGTCCAAATCAGCACACCGACAGCCACCTAAATACACTCCCTTGTGCACATATCATTACAATACTATACATTTATACAGAATTATCATCATTAACGTCCTCAGTTTCTTCCTGCAACACCAACGTTGATTCTTATGTAATTAACTTACCATTAAATTTCATTAACTCATTAAGTAAGTGCTTTGTGTTTTGAACTTCAGCACATTTGAGCGAAGTGTTTTCAGGCCAAATTCAAAAGCTTTGGCCTGCTGATTTTGCGCAAAACAGTGAGGCGAAAACACAAAGAAAAACAGAAGTAGGCCTCCCCACTGTGCCCTAATCTGCACTTGACAATGTAAGGCTATAATGCCTTCCAAACACTTCACAACCACACTATAATTGTAATCATTAATATCCAGCATTGAATTTAAAAGATATTTAAGTCTGTCCCAGTCCTTCTGAGTTTATCGTCTCCCATTGTCAGGGCCAGCCTTGCCCCTTTTGTGGTGATGTCACGTCCTCTGACATCATATTCCTTTGTTTTTCTCCGTCTTAAAAGGTCTTTCACCTGCTGTCAGTCTCTCTTCCCTCTCTCTCTCCTCCTCTAGAGGATGGGTCTGTCTGTGCTCCCACATTCGAACCGCTCCATCCCACTGTGGACAAACAGAGCATGAGCAGAGGGATCAGAGAACATCATCATTTGATTCTCTCTTACTAGCAGAACACGTTAAAGTCTGCTTCAGTTCTCCTCATTACAAAACCTCTTGCAGTTTTTCTTTAACTTTTGATTTAATGCAACATCTCAAGCTTTTACACGTCGACTCCACGGTTGAAGAGTTTGCATTAAGAGCACTCACAGAGCTGCTGACGATGTTGTCCTCGTACGGGTGCCAACTGACATCCCTCACGCACGCGTCATGGCCCGACAGCCTGGAGACCACGCCGCCCGTCAGCACATCATAAACTGGTCGGAAACACAAAGAGCTCGACATATTTAGCTACTTGGAGGCATGTACTGCATCAGAGCTGCATTGATTTTCCACGTGAAGACGTCGACACAAGGAGTAAGACTGGGTTAATTGGTGGCGACACACAATAACTACACACTGCGGGCACATGGTGACACTCACTGATGATTTTGCCAGTGGAGCAGCCAGAGTAGATGAACCTCTGTCCAGTGCTGAACTCCGGAGAGAAACGGCAGCGGATGAGGGTGTGCAGAACGCCGTGACCGCGGTAGGTCATTACCGAGGTGTCGCCTGTCAGCTTGTGTCTCTTTAGGGCTGAAAGGGTCAATGGGGTCGGGAGGGAAATAGAGATTTTTAAGAAAGTTTACCAAAATATCAATTTAGTAAGACGTTCAGAATTAATGTGCATCTGTAATCAGGCTAAAAAAGTGAGTAAACTAGATGTTTTACTTTCTATTTTTAGGTTTTCTCCTCCCCCTCACTCCTTGCTCCATCTCATTATCCAAGCTACTATCCTTCACCTCTCCTCTACTCCATCCCTCCTTTTTGACTTGTAATGGTAATCACTCATTTCTCTATGTGCAGTTTTAATACTGCCGTATCCCTTTACCCTCACCACACACACACACACACTCACACACCCATGTTTCACCTTTCTGTCATTGGCCCTCTCTCCCTTCTTTTATAACATCGTTTCATCTTCATCCCCTCCCTCTTTTCTTCCTCGATGTGACCTCTCCTCCTCTTGTCCTCCAACTCCTTTCCTCCCTCCTGACTCATTCCCTACCAGTTAGCTCTGCCTGTCCTCCTCCCAGTTTCCTCTCCCCTTCATCCTCCCCTCCTCCTCACCTCTCTGGGGAACCTGCTGCCAGCGGTAATCCCAGTTTTGCTGGGTGACAGCCAGGCGGGAGGCTGCCAACCCCTCTTTGGGAGAGAACTTCCTGACGTCCCAGAGCTTGATGGACTGGTCCTTCGAGTTGCTGATCAGATAGCGTGCGTCACCCTGGTACAGTCACGACGCAGGTGAATTATAAAGAAAAAGAACGCAAACCCAAGTGTGAGGTCAATATATACTGGATTTAAGGAGGACTGTACTGGCCTAATAATGGCAATTAATTAATAAACTCCCAATCATCAGTCAAATCCAACTACCCACCAGGATTTGGGAACTTCTCATTGACAGATTGATAAAATACCAGCAGCATTACTCTCTTCTCCCCCCCACCTTGCTGTGGATGAAGGTGATGCCATCTCGGTGGCCGGCCAGCTGTCCGACAGGCTGCGGTCTATCCTCCCGCAGCGTCCGTCTGTCCCACACCTTGCACAGTGCGTCGTCGCTGCCAGAGAAGAGCAGCTGGGATGAGCTGTCGGCGAACGCCACCGCATTCACGTCGTCCTCGTGGGCATCAATCTGACGAGTGGAGACGGAAAAGAAAGAGAGTCGGTGTGTGTGTGTGTGTGTGTATGTGTGTGTGGAGGGTGTGCGAGCCAGTGAGCGTGTGTGTGATTTCCTTTGTGTGGGACAGTGTGTAGTATACATGCTTGTGTGAAAGTGTCTGTCTGTGTGTACCTTTAAGTCGTGACAGAAAAGAAAATTCTATAAGTGCTCCAGTATATTTCCTGACACATATTCTGCAGACTGAAGTACACTGTAATGGAGATCAGTACAGTTCCTTGCAGCAGATGAGCAGGGCAGTGCTCCAAACAAGATTTCTATGTTTGTGGCTGCACAGGATTCATGTTTTAACTGAACTACTTTACCTCTAGCAGAGTTTTTGTGTCACATATGCCAGTCCAACTACATGATGACATACTCTTATAGCCATGAAAAGCTACAAATACAAAGTCATAGGGCAAGCAATGGCAAAAAGATTTTAAAAGTTTAATTAATAGACAGAAGTTTTATGTAAAATCATGTGGAGGTTGGTTTTTCTCATTACTATATTTATAGAATGTAAATTTAAAAATAAAAAGAATGGGGTGCCCTGGTAGCTCACCTTGTAGAGCATGCGCCCCATTTACAAAAGCCTGAGTCCTTATAATGCAGCTGCCCAGGTTTGATTCCAGCCTGTAGCCCTTTGCTGCATGTCAACCCCCCTCTCTCTACCCTCTTCCCTGCCTCTCTACAGCTGTCCTATCAAATAAAGTCATAAAAGCCCCAAAATAACTAAAGGAAATATTATAAAAAGAATAAACTTGTTTAAAAAAGTTTTTTACTTTACTTTAGTTTGCAGAAATGTAGTCACTAATTTAATACTATTAAATTGTAAAGATGGCAATAGGAATGGCAGTGTCAGTTGATCCATCACTTTGTTCCAGACTTAAATATCACAACAAACATTGTTTGGTTCTCTATGAAATCTGTGTGCCCCCCTCAGGATGAATTATAATCACAATGTTCCTTTAACTTTTTATCGAGCAGGTCAAAACCTGCAACACTAATGACTGCACTTTGTTAACGCTGATGTTAAAACAAGTACTGACACAGTGAACAAAGTGATCTTACTTGCTTAAAATCAACATGTTTGCGTGCATATTAGCATTTATCTCAAAGCACAAGCTAGCATGGATGTAGACTGTATTAGTCGTACTTCTGTTATTGTCAACAAATCCTATGAAAAGCAATAATGCGTTGGTCCCACTCTCAATACTCCCTGACTACTTCCGCAGTTTGTCTTTGGCTCTGAGCCCCAAAACCATTTGTCCCTACTGCAGACTTAAAATAAAACATAAATAAACAAACAGAACAAAAGGTCAAAAATATTAACTTTCATTTTAAATAATTCCCTAAAGCAGCAGTGCACTGTTGTTTGTGGCCAGCATGTCAAACAAGTAAACACCAAGTAAATATAGCATTTGTTGGGGACTATTTTGACCAACCAATTTGCCGCTCTAAAGTATTTACAGCAGCAGAGCTATGTTTATGGGGTCGACTCAAAATAAACTACAGCTCCAATGTCTACTGTAATAAAGGAACATGTCACCCAGTGTACCAGAGAGGCTCGGTGTTGTGTTTTTAATTTTTGGAATCAGATACATCAAGCTTTGGCCACAAGCATTACGTTACTGATGATGATATTTTCAGAATTAATAATAAAAATATAGACCACCACCAGACTTATCCTGAGTGAAAAAAAAATGGTAAAAAGGAACAAGGTCAGAGATAAAGCACAGACACACTGACGCAGAGGTAATGGGACGGACAGAATGAGAAAGAGCGTAAGACAGTGATGAAGCAGATGGTGGAGGCCAGCTACTGACTTCTACACAGAGGGGGGTTGTGGGAGGAGGAGGGAGTAAGGGTTTAACCCCCCTGTCCCACTGCAGGGTGGAGCTGGACTCTCTGCTGCTACATTACAGACGGGCAGGGTTGTGCGAAACTTTATGTGAGCCTGGAACACTTTCAGGTCCGCTAATGTCTGCCTCACCTTGGTTGCAGGATGAGGCACAAGAGGTGGACATGACTCAGGAAGAGGTACAAGCAGGCCCACAAGCGAAACGCAAAAGTGTGCAAATGCAGACTCAGACGCACTAACCTTCAACGTTCGTTTGTTCTGCTCGAGATCAAAAACGTAAAGGCAGCCATCGTTTGCTCTGAAAGGAGAGAGGGGAGAGAATGAACACATTCTAGCTCGAAATTTACTGAACTCATTGTACTTTATATCACATATAAGTGTCTTATCTTCAACAAGAAATGATCTATTCAACGTCGAACAAACGAAGAGCTGCTTGGATCTACGTTTCTGAAAGAGACTTCAGTCCCGGTTTCAACTCTGTCAGTCACTGCCTTGAAACAGAAGAGCAAATTGTACTCACCCTCCCAGGATCTCATTGCCATCTGTGGACGCAGCCAGTGAGAACACACAGAACCTCCTCTCATCTGGACTACAAAGCACAACAGCACACACACACACACACACACACACATACAAGCAGGTTGACACTACAGCAGTGGCACCGTCATTGAATCACAACTAAACTGTCTACTATGTATGTCATCCCACATCCAAAACGCTTAATGAAGGCATGCATCACCTCTAAAACAATGCTATTGTAAGGGGTGCTGTGAGTTTAATGGCAGCGCTTTGTTGAAATGATGAGCTCTCCAATTAAAGTAACACACACACACACACGCACACACAATGAGAGGATGGATGTCGAGGTGACGAGTTCTGACAGCATCATTCATCCAGGTGGTAATGAAGGGAGAGAAGGGCCGGCTGGTAGGGAATGATAGATTACCTGCTCCATAATGTTATAAGTTACTATGAGGGAAACACTAACTTGAGGTCCAGGGCGGTGTGGTTTTCACTGTCTCCATCTATACTGCACAAATGAACTGTGGGGACACACACACACACACAGAAACACACACACACAGAGAACAGATGAATAAAACAACACATTGTAGAAATGATTGTTTAAACTGGTGGCATGACCGTGTATTAGGAGTCACGCTGCAAACAATATGCAAGGATTTTCTGAAGTCTTGCGGGTCATCACTGACAGGTAAAGGGTTAACACGACAGTATTTTTTTTATTATCTATAAATTGTGACACATTGCATTGTGGGATTGTTAGCAGAAAGTAATGTACTGTGGGGGGGAAAGTATAAATAACAGAGAACATAAAAAGACAAACTATAGTACACAGGGAGTGATTTGGACTTATTGAGTTACTGAGGTCTCGGCAGAGTTCAAGCCTGCCTCATGTCCAAACATAGTTACCCCAGGAGTTATCTATAATTAGTATTAAGGACAATAAATTATACAATTTGCATACTGAAAAGAATTTGTCATCACATACAGCATGTTTTCTGAATCTGCACAATAATCAAAAAAGGTAGTAAAAACAGAGTGAAACCTTTAGAATCTCTTAAATAGACAATTATTTATGAATCTTCAAATGTGACCTCATCTAAGTGACATCAATGAATGAATTTAAAAAATATATATGGTACTGTACTTACAGAACACATCATTAAAGGTAAGTTCAACCTCTTGGCTAATCATCTCAACAAAGACTAATTCAGTCTAATCAATGTAACAAGTTTGGAGGTGTGGATTAAAGCAACTCTGACCTGTCAAACCTTTTCAGTTTGCTATTTACAAGACGCCTCAAGACCTAATAATACCTAATAATTAATTTTTATGAAAGTGGAAAGGGTTACAGAGTCATCTCCAAGACTTTAGATGTCAGTCAGACAAGATGTCTATAAATGGAGATGACTGTTGCAAATCTCACTTAAAGTCGCCGCCTGTCCAAGATGACTGCAAGGGAACAATGAAAAATGCAATACACCGGGGGGGTTGCACAGCTGAAGGCATAAAAGGAGAAGTAAGCAATAGCTTTTTTAAACAACATTACTGCATGACTGAATTTTACCAAAAAGCATCTGGACACTCCACACCACACTACTGGGAGAATGTTTTGTAGACGGATGTGACTAAGATGGAGTTGTTAGGGAAGAAAACACGGCACTACATCTTGCAGCATAATGTCATGACAACATTATCCCAACGGTAAAGGACGGAGGAGATAGCATTATGATTTGGGACTGCTTTGCTGCCTCGGGGCTTGAAATTACACTCATTGAGGGGAGGATGAATTTGCAAATTTACAAAGACAATAAAATGTCAGGGTGTGAGTCTGTCAGCTGAAGCTCATTAGAGGTTGTGTTATGCAACAGGACAATGACCCAAAACACAGAAATAAGTCTACATTAGAATCTACTCCACTGCTCCACTAAATGGAAGTCCACCTTTTGGAGTGGCTCAGTCAATAGCTGTCCAAGCCAGTCGTGTAAAAAACAAAATATTGATATATTGTATATTACAGGTCCCCTAGCCTTACTGTAGTCAGACCAGCTGGAGTAGAGGACATGTTGTGCATCAGGGGTGAAGCAGACGTCCAGCACACTCCAGCCCACGTCACGAGCCTTCACTGTTCGCCGTAGGTGAAAGCGCCCCCTTGACGTGTCGTACAAGCGGATGTTCTGGTCTGCAGTGAGCAACAGAAAAAACATTGTTTATCATCAAATAATGGGAAGCTATAATCAAGGAATGGGGGAAGTTATGGTGTCTGTAATAAAATCAGAAAGAAGTAACAAAAATGAATGAATACGACATGATGCTGCTAGATTTTCAAAGATTTTTTGTTTTGTCAATACTTATCTACGACTGACCACGTTCTGTATATGATACTACACGAATGGCCCTGATGATTTGGTGGTATAAGCAGTTTCAAACAAACGCTAAGAATGATTATCGGATCTGATTCAGTTCCTCTGAGTTCTCGTATTTGAGCTTGGGTTATTTACCTTGGCAGGCAGAGAGGAACATGTTGCCATCCTCGCTGTACACTCCACAGAAGGCTTTCTGCTGGTATGTATCCTTGTGGGATACATAGTTTGGCAGAAAACTGCAAAGGAAAAAGGGTCAATATTATCTGACAGACAGCAGTGTGAGTCGTCTTGTAAACATTACGTCATGTTGTAGATTCTCAAAACATAAATCAGTCACATGAAATACAAGAAAAGGTGCAACTTTTTTTAACTACAGCTGTTTTTCTGTCACCTTCTGGTAATTTGTTGGGAAATATTAACACACTTACTGTGTGCGGATACGACTGCACTCTCCATGGGAAAAACTGGAGCCTCTACATCTGCCTTGTTCCCTCTAAAAAGCAAAGACTTCATCAGAAAAGAAAACATCAAGCAACATTCGGGAATTAAACTGGCTAACACAAACAAGTTATCATCTCAGATATTTGGAGAGCTCTTAATCATTTCACAAACTTCTTGTAAAACTCTTGATGAAACTAATGAAGATGAATCATCGTCATCTTGGAAATTTGCCAGCTACATTCCGGTCTGGTCTCCTTTTAGGGATTTTAGTTTGTATCTGTCTGACCTCTGTTAGCATGTGGGTGAAACTCTGTCGGCCTTTCAGGGAAGAGGAGGCAGTGGCCAGCAGAATCTGAGTTCGGATCTCACTCCGGTCCACCTCGAATGTGTCGGGTTGGGTGTCCACTAGGAGGATAGCACACAAAATAACATGAATTACTGACATCAAACTTTCAGAACTTGTTGCATACAGCACCGCCCTGTGTATTTATGAGAATAAACATTTGACAAATTTAAGTAGAAGAAACACAAGACTCACTGCTGACTATTGGAACTATGAGTAGTTAACTAAAGATGCTTAATTATTTTTACAATTTCAAAAATATAAAAAAAAGTCTTCATTTTAAACTGCTTACATTTTTCACACTCAAATAACATTTATTTATTCATTAAGATCATAGTATTACTCAATTTACATTTAAATTAAATCTTGCACGCATCCTGTTCCTGCTGCTGGGTATTGGGCAGATTCCAACGACACAGAATACAAGCAGCCAAATGACACTGTCCCAGAACACTGTTAATCACTACAGCTCACTGTTTTCATCCTGAAAGACCTTCAGAAGTTTTCCAGTGTGTATGGCTATTCAAATTTTTATTTTTCAAGGGAGATAGCTTAGTTTTCTGCCTTCATGCCTGCACAGTGGACAGTGTCAGTATGATGGTACCTGGAGGATTGTAGCGATCCCCCAGCCGACCCTCCCACGCTCCGTCGCTGTCCTCATCAGAGTCAGAGTATGACTGGACCAGCTGTAGTCCTGTGGCTCCACTGCCATGGACCAGTCTGACCTGGCCCCTGCACACGCACATCAGTACATTAGCCAATCAATCCAAAATGTGACACATGAAGATCAAATCCTCTACAGTAAAGAGTGTACCTAAAAGAAATTATGTCGGGAAATAGAGGGCAACACATAAGATTTACTCAGAAAACAATGATAGTCCAGCTGCAGCCCTGCGGCTCAATGGTGAGACACCTGCCTTCATAAAGGATACTGTGCAGAGGTAATGTTTTTCCACTAAGCTGCTCTACTGGAACAGATCATGGCATGGGATCAGTGGCTTGCTCCAGGGTAGCTTAATGCTAACTGAAGTGAGAAGCAAGACTGATACTTATTCATTTCAACTTTTCCAGATTCAGGTACTTTCTAGTTCCGACTCCTCTGCTGTGTCATTACTAGAGGCGACTGTCATGGATCCGTTCCAAGTGCTAAAAACATTTTTTGTAGTTGTGGCTGTTAGGGATATTTAAAAAAAATTCCCAGCCACTATGATTGCATTAAAATCAACCTGGAATAAGGATGGGGGATTCCCAACCTCCACTTTAGCAGCACTGTGATGTTTCAATTACTTACTCCTTTGGCAGAGAGGAAAAATAATATAAGCTTTCCCTCCATGTTGTACAATGTGAAGAGTGTCTAATCAGCTCCACAGCAGCTATTGCACGTTAGTTGTAGTCTGTGTCATACTTTAAATATCTTCCTTAAAATTACGACAATCAATGTATGTTGATCTGTACATTACATTAGATTTAATGAGATGAAATGATATTTTAACATGTTTTTTCTACTGGTCATCATTATTATGGTGAGTGAGTGGACACATAGAAATTCCAGTACATTTCTGTAAGGTCACACAGGTGCTCCTATTTTTTTCTGGTCTATTTCTGTGCATTTCTATATCTGTTAGTGGTTACCTGCTTTTCCCACAATGATTTGTTAGTATCTCAGCTGGATTTTTCAGTTTTCAGTTGCAGATACATTTTAACTGAATCACTATTATGACATTATCCACTAAAACGGGCTCTGAAGTGTAAAGTACACATGTTTCTGTTGTGTTAACATCAGTGTGTCAGTGTTTTAAACTCCTAAATCACCTCCTCAGTAGGTAAGCCAGCACTTCAGCTAAGTCAACGTCCTCCTCTGATGCTGGCTGTCTGTCTCCTTGCTGCCTGTCAGCCGTCCTGCGGCCTCGGCTGCTGCTGCTGCTGCTGCTGCTGCTGCTGCTGCTCTGGTTTGCTTCTGCTGTTTCAGACTGCTCAGCTGGGTTGCCACTGGAAGAGCCCCTTCCACCAGACATCCCAGAACTGGACTGAGAGCCCATAGACTGAAGAGGGCCTGACGGTGGGGGGGGGGGAATAATTTGACATTAAACAACAGTTTCAGATTCACCTGGGGGAAGTCAGGTGAACACAAATTCAGGATGCATGAACTGATACTGACGCAGAGAGGAAATGATATAACAGAAGTTAGGTAACAATGGCTGCATAACACAGACCTATTAGCTAACGTGGTATCAATTCAAGGCATTTACTTAAGTACTTCAACTTATTTAATTGAACAAACTACGTGTTCTGCAAATAAATCGACCCGCACGTTTGTACTGTACGTTAACTCGTCGCGGTGAAGATGCAGAGGATGATTTTATTGAGCTAACTAGCTCAAATGCTAACGACTTAACGTTAACTGTACCGTCTGACAGACAAACGGTCTTCTTGACAGCTCGTCAGTCCAGCTCTTTGTCGTTTCTGCGCGAACTGAAGAATTTGTCCGATGTTTAACTTCCGCACGGTCCGACGTATAACGTTGATAACGCAGGAAAAAAAAGCTGGAGCTTTGACAGCACAGTGTTTGTTCAGTCGGCTAGCAGGGCCAGTCCGTGAGTCGCCATGTTGTTTACAAAAGTGTGAAAAAACACTGCGCGTGCCCCTACCCTTTCGCCGTCACGTGATCACCACCACCGCTCTCGTGCCTGCCTCCAGCAAAGGTAATATACAACCTGTACATGGTACCTGACAAGAAACTCAGCCAAAAGTAACGTTAAAGGTAGTAATAATACAACAAACACACAGGGTAAACAAACAAGGGAGAAAGTAAATACCTAGGATGTACAGCCAGGCCATAAATATGTTTTATACAGCAGGCTGTGTTATGTACATGAGGTAGGATGGATATTACAGTATATACAGTATGCACAGCATGAGTAGATTGTGTATGAGTAGTATTTACATATTAAAACAAAAAAAACTAAATGTAAACAGTGAGAATAATGCTTTATAATTTATATGTTTTTATAATATAAAAAGCAACAAGCATCATAACATCTGTCCTGCTCACTAGTTTACTTAAAAGATCATTGTGCTTTAATGTTTGTTGTTGGAGAGTCAAAGGATTCAGTCAAAAGTCTTTTACTTTGAAAGGACTATATTTACTTTGAAGATCTATGAGACCATCAGGAAACCTTCATGAACAGGTTGTGTTTGAGGCATCTGTGCCCAAGGGTCTGTAATCTCATAATCCATGTTTGACATATACCTCCATTATTTATCTTATAACTGCAGCAAAAAACAGTGAATAAATAATGAAATAAGTAAAACAATAGTCCTTTGCATGTCATTTCATAGATAGACTACACTTTATGACCATTTTAGTGAGATGTGCTCTCCCTTCTGTGTACACTGAAACATTTCTATTTGATACCCAGCAGCCATGTACAGGTCACACTCTAAATACAGTAAATCAGCACATTATGTGTTTAATTCCATTAAGGTTATTGAATAATGAAAATGTAATAACCAGCATAGCTCACCACATCTTTTAACTCTCTCAAATTACATCCTTACCTCAGCTTTGTTTGACTAAGTGTACATATTGGTAATAACATGGATGTATTAAGATAAACTATTGCTAATGGAGGATATAATCTGGGATATCCACATGCAGGTATTTGAGACATCATAGACCTTGAGGCCAGAGAGGAGGACGTAGCTCTCACGCAAACCCGTTAGTTATCCTGACACTGTGTATCCAATGCCGTTAAATATGATATTTAATTTTTAGATTTTTAAATTTTTATTTGATTTAATGTTTAATATCATATTTAACAGAACGCTGTGAATATATTTTCCTTTGAATATTGCCTAACTTTTTATTTTCCATTTATCTTTTTATTTATTTCTTCATTGTTTCCCAGTATTTTATGCTGTATGTCTCATTTGTCTTGTTGTTGTTTGTCCATGGTTCTAAAAGTTATCTGTATGTTGACCTGGGGCATAATGAACTTGGTATCAGTCTAATAATTCCTGAGGGTCTGCTTGTGTACACAGTAAATGCACATTTAGAAAAAAATCTGCTTTTGTTTTGAAACAACACTGAAGTAAAGGTGGGTTAAATAGGTCAACATAGGCTTGTAATTACTGTGCTTTTCCTGTAAAGTCCATGCAAGACTGAACAAACCAAATGCAACTACAATACTGTGTTGTTTTTGTCTTTGCTGAAGGGGGCAGCTGCATTATGATAAACAGAGCAGCTGTGGCCTGTCAGTGTAGTCTTCCTGTGATCAGGACCAGGACTGTGGGGACCCAGCTATCAGAACGAAGACTGATACACAGGAGAAGAAGCCTTGGTGTGTGTGTGTGTGTGTGTGTGTGTCTCTCTCAAATGACTGACGATTCTATTCTGTGAAAATGCTAACCCATGCATCACATTATCCTATATTGTATGCAATCTGTTATTGTGTGTTTGGATCACAGGTGTCCAGACAAAGCTGCCCACAACAGGTGCTGCTGTTGGTACATTAGAGACGAGACCAGCAGAACAATCCATCGAAGGGCTAATTTCAACCTCTCAGAAACCTCCTCCATCACCTCCGACTGATTGGTCACAGCCTGAAATTGAAGATGATGACCGATGCGTGACTGTGGTAACTCATCTTTTGTTACAAGACTCTCATGGAGGAATCAAGCAATGTTGACAGCACAGTGCTGCAGGAATGTTGGACAGAGAATGTGTGCTGTAAGAGTAGACTAAGTGTCTGCATACTAATTACAATTTAATGTATCTTGCTCAACAAGAGAATGCTGCAAAAAAGACTTGATCAGTTCATTTAGTTCTTTTTCTGCAGTATTCCAGTGGCAGCATTGCCATCTCATTATAAAGAGAAAACATCTGTTGTTATTGTGAAAACGGTAACAAGATTATTTTCTCATTATAACTAGATGTTTTGTCGTGATAACAGGATACATTTCTTGTTGTAGAATTAAAAAAAATCGATTTCTTTTTTTCTTTTCAGTGAAATTCTGCTCTTGTTAAGTAATCGGCATGAGACTGCATTAATCATGCAGACGCTGCACGAGTCAACTTAGTAGCTCCATATAGGAGAGAGAACACAGTGATAAAAACGCTTTGGTTAGTTAAGATGCTGCATTATTTCTTATGTGATAGCTCATTCTATCATATTTTCTTCTGTTTTAATAAGAAGAAAGGATGAGGTATTCACAAACCCTCTTTCACCAGGTTTTAGGGAGAGCAAACAAAGTGATTTAATAGTTAACTTAATAAACTGAAGTTCTATAGCTTTAAAAGGACCTGGAAGTTACAAGCTAATGCTACACCATCAATAACTCACTTGAACTGACAGTTGAGTAGGTAACAACAGGTAAACAGATGGCTGCAAAATGCAAACATATGAATAAAATATCAACAGGTTCCTTACAAAGCGTGGTAAATGAGTTGTTAATGAGTTATTGTGTTATTCAGCATTAGACATGAAGAAGGTAGGTACAGTATGTAATGAAATGGTTTCATAATTCCCCATCCTACATACAATATGTTCATGATTGGTCAAATATTTTACCTATCAAAAAAAGTAACACTACTTGCAATGCTTTGTGTTATATATATATTTTATCCTTCATGCATTTGTACATTGTACTCTTGCTGACCTTTATTCAATTACAGGCCTGACATACGAGATATTTCAGTGGAGATGTCATTCATGTTTTTAACAGTATAACACAAAGCTGACATATTAACCTGTCCAAACCCATAAATCTGTTAAGTACTACTAATCACAAAAGATATAAGACCAAGATCAGCTATATATGCATATCTAATTCAGCTAAGAAGCAGTAGTCTCTGACAAGAAAACAGATAAAATCCAGAGATTTTTTCAAATTTATTTCAAGTATTCACAGTTCCTCTTCAGACAAAACCATAACTGTTGCCGTGGTGCATAGGACACAAAGTTCAAGTGGAGACGCAACAGCTACTTAGCACTCTGCCAGGGTAAACTTCAAGGGCCTTTTGCTGTTGTCTTGACAATTAGTGAATACAGTTACATTTTTTAACCACATTTTTAAAATTTGTATAAAATTAGAATAAATAATAACTCTTCTGCTTTACAGACATGACTGTACACCCTGAAAACTATTAAACTCTATCTTACAGATCATATATAATATGTCTTACAGAACATGTGTACTCAGTAGTTTCGCATAGTGCTCTGGGTGATTTCTTTTAAGGTAAACATTCATTTTTCCTTCAACTCGCTGATCTCCCGTCAGACCTGTGAAGAAGAAGAAGAAGAAGAAGAAGAAGAAGAAGAAGAAGAATAAGAAGAAGAAATATTTATGACTTCTAAGGAAAACAAGTCACAGAATGGAAAACTGACACCCTACCTGATGAACATAATACATGATAGTGAATGTGTTGTATTCATATAAAGGGCTGGGCTTTGAGCTCACCCAGCTTTTGAGCCGTTCTTTGAATCTTCTCCAAGGCAGACTGCACATCTCCTCCCTCTGGAACGAGGACCTCTATCTCTCCCACATGGTAGCCAAAGTCAGCTTGGTCGAGATCTATCTGCACCCCCTCCTCCTCTAAAGTGAATGACCGCCGCACTGTTGTATAATCTGCAAAGCATACCAGATTCATTTTACTCAGCCAAGCCTCCTTGTCCTCCTGTGAGGAGCTTGTCTCTCTGTCCGCACAAACGTCTTTCATGACCTCTTCCACTCTCAGCTGAATTTCAGGCAGACTGGTTATCTCCTTGTAGCGAGTGCACAGTGCCGCCGCTTTAGATTCCTCTTCACTTGTCCCGTCAACTGTTGTTGGGCACTTGAGCTCCCAGCATCCTTTACGTTTACGTAGCCACATGTCTCTCAAAGTCAAGTCAAACTTTGGGGTGTCAAAGTACTGGTCTTGAAACTGCCGCTGACCAGCGCGCACTGCTGAATAAAAGAAGTGGGAGGAAGAAAGGCAGATTTAACAAATGGGTAAATAAATATAAAAATACTAACGAGGATGAAACAGATAATTAAACCCTCATTATTAACAAGAGACAGATGGTCAGTGTCATTACAGTTACAGTACAAACCACAGCAATTAGTGTCATTAAATGTTGTAAAAAATCCTTCGGTGACCATTTGTGAATTGACGTGGATCACAGCATCAGTTAAATGCCTCACTTCTAAATTTACCCATGTGTGAAGACAAATTAAACATGTACCCCCGATCTCCTCCAGTGTTTTCAGAGTGTCAGCGCTGCATAAAAACTTTCTTTCCACTTCCACACTCATCTGAAATGACACCATAAGATCAACACCAACAATACTGTATGTTTACAAATCCACATAAATTCATGCTTTAATTTTAACCTGACATAAATTCAAAGAAAGTAATATAATAAGTGGGTGTTTTTAAGGTTTTTAAGGATATGATTTTTTTTGTTGAGTAAAAAGGAATTGGCCACATCTTGTTTATTTTAAGTTTATTTTGTTGCTCGACACTTTTTTTTTTTACCCCTTACCAAGTTTCCCCCAAACTCTGAAATAGTTAATAAGAGGCATGATTTATTCTAATATCTAGTTTGGATGTCAACAGCAAGCCAAAATAAAAGCACTTTTTGAATATATTATACATTAAAGTACATTTACTTAAGTACTGTGCAGTAAGTAGTTTTGAGGCACCTGTAGTTGCTTGTAGTTTTGAATGACATTGTTCCTGAGGGATACTCAATTTATGATTTACAGGTTTAGTTACAAGTTACTCTGCAGATTAATATATTACATATAAAATGAAAATATATCAAATCTAATGCATTATTATTGATAAAACCAACCAAAAAGTACATTCACTTCTACTTGCTACATTAAGATGCAGCTTACACAGTAATAACAATGTATTTTACTGAAGTAAATGTTGAATACATGACTTTTACTTGTAAGAATTTTTACATTGTAGTATTACCAAAGTAAAGGATGTGCTTACTTCTCCTATCACTGCATTTAACCTTTATTTTCGCAGGGTTCTAACATTGCTAGCTTGTCATAGTTATTCTGTGATATTATTATTATATACACTGTCTGTAAATACTCAAAACTGAAGTATTATTGTTGCAGAAACTATATTACTATAAACTAATAGAGCAGTAGCTCCTGTAGCCGCACCTGTGTCATTAAAATCAGGCTCGAGTCATTCAGTCCAAGCTGCTGCTGCTGCTACAGTCATACATGAAGTACAGGGGAAAATCACCAAACTAAACCACAGAGTTTAAAAATCCCCCCTCTGTAAGGCGAACTGCACTGTCACACACCTTGATAAGTGAAAATCCTTCAATCCAAATAATTCGGCTTAGAAATGTGAGCGACAGATGAATCCGAGCAGTCCCTACACGTCAGCGAAGTTTATTTTTTGCACAGGCGCAATTAGAGACAGCTCTCAGTGTGTTCAGGCGCATCACTTCCTGTCCCGGTAACGCAGGGGCATACAGATGGTGCAGTTTTAATCCTCTCCGCTTCATAAATATTTATCCCACATACTCCACTGTTGATATGCGCCACACCTATCATCTGATTGAAAACATGTCATAATTCGCAGGAATGCCGCTAAGTCAAGCCTTCGCCGCTGTATCTCAATTATTCAGCCTTAATTAACTCGTCAGACTCTTTGTGACACTCCAAGTTGGCAGAATGGGGACTCATTTTTTATTCACCTTTAATGTGAAAACGAGGAAATGTTTCACATTAAGTAGATGTAATCCAGGCATCGACATACTTTTTTTTATTTTTTTCAGAAAAATGTGCATTTCCCCCCTCCTTTTATCTCCAATGCTCAATAAATAATGGGCGTTTCAACATACATTAATAATCTCTAATATGTGCGGGGTTACATAAGGGATTTGATAGCCGTGTCTGTCCCTTCTGAATGTCAGCAATCAGCCTTGGGGGGAGCTGTGGTCTGTTTACTAGAGGGAAGAGGGGAAGGAGAGAGGGATAGGGCGAATGAAGGGAGGGGGAGAACAGGAGAGAGAGAGAGAGAGAGAGAGAGAGAGAGAGAGAGAGAGGGGGAGAGAGAGAGAGAGAGAGAGCAGGCAAGAAAACTTTTCACTTCTGAGGAGCCACAGAGGAAGCGTGTGTGTGTGTGCGTGCTGGAGCGGCGACCATGCAGGTAAAAACGCATTAGCTAATTGCTCTGAACTTAATTAAACGTCATTCGCGATCGGTTAATTGTGCTGATTTGAGCGAGGAGAGTGGCCTGCGACTGATAAAAGATCGAGCAAACGACGGATTGTGCCACATACTAATCCGATCCCTTATAGAAATCCAACATTAAATCCCAAACTTTTTTCTGCCTCTCGTCTCTTTCGCCTGCTCTCCCTTACACCACCCCCATCGTCGAGGCGACCGCGGCGCACGTACTCCGCTCCAAGTAGCTTTTTAGCGTTTAATTCTTTCGCCAATTACGGCTTGAAGCTGGTAAAATGTTAGTTTAAATGGCCATGTGTTGCACCGTGAGTGTTTAAGGTATGGATTTGAGCGCTAGGACGCGTCAAAAGGGGGTCTGCTGGGCGGCGAGGGAGGAGGGGGTGCGAGTGTTTTCTAACACATCTGTAAACGGAGCCCACGTTCATTAATTAAATGGCTTTAGTCCGGCTAGGCCTCAATTTGCGCTGTTGAGCAGCAGGCGGCGGGCGGTGCAACACTAGATGCCCGATTGGCAGCCCACAATCAGAGGGGTAAGGAAATAACTCGAGGCCGAGGTTTTTTCATCTAGAGCCTGGTGAGTGTGTTTTCTATCCTGGGTGAACTCGGTCGGCGTATTGAAGCTGCAGTTCCCACCTGGACCAGGCAGAGTTTGTAGGGGAGTGGAGACGAGCCAGTTGGAGACAGTTTGAGGAGCGGTTAATTATCTCTGCCTGCTAACAGGCTAGCTAGCAAAGTGACACGACTGTTATTAGCTCAACCCCTTTTTGTTTATTAATTTCACGACCGTCCAGCCGTAACCGAGAGCCAGCTACGAGATTATGCTGACGGCTGCCCCGTCTTTTGCAGTTTGAGAGAAGTGAGTAGCTACCATTGCAGGCTTTTATTTTCAGTAAACTAACAGCTAACCAGCATTTCCACAAACACGACTGTAATGCGACGTTACAGGGGGGCTTCTCAACCTAGCTTGCTAGCTAATTGATTCATCTCTGGTCGGCATAGCTAATTAGACTGCTCATTAATTAGCCAACTATGAGCACAGAGACGTCAATCTTCTTATATCTGGTCTTTTAATTACGAAACTCGTGATGGGGAGGTTTAAAACATGATATACTCTGCAGATATAGACTTGTCGAAATATTATCTGCTCATATAACCCTGCTAGCTTGCTAATTGGCGTGGCGAGGAAGTGAGGACTGTAGCTGTGTTGGTATTTCTCCTCATGTGCATGATTTACTGTCTCTTGGATTATAAATGCTTGCTTGCTGCTGCGTGGTGAATAAAATCCAGACCTAGTGGGTCTGTTTGGACTTCATTTAAAACACGGGAGTTACAATTTGATCATGCGTGTGGAGCAAATGCAGCATGATCTCAGATCATCTTTAATATATTGGCCAAATGTTCCCTCTGTTAGTCAGGACTTGGGGAGGGGAAATTAGTGGTTTGAGAGACAATAATGGTCATTGTAAATATCAAGCAGTGCATGTTTATAATTTGTGGAGCGTTACTTTAGTGTGTTGTGTATTTAATCTCATGTGCACATGTGATATCAGAGCAGCTTGTTGAAAGTTAGACTGAGAGCTCACTTGGAGAGTGCAATGTCAAATCTAATGAAACCCATTTTACATTACAAGGTGTCATTTAAACAATTGCATCTTGTGTAATATGATACAGCAATTGAGGACAAAATGTCAGGAACATCCTTACAAACCGTGGTTAATGTTGAAAAGAAGTCAGGATCTAACTTCCAAGACCTGTAAGAATCAGATACTAATGAAGGATTAGTTCAACTATTAAAAAGCACACAGTGTGCTTGTTAAAGGATATGTTCAAATTGTTAAACACAGCATGCTGGTCAGCTACCTAAGGTGCATAACCAACAAGTAACAGTATGCTTTTATTTTGGTGGGTGGAACTGGTCACATGAACGTACTTCCTTAAAGCAAATATTAAAAAAAAAAAAACGACAGCTCGAGATAAAGTAGGATTCTCTAACATTCATTTTTTTTCGTCAGGAGGAGTCTGGAGAGACAAGCAGTGAAAGCAATGGGGCGGCGGTGTGGCTGTGCCCCCTGTGCCAAAAAGGACAAAGCGACAGATCCTCCCTGTCTCTACATCTCACCGAGCAACACAGCGTACTTCCATCTTGTGTCGACAAACTGCTGGACATTGTAAGTATGGCTGTGAAGCGAGGTCAAAAATATATAAGATTGCAAGGTTCACCCTGAAGTCTTTTGACAACTTAAGGGCAAACAAAGAAACAGGACTGGAAAGTATAAAAAAGCTCATAGCTTGATTGGGGGGGGGGGATTCCATAAAAATATTAATATGAAATAGAAGAAGCACTAAAATCACATAAAAAGAGGTGGTGGTTAGTGTAGTAACACTGTTTGGTATTGATTTTGAAGTTACTGGGTCACATAGCATAAAAACTATTGATTAAAACTAATTGTTTTCTATTCAAGTATTTGTATAAAATTTAATTACATATTGGCAATCAAAATAAATGTACTACATGAAACCGATTTAGCCCCATTTTTCATTCATAATTTTCACTAAAGACAAATCAGCATGGAGGTACTGACAACAATGCAGTTTGTGTTATTTAAACAGTAATTTACTGATAGTCCCTCAGTGAAGCCCCTGCGATTAAGAGCGAGGGCTCGGAGGCGAGCTAACCGTCCTCTTACTGCCAACACTGTGAAACATGCCGCTCAGGAGACGGAGTGAATGTTTGTTGAATATCCAACTCAAAGCTATCTTCAACTTCACTGTGGTTGAGTTTCTGCTTTCTGAAATGATCTGTCAGGTACCGACGCTCAAGAAGTAGGCTACTGAGGTCCAGTCCTATTGACTTGTGTAACTTGAGCTAACCCAGCTTTCTTTGCAAACACACATTTGTTTGCCTCACAAATAACATCACTTACCCTGTTCTTGCAGATATTGTTACCGTGTCATCCCTCGTTGCGTCCACATTTGAGTGCCGTGCATAACCTGTATGTTGTTGGTATAAGCAAATCAGAACAGATCATGATGAAAGACACAATAGTTTTTGCGTTTTGGCCAACAAGGGTGGCGGCCAGTAATACAAAGACAGCTCGTCTTTGAGTTAGATAGACAGGAAAATCTCTGTCATAATGTGTATCTGAGTGTTTTGCATAGCACAGGTTATAATCTCTAAGGAGTAGAACTTGATTACTTTGTGTAGTACTTCAATTATATTTATGTATTATGTTTAATGAGCCCACTTGTTGCTGATAAACAGGGCTTGGATTAAAGTGTCAGACACTTGCAGTGGTGTAACTCTGCAGAAAATAGAAATTAGATTTTTTTTTTTCTTCTTCTTCCTGTGACTCTGTTTGTTCAACTTGATTGGCCTGAGAGTTGATGCCTGAACTGTTGTGGCATCGGTAAACAAAATTTATGCGACGTGGAAAGTTCACAACTGCGTTATTAAAGAGGAACAATGGTCACAAATAGACTTCACCAACATTTAAATGACTTAAACTTCACTAAATTAGTATTCACTGCTAGGCTATGGTAAACCTAACCCATGCTTTAACCACATATTTACTGTGCTTTATGAGAAAGGATCTCATGGTTAACTTTATTAATCTCCTGGTTTGGTCACCCATGCACAATAACTAAGATGAGTAACAAATATGCATGGGGAAGTTCTCTAAAACAGTGTTAATCTTTTGACATTCACATATGTAATTGCTGGTGTTACTAGGTCATAATGTAGGTTACATATCAAAATTCATACCCTAGTGTTTTATTCAGCTGTTATTTTAACACAATACAATGATTTCTGTCTAATACATTTAAGTCTTATCGAAAGAATCCTATCTTAAAGTGTTTACATAGTATCAGGGAAAATATATACTTATTTCTCTATCTGTAATACATTATTAGTTTAATTTTCAATTGAGACTGAGGGTGTTCTGTTTTCATAATGTGTTTGTTGAAATTCACTTTTGTCAGTCAGCACTACAGTGTAAGTTCATTATTTTTGATAGTTTGATTATTTAATTGTTTTGATTAACCAGTTACCAGATGTGTCAATTTTTTAAGTATTCTTAAAGGACTTGCTGAGTAAAAATCAAAGTTGAAAAAAGTAAGCGATGTACACAGTATTTGAAATGAATCCATGACAATTTAGTATGTAAAATGTTAAGAGAGAGGGATTTTTGAATTGATCAAAGATAGCTTAATTTATGCCTCCAGGGTAATTTGCTAATTAGAGGCTAGCCAGGGTTGCTATGTGTAATATAACCGCACATCTATGTGTCACGCCCAAATGTTGTGCTGCTGAAAAGCGCCATAGCATTCAGCTCATCTGAAAAGAGCCGTTGCAGAGTTAAGTTTGCTTTGGGAATTTTGCTGACTCTCCCCTTTTCATTTTCTTTTTACAGGCTGTTCTAAAACAGGCCGCCAGTAGAGGAGAAGAGGACAAAGGTGCTCAAAAGTCTGCAGGTGAGTGTGAAAAATACTACTTTTAAAATGATTTAATCATGAACAGAAAATTGAAGAATGTATTAACACACATGCATGGTTTTCTTTGTTCTTACAATATCACTGATTAGGTGTTTAATTACTCACTTTTATTTAGCTTGCCAAGCCTGATTTACTCTATAAATGGATTATTATAATGTGGATCTTTTATTGACTAAAATGGTGTTGCACACAATTTAATACTCTATAAACGGAAAAGCTGGGTAAGTTTTGAAGGGGGATCAAAGAAATACATTTATGGTGGAAAATTGTTCCTTAATGTTGGTTGTGTGGGTAAGAAGTTTGATATGGGCTGTTAAACTGTTTTAATTCAGAATGCAAATGTGCTTTTCTGTCATTAGTTCATGCATTTATTAGAACATGAAAGTTAAACATGTGTATTCATTTTATCAGATACTACATCTTCACAACTGAAGCACACTGAAGACGTCAGTTCAGACCCCTGCCAATCTAGTGAGAGTTCAGACGCTACCCAGACGCTTGGAGACAAAGAGATGGAGGAAGAGAGAATAATGGAACAGGAGGGAGGTGAAGCTGAACCAGAGCCAGAAGAGGAGGGAAATCAACTCACAGGAGCCAAACAGCAAAATGCAACTGAAAACACAGAAATCCCAGACACCGGTGAAAAGTCAGTTGGTAAAAATGGTGTGCCAGCTGAAAATAACACCCGGTCATTCAAATGCAATGCCTGCCTGGAAACTTTTCCCAGCAGGACTGCTTTGAGCGTTCATTACAACTCTGCATCCCACATTCAGAGGATGACAACAGGCTCTGCAAAACAAGGTGGGGAAAGTGATCCCCAAACTCTCTCAGTTCCTGTCCTGTCTCGGCCATATATATCAAACAAACCCTACCAGTGTGCTATATGTCGAGTCTCTTACAATCATGCCATCACCCTCGAGAGCCATATGAAATCTGTCTTGCACCAGTCACGTAGCAGAAATGCTGGAATTGTTGCACAGGCTGCAAACAGTACAGTGGCAACTGCTAGTCTGGGAGGCAGCACCACCACTGCTCCAAACACTGTAGTGACCACTTCTGGAAGTGGGACCAGTCAGCTAGTTACCACCACCAACTGTGCTGCTCCTGGGACATTGATGGTGACTACAACAAAAGATGGAGAGCAGATTCAAACTTCACAGGTGGCTCCCTCCCTCCTCACCTCCCCTGTGGCCTCAGCTCAGGCGGTCTCAGCCTTTCTCACCCTTCTCACATCTAGTCCTAGCACCCTCTCACACTCCCTCCTCCCCTCCCTTTTCACGGCTGGTGCTGCTTCTGGTGCCGCCGTGCCTCAGCTCGTGCCTCAGCCTCAAATGGTCATGCCCTTGATCTTGAATGGGCTCCAAGCCCAAACCCAGCAGCACCAAGAGAACCAGCAAGGCCAGCTCCTCACCCAGTGTGTGCCATTCGTAGGTCTCAGCACAGCCCAGCAAGCCCTCCTAACCCAAAGACTAAACAGCTTACAGAACCAGTGGCCCTCTGCAGGAGTTCAAACAAGCGTACCACCCTGCCCAGAAGAGCAAAAACAGAAGTGTGAGAGAGAACAAGAAAGCCAGGACAGTGAAGGGACAGTTAAAGAGAAGGTCTCAGATCAGATCAAGGACAGGAATAGCTGGACTACAGAGAACATTAAAGCAGAGAATAGTAAGGAAGAGGACAGTAAAGAACTTGCACAGAGTCCTGATATAGAAAGCAAAGTGAAGGTTGAGAATAATGAAGACAATGGGAAGGCGCACAGAGATAGCACAACAGATGGAGACAGCTCGACTAATCAGTTGGACCTGGAAGGTGATAAAGCAGCTAGCCTCAATCTCTCCCCAGCGGGCATAGAGAAGAGCCTCCGCAATAAGAACCTCTCGCCTTCTGCATCTGTTCCCAGCAGCTCCAGCCTCAGTCCTGTAAATTTAAACCTTACACTTAGCCCTGATTCTACTCCTCAAAAATCACAATCGGGTACTAGCCCTTGTGGCTCCCTTGGCACTCCAAAATCCAGCCCGAGTACAATTGCCTTAACTAACAACCAAACTCGACCCCATTGTGCTACAATGGGATCCATATACCCCGACCTTCCAGTGCTGTCAGAGTTCCAGTCAGAGGTTCTCTGGGCGTTCTTTGAGTCGCGTAGCGAGGCTGATGCTGCAAGTCCTCCCCATGAAGACTGTGAGGCGCTGGGCAGAGAGGTGGGGCTTTCTGAGGAGGAGGTACGCAAGTGGTTGAGCCAAGCACGACATGCAAAACGGCAGAGGGCAACAGAGTTGGAACACCTCCAGGGCTTGGTAGGATTTACAAGGCACGCCCATAATTCTGACAATGACTACGATGATGAGGAAAGCTCATTGGTTATAGCAGAAGGTGAGGATGATGCTGAAGCGTCAGGTAGTCAGGCAATAGATTTGTCCAGTACAAGAGGGAAACACAGACAGAGAGATCTGGGAAGGGAGGGTCAGGGAGATTCCTGTCTCACTTCTGACTCAGAGAATGAGGTATACACCTCTGTCATTGTGTCTGATGAGGAAAGTCAGAATGGGTCTTTGAGGGAAGGTCCTGAGAGCCCTGTTAAAGATGAAGCACAGTGGGAGGTCCATGGTGATAAAGGGTCTGTAGGAGGAAAGGTCTTGCGCTCCACAACTGTGTTTCTCTCTGATGCAGAGGATGAGTACGAAGATGAGGATGGTGGAGGGGGTCAGAGAGCTAAGAGGAAAAAACGAAAGGGGGAGTTTGAACGTGATGAGGTGGAGGTAAAAAAGGAGAGACAAGACCCAGATGTGGATCTAGAGTTGGAGGCTCAAGGGGATCCTCCAAGTTCACTCTCCCATGTAATGGACCAGATTCCAGCTGGTGCCCTCCACTCACTTCCCCTGTCCCTTGCTCCCTTTTCTACACAGTTCCTCAGTCCCTATGTCCTCTCTCTTACTCCTTCAGTGGTTGGAGATGGGAGCAAGCTACCCATCTTTCCTAACCCACCAACTATCACGCGCTTCTCCAGCTCTCTTCTCTCACAGTCTCTCGCTTCCCACAACCAGGCTTCTCACTACCTGTCCAACGGTGGTGACTGTGAGTCTGCTCTAGATCTTAGCATGGGGAAAAACAGCTCGAAATCTGCTTCTTCCTCATCATCTCTGGCTGATAAAATCGCAGCACAGAAGGGACAGTTGCTGGATGGGCTTGGCCTAAGGCCCACATCCAAAGGTCTGGTAGTCGTCCAGGTGAAGCCTGAATCTGTTAATGCCATGTCCTCTTCCAACAGCAGCATGAGTCTGGTCAACTGCAATAACATGACCAAATCTAGTATTTACATGAGGGCAGCAGAGAAAATGAATGCCACTCTATTGGAAAGGGAGCGGGAAAAGGAGAGGGAGAAGGAAAAGGAACAGGAGCAGCAGCAAAGGAAGTCCAAAGGAAAAAGGTATCGGGATATGCGGCGTTCAAGGACCATCATTCAAGCTGAACAACTTGACATTCTTTATGGCTGCTATTTCAAAGACCCGAATCCTGGGAAACACGAGTTTGAACAGATTTCAGAGTGGGTCCACCTTCCAAAGAAGGTCGTTCAGATTTGGTTCCAGAACATGAGGGCAAGGGAACGGAAGGGTGAGGTCCGATTCATAAGTGACGGGACACTGGCAGCAGTGGGCAAGCCTCTCATCAAATTTACCTGGCCTCTTTCCAAACCCATATTCTCCAACAAACCTCCTCCAAACAATACTGGGTGCATCACAACTACTCCAATCGTGCGTACCCTCATTAAGACAGAGAGAGAGCCTGTAAAGGAGCTTGGCAAACCTGCTGTGGTGAAGAAAATAACGCCAGTTCCTATCAAGCCCAAGGAAGTTGTTTCCTCTACCACAGTCTCTACTGTGAGCAGCAGTGCTTCAGCAGTGCCAAAGACCAAACTTGAAACCACCAGCAATGTTACTATGGTCAAAGTTGCACCCAAAGTCAGCCCACCTGTCCTTTTAGCACCACCCAAGGATCCAGTCCCCATTGCCCCACGGCCGTCTCAGAAACGAAAGCTAGAAGAGGAGAGTGAGGAAGAAAAGACAGACGAAGAGAGAGACAATGAGATTGAGATGGGTCCTGGACCAGGGAGCACTAACCGCATGGTACCCAAGCTGCCCACAACTCCCATCAACAATAGGCCTCTTGCCACAACAGTGGTGCCACAAAAACAAAACGGGCTCAACTACTGGACCTCCAAAGTCCCCATTAAGATCAACACTCTGTCAAGAGAACAACTGGCTCTTCCCACACACACGCCTCCTCGTACCATCCCTCCGCCTCCCACCCCCAGCATTGCGCCGGTCAGCCCGAATACCCCCAGCTCTGCCAAAGTGGCCAGCCCCTCCACCCCAGCCGTAGCTAAGTCAAGCCCAACAGAAAGCAGCTTTCTGCCCCACTCATCCAGCCGTAGGCCACGCACACACTTGTCCTGCCTACAACTGTCCATTCTGCAGTCCTGTTACGAAACCTGTGCCCACCCTAACGCCATGGAGTGTGAAGCGATTGGCACAGAGCTCAACCTGCCGCTCAAGGTGGTGCAGATCTGGTTCCAAAATACCAGAGCCAAGGAGAAGCGCTGGAGGCTGCAGCAGGAGAAAATGGTAAGCTGGCAAGTCAACTTGCTGTGCAGTATTTCTTACAGTCTTGGGTACAAAATCACATTATTGCATACACATAAAAAAACCCCAAAAAAACCTAATAAAATTCACAGCAAGGAAGGTCACAGAAGAGGAAATTTCAGTGTTTTTTTTTCTTTCAGTGGAATCATGTGGTGGATTGTTTTATAACATTTAACAAATTAAAAAAGTGATTTCAGGCAAATAATACTAATTAATACTAATACTCCAACTAATATTGATTAGTTGGAGTATTAGTATTGTTTAGATTTGACTACTCAAACTCCTTTCTCAAGAACAGTTGTACATATAGCAATTATATAGGGCTTGAATGTTGGTCAGTCATTCAACTGTATTTTATTTAGATGTCTGCCATTAAATGTATTCCCTCTCTCCCTCTCTTGTCTTATCTATTCACCCCACCTTCCCCTTCCCAGTCTCCTCTGGCAGGTGGGAAGGTGGACATGAGCTCAGGGAGCTACCTGCAGTACAACGCTCTCAAAGCCAATCGTCCCATCCTGCCGAAACCTGTTCAGCTGACAGTTACTGAACCTCCAGCATCCCCGATGGCCGGCCAGCCAGTGCCAAAGGAGACCCTGACAGGCCGCTGTGATGCCTGCAATGTGTCCTTTGAATCCCGGGCTGCAGCGAGGGCCCACGTCTTCTCCCCGCGTCATCTGGCAACTCTGAGAACCACTAACTTTGGCCAGCCTACAACGCTTGTCAACAAGAATGGAACCGGTAATGGCGGACCTGGCAGCGTTGTGCCGGGCTCACAGGTCTCCAATTCCACTCCAGTAACCAGTTCTGGTGCTGGTTCTGGAGTGGAGATGGTTATTGAGTCGTCTCCACCGACGGCCACCAGCAACAGTTAAAGACTCAGATCAGGATTGGTCTGCACACTGACTATTGGACCCATTTGGGCTCCTCAGATTTTAATAAACAAATTTGAGCACTAATCATCAAAAGCTAATATTCTTTAGTTTTTGAAGTTGGTTCCCCTTGCACCCGCTTTCCCTTGCTCAACCTTCATTGACTCGAAATCCGTTAATCTGTAGTTCACCTGGATTCCAATGCAACAGCAGACTATTTCCATGCTGCTTCACACTTAATCAGTTGCTGTTTGATAAGTGATGAACACATCTGAAGTCTCCCTCAATCCTCACACTTTATCCAAACACTTTGGTCCTAAGCCTGTGGTTATATATTACCTTACTTCAATGACCTTCCTATAATTTGTAAAGGCACTCAACTTGCCATGCTTGAACTGTCCTACCCTAAAGACTGATGCAAAAGCGTTTCCTCTTTGGAAGTGGCCATCTGACAGGAGGTCCGGAAACACTTTTTGGGATAATAACATAAAATACTCACATTAGTAACTCCCAGTTTGCTCCTGTGGAATTGTTTTTCTCATGCCTTCTTTCACTGTTAGGGCAAAGCTTGCTTGAAGATAATGACTGGACTGGACTGAACCATTGGGAGAGGAAGAACTGGTATTGGTATTGTCACCTTTTTATTTGCTACAGGAGTGTGGTCTGAAGAGTGCTGTGTCCACTCATTTGGGATATAAAAAGAGGTACTTTAGAGAGAATAGGGCTGTTGAATTGTCCCCATTTACATGTTCATAGTTTTCATGACAATCCAAATAGACAGGGCAAAAAGAGAGGCTGAGGAAAGTAGAATCTTGGCATACCGCACTTTGACACATTTTACATTGTTTGAAATGTTTTTAAGCATTCTAATGCAAGTGTCTTTTCATGGAAAGATACATTAACGCATGTTGGATGCCTTAATATAAATCACATGAAATAAATTGATTTTTGCTCGTCTAATTAAACACGATTTAGGTGTGAGCATAATATTGTTCAAGAAGCAGACCTGGGTATATAAATGAAGAAGAGCTCTGTTTCAAAATGCTTTTATATCCACCTTTGGGGGAATTATCTGAATGTCATATTCTGTATTTAGAACATAGCAAATCCTGCCTACAAAGTTGTCAGCCTTATCTTGGCCAAGGACTATAATTCCGAACTATCTTATTTAACACATTTCTTTTGATCCTGTGGATTTCACTTTCCCTCCAAATGGCGTATGACTCATTTTGAAATGCAGCTCTTCAAACCTGCTGGTGGGAAATAAATGTTTTCACCTACTGTAGGTGTGTTTAGAAATATGACAGCCTTAAGAAGAAACCCCACCAGGTATATAAATATAAATTCAAGCCCAGGTGATCCTCGTGTAATGTTAGAGAATTAATTTCATCCTCGCCTGGCACGGAGGGTCAGACCGATTTTTGTAAATTTACGGTTTTCTTTACCATGAATACTGTGCATAAGACAGGACAGTTAAGTACTCGTTTTATTTACGTCAATATTTATACGAATGACAATAGAAGCAATTAAAAACTGGTAACAGATTTTTATTTAGGTCAAAAGCCAAGCCCCTAGAAACATTAAGAGAGCAGGGCTTGAAATGGTTTTTCCCTTACTTTTTTTCCCCCCTCGTTTTGTTCAGTTTTGATACAGAGTTACTAATTCTGGTAATGTATGTGCTGTGAAATGAGATCTAATATCTGGAAACCATGACAAGGGAGAAAGTTGGGTATTACTAGTATCCTTAAGGGACTAATGGATACTCAAATCTTGGAAGCAAATTGGGAAACATTAAATGTGTTGACTGAGAGCTATAATAAGATGGTGCTGTGTTGAAGGACACATAACATACTAAAGATGTTTTCCTTCAATTTAAGTTGTATATTAATGTTACTATTGATAGTTTTAACAAAATGCAAAACTAAAACGTGAACTTTTGTAAAGAAATATATTAAAAATAACTGATATTCCAAAGTAATCCTCCCTTTGCTTTCTGTCATTCAAAAACCAAAAAGCAATCTTGAGGTCGACAGAGAGCAGGAGAGGTAAATGCAAACTGTAAAGGACATCCCACGGCTTGACACTTGCACTAGTCCACAATTTTTGCACAAGCTACAGACATTTCAAATGAACACAGCCATTAACGCAACAGAGTCACTCGGTGTGGTTTTTGAAACGAAGAGGGTAACAATGTCCTTTTCATGAGTAATAATTTGTACTCCTGTTGGAAACTGTATCTTGTGTGTAAAGAAAGGACTGGAGTGCTTTAACTTCAAGACTGGGATTACACACACGCGCACACACACAGACACGGTGTTGCACTGTCCAAACTAGATAGGTTTTTATGGAGATCTGCTTTTTATTCCCCTATGTTTCATTGTCACTTTGATTATCACTATTGTTATAACTGTACTACTACTTATACAATTTATCATTACTACTCATCACTGTTTTTGATTATTATTGATCCATAATGGTTTTAAATGCCACCTCTCTGCTCAAAAACAGTATGGTATTCCTATGAATATTGAACAATAATAGTGGCAGTGTTGTTATGAATTGTTAGATTTTTGATTAAGCTTATTTTTTCCTCCTCACTTGTACCTGCCTTTTTGTGTTTGGTCTCCATTATGCTTTCTTTGATATACAGAAAAAGAAATAAAATCAGTTGAACAACAAAGCATGTCTGTCTGATTCAGCTCTACCTGGGTTTTTTTTTTTGTTTTTTTGTGACACAGGTTTAAATTATTATAAACACGGTATAATCTGAGGTTTTATCTTGAGTGGCATATTTAAACAAAGGTCACTAAGGTCACACTAGGAGAGACAATTTATATGGCCCATTCAAATGTGCCTGGAATTAATTTGCTGAACAATTGGCTTTGCCAGTCTACTTACGAGCCGACTGAGATATGATCGACAGAAGCGTAATCCAATTAAAGGCACACATGCAATTTGGGAACCGGAAAGTCCTGCGCGGTTATCCAATAGGAACGCGGCAGACACCTAGGAGGTTGGTCTAGAATCATCCGTTGACGAATAGGATGCGGAGTTTTACGCCTGCAGTGATACATGACTCCGCCCCCGGCTTCCATTTCTGAACTGAAGGGACGCCGCCGCTCTCGCGTAGAGTCCTCGCCTTTTTTATATACACGTTTAAGTAAATAAACTAGGTTCTCTGTCGTAAATTAGGACTATTGCGTAAAGGTAGTGAGTGAAACAGCAGTCCTTATTAATCGTGGTATGCTGTGTGAGTAGTGGTCTGGACTGTAGCTGGCATTTTATTCCCCATTTTAACTTTACTAAGCGGCGTTTTCCGCCGTTTTTTTTCTTTTCGCCGCCCCGCTCACTCTACCCCCTTGTGTGTGAGTAGGGGCCTGCAACGTTGGTTTGGCCACGAGGCGCGTTGGTACAGTTGGAACAGGGCGATGGCGGAGTTCGGTAACGGACTGGCGGAGGAATCTCTACTAGATTCAGACCCCGGACATCCCGAGCTGGAAGACCCGGGTGTCGGTGACGAAGAACCGGGGTTAGAAGAGGGAGAGGCCGCAATTGAAGACCCGGTAAGTGAAGGGCATTGTTTCAACTGTTAAAGCCCACATGAATACCAAGACACGTTATAGCCGAATCGGAATAGTTGGTGAAAGCGGGCAACGAATTAGATTAAATTTTTTTCCTACAAATCTTAGGTCACATGCCGTGTGCGTTACTGCTATCGCCAGGTCGATATTAACCGCCATTGTGGTTCACGCAGTGCAGTAGAAATGGGTGGTGACATGCGTGATGTCGGCAGCCATCTTGGCGCAACAGCGGCGCCAGTTTCTCTGCGCCAGGGAGCAGTTCGAGCCGTTGGGGGGGGAATCCTCGTCGCAAAAAAATGCGAGACGGAGATGCAGGAGACAGTTAGGGGCGAGGGTAGGACAGGCCTCCGCCATTAGCCGCCGCTGTGCGAGTCTACCCGCTTTAGAAGGCGACCTGCTTACGGTAAATACATTTTTTTAAATCACATTTACCTTCACCATTATGCTTGCTGCTGCTGCTGCATTTCAAGCACCGGTAGGTGCACATGCAAATGACCGAGCGTCGGCAGGCTAACATTAGCTTATCGCAAGCAGCAGCATCAACTGCTGCAGCTAGGATGAACAGAGACCTGTCAACCGCAATTACTAGTCACGAGAAAAAATGCGGACTTTGTCTCTTAAGCTGTTGGTGCTAACTACTATTAGCTTGCTGAATACATTTACTACAATGCGATAACTGGATTGTGACTGGCTAGCAAGCTAGCTGCTCTTAACAAAGCTAGGGTGGAGATGGCAGACGTGCACCTGACCATCTTTGTCATTTATTTTGGACGACGGTCTGTATCGCGCCTCAGTGGGACAAAATGATTTGTGATATCCTGCATTGTTTTTTGAGATAAATAATCAGTGTTGGTCGACCTAATTTTAATTTTAACACCACCTGCACACAGCTGCATTTTCCCTGGTAACGTTTATGCAGCATGTCCAGGTGGGTTTTGAGGTTGTAGTACTGTCTGTCTGGCAGTGAGAGCATACAACGCAGAAGCAGGGGGTTGCGGTATTTGAGGGGCTGGGTTTGCATCCTTCTATGTTTTTGCTAGGGCAAGGAGAATGAGGGAAGGGAGGGGAGTGAAAGAGCTTGCACTGAATATGCGACAAAAAATGGAAGCTACAACGTGTCAGTGTCGGATGGCTTATTTCAGCAGTCTTGCCGTGAATGTGGATTCGCTTGCATTATGATGCATGTAGCTCAAGGATGTTGACATTTGATGTGTCAGATTATCAGGCACATGGACACAATGGGGCTGAGAGAAATGATGGTGCCATCATGGTGCATGCGAGCGATGTGTCACAGTGCAGTTTTACTCTCCTCTGGTGAGAAGACCTGGATTTAATATGGTCTCTCTGTGTCAGTGCACCCGGTTGTACAAAGAGCCTTTACATTACAAATCCCGTCAGCACAGGCAATAGCCCTGGATGGAGCTGGAATGACTCCCACTGTGCTGCAGTGCACCACTGTCAGACAGGAGGGTCCACTCCCACGTGAGGACACAGCCATCTCTGTGTTCACCATAAGAATATTTAATTTTTTGGCACTGATTGATTTGTGGGTTTCAGTTTTTTCTTTCAGACCACAGAGCTGATCATTATCACTGCCCCTAATAAATGTCCAACTGTTTCCAGAACAGCTCTCGATGGAATTCAGGTTGTATTAAAGCTGCAATAAATATTTTTATTGATTGGCATACACATTATTTATTGATATGTTCAGTGTCAAAATAAAAGTAATGGCAAACGTCTGACATCAGGCGCATCAGCCCAAAGTGATGTCAGCCAGAACTGTTGTATTTATAACCGAGAAATAAGCACATACTTTGTGCATTTGTGTTCTAGATGTATGTATTGTTACATCGTAAACAACTTAAACAATGAATGTTGTGTGATATTTGTATTGATCACGGTTGTCTGTGTTCTATCATTTTAATGCTGTCTGTGAACACTGGCTTTATATTCATTGAAAAGTGAAAGGAAACATGAAAACTGAGCGCGTCTGACTGATTCATCGAGATTTGTTGTGTCTACTATGTTTTCAATGCTAATCAAGTGTATCCTGGCCTGATGTGGCACTTTCAAGCTGTATGAGGCTGGTACTGCCAAATGTAGGCTGGATGGTAGAAAACACTGTGAAAAGGTGGGGGTGAGAGGCGTTGCAACTATAGTCGAGGTGCAGGACCAGTCAGACAGAACATTTTTAGATGGGAGTATTCCCAAAGTGATGATATATATATATTTATTTTAACTGAACAGAAACAGCACACAGACAGTCTTCTTTTTTAGATTGACACCATGTTATGACAGCACCATCTTCCCTGGCAGTTGTCAGTGAGGTTGTCAAAAGGGTGTTATGGCAATATAAGTTCATGATTACATTTTAATAAATTGATCAGGATTTGATAGCACAACAGCCATCAACACTGTGTGAATATGTTTCTTGTTTCTTGTGCTAATGATGGACCGACGGCTCTAAAGGACTTTGTCTCTGTGTTGCAGGAGCTGGAGGCAATCAAAGCCCGGGTGAGAGAGATGGAGGAAGAGGCAGAGAAGCTGAAGGAGCTACAGAACGAGGTGGAGAAACAGATGAATCTCAGCCCCCCACCAGGTACGTTTTGTTAAGAGGAAAATCTTACACATTAAGTGAACTACTGCAACCACCTTCAATCAGTGACCTCAAACTAACAGTACATTGTACATTAAAATGAGTTCAGATTAGCTATTAGTTAGTGTGGTGAATGAATTATTATTAAATAATTATAAAACCATCCACGTCCGTGTGTGCTGGTGTATCAAATAGTCGCTTTAAAATTGAGTAAAAGTCGTGTAATTCTATAGTTTGGTGTGCATTAGTTTAAAAATCATGTTTGTGTTCTGGCTGCTCATTCAATTGAATACAACTATGGAGTAATAGCATAGCTGCAAGATACCGCAGCGGGTAATTGGAAGCTTGTTTTAGATTCTTACATTAATAAAGGTCTGTTACTTAATGGTCAATCTCCAAATCAAGTTGTTTATTCTTGGACAGATTTAATTTAGACTGGAATGTTCAGCTAAACTTAAAGTAGTGGTTTATGGAAGAAACACAGTGATGGTGAAAGAAACAGTTATGCAGGAAGTTAGAATTTGATTTATCAGCCTGTTTAAGTTCAGCTAATACAAAAAAGCCAACCCCCCTCTGCCCTGACCTCAAACGGGAAAGTTAATGTTTCCTTCAGACCTCCACATGCTACACCATTCTTCCATTCCTGTCACTTGATGGACTTGCCAGGTGTAGACACGATTTCAGAACACATGACATAGTTTAAACTGCTTTGAATATTTTGGTTTTAGCTAGAATATTTATTTGCTCATGTAGATTTGTTTTCTCTCCCCTCTCCCCTGTGCAGTCGGCCCCGTCATCATGTCCATCGAGGAAAAGATGGAAGCAGATGGCAGATCGATTTATGTCGGAAATGTGAGTTACCGTCTTATTGTCGTCTCATACAGAGAGATGCTATTTTGGCCCCAGTCTTGTTTCCTGTTGCAACTTTTCAGATGATGTCACGGAAAATTGATCAAATTCATTAAGAGGAAGGGCCCACAATAACCCACCCTCTTTAGACTTTTCAAGGTTTTATTGGTTTGAAAGTCTGAACAGTTTTATTTTATTTATTTTTTTGAGCCTGTAGATTGGTATCAGCTCTGTGCATTTGGACACTGAAGCTTCCATTTTCTTATTAGCAAAACATCAAGCTCTGAATGAACATGGCGACTGAATGAAAAGCAATTCTCAAATCCTGAAACAAATGTTTGATTGGATTTAGTTTGTGGTCACTCCAGGACTTTAAGTATTCAGAACATCTTTCAAGATACTGTAGATGAGCTTTATATTTTCATGACTCTTCAGCTCTGTTATTACTATGCTGTGGTCTTCCTGGGAAGTGAGTCACAAATGCATCATTTTGTTATGCTAAACATAGCATGTAGTGTGATGACCACAGAGCTAATGATGAACACAGAATCATCTCCCACATTCTCAGCCATGGAGCCCTGTTGCTTCCTCAGAGTTGCCTTTTGGTAGCCTCCCACACAGTTTCCCTTCTCACACAGACACTCTTTTAGGTCAGGTTACTATAGAACGAATCAAACCATGTACCAGATTCATTTTTAGGATTAAAGGATCAGTTTGCTCTATTTGTTTTCATTTTTTTAAGGCATAATTTAACTAACCAGCAGTTTGACTGTACAGTTGCATGTATAATTAACCCTGAAATCACATGTCCCTCCTTGATTGCCCAGAAGTCATCTCACTCTATTTACTGTCTGACTCACTGACTATATAAAGATTGATGACATGACGGCTCCCTAAAAGTGAAGCCAAAACCTCTCGATCGCTCCCCTGCTGACTGGCTGCAGTATCATAAACCCCGCCCCCTCCAGGTTTAAAAAGTCAAAGTACATGTCAGATACATTTTTGACAAACCAAAGATGGTTTCTGTCATTTTAGGCATTTATCACACTAGTGTATGTTCAAGTATTCATTTTTGCTATAAAAAGCGGGTGTCATGTCATGATTGATTCAGTCAGCAGGTCCTCGATACCGCTGCTCCATCCCTGATCACGACTGAGTCCAAACAGCAGCCATATCTGAGATGTTTGGCCGTGTGGAGACGTGTTATGCATCTTTAGATGCAGTCTATGGTCTGACTCATAAAAACGCAGCACGCACCTTTAATAATAAATGGGGCAAATGTTTAATATTTGGGGTTGTTTTGTTTTTTTAAGTGTTGCTGATGCAGCTCTCGTGATGTCTAACCGTCTATATCATCTGTTCCTCCAGGTGGACTACGGTGCCACGGCAGAAGAGCTCGAGGCTCATTTTCATGGCTGCGGTTCAGTAAACAGAGTCACCATCCTATGTGACAAATACACAGGGCATCCCAAGGGGTAATAAACATCATTATACTGTACCTTTTTACTATGCAGTGGATGAATCAGTGGATGGGGGCTTATCACAGTGTTGTGTGGCAGATATACCAAAGTCACACAGTGTTGGCAGAGGAATAAGACAATATCACAGTGTGGGTGGACATTTTTAACAATCATCCATACAAATGAGGTGTCACTAGAGCTGGATGGTTGAATATAAAGAATATAAAGCTGGGGCTGACCAGTAATGCTCGCTCCAGACCAGATTTGGACCACTCACACATTTTAGAGTTCTGGTTGCACTTTTCTTGTGTTTTTTTTAAATAAAATAAGCATTAAGTGTCTGTTTCTATCAGCCTACAGTGTTCTGTATAGGTAAATGAAAGTCTCATTAAATCCCACCAGAATTTAAGTTCAAAACTATGTAGATTTTTCTGATCCTCTTAAAATACATTAAATCAAGACACTGGTGCTGTCATCTTGCATGCTGCTGCCCATTGTTTCCATTTTCGTTTATTACAATCAAATAATTGTTTTCCTTTTTGTCTTCAGGTTTGCCTATATTGAGTTTGCAGACAAAGAGTCTGTTAGGACAGCCATGGCTTTGGACGAGTCCCTGTTCAGAGGAAGGCAGATAAAGGTAAGATTTTCCTCCGGTGTAGCTGAGCCTTTACGTTTTATTAAACTGTAGTTAACAGTGAAATCGGTTGATTGCTGCATAATGTTGTTGTATATCAGAATGAAAAGAACAGTGGCGCTATTGTGAGAGGAAATCAGAAACGGGCAACATAACTGTCGTGTTTTCTTAACAAGAAGCAAAAAACCCTTGTTAGAAACTGTGGCTTCATTGTTATGGATTATCAAGCTCAGAATAATTGACAAAATGAACTGAATGGAACCAAATAACCACAGTGACTACGACAACAACGCACTTGGAGAATAGGTACTGTTGGCTAAATTTAGCTGATCCTGATGCTTGGAGTGACGGTGGCAGAAACTTCTTTGGTAACTCTGACAGTTCTGGGTAAATTTGGTGTGTTTGGCCTCCTTTGTGCTTCTAGAAATGTTTATAAAGTCTAACCTTCATTCTTGTTGCTTTACACAAACAATAGAGCAGGTTTCCAACCAGACTAGTTAATTAGTTAAAATAATTATTTGTTCTTGTCTGGTTAAAGTGCCAATATTGACACTGGCTGCTGTACAGGTGGATTTGAATGAAAAGGTTTATACTTTTTTCACAGTGGGACATGATTGGAACCCCTGCTATAAAATCTATTTCAGCTTCTGTGGCTGATTTTTATATTTCAAATTAAAAAAAAAAAAAAAAAGAAAGGGAAAAAAAGAGCACCACAAGACTGGATGTTAGTTTATGTCTCGCTTCTCGCTCCTCAGGTGGGCGCTAAGAGAACAAACAGACCAGGCATCAGCACCACAGACCGCGGCTTTCCACGGGCTCGGTTCCGGTCACGGGGAGGAAGCTTCTCATCACGTGCACGCTACTACAGCGGCTACACACCACCCAGAGGCAGAGGACGGGCCTTCAGGTGAGCTGACGCCGAGACGCCTCACTTCAGACACCGTGGGAGAACACAGCATCTGCATGCACTGCACCTCACTCACTGTTTGCACTGAGAGGAAAGGAAAGGACAAACAAAGCAGACCGCCATGACCAGAATTAGCAGCTGGAGTTAAAGATTTACACAGACCTGCATCATCATGCTGAATTTTATCGGTATTTGTTGTACAGACGAGGGATTCATCAAAGGAGGAAACAAGGATTGGACTGTTGATCAACTCTTCCACTGCAAATTAGAATAATGTCTGTTTTGGCCCTCAGTTATAGTTTAGTGTCCTCATATTTTACCACATGAAGAACAAATGGCAGCTTAAATATTATGTCTCTAGGTCCTGCATAGTTAGATTATACCATCTCACAAAAAAACAGAATCTCCAGCAACAAGCCTGTGCAGTGCTTTTTGATTAGTGGCAAACATTTTATTTTTAGCCAACAGACTGATTGAGGACAGCTCAGTTACCCACTGGATGACATTTGTCACTTTGTTGTCCTGGTTTGGTTTTCCACTCCAGACATAATTGGGTAAACAGTGTGTTGTAGGATAGTTGGGGTTTTTTTGTTTGATTTTTGTCATATTAAAAGGACTGGATAGAGGGCAAGAAAGTTTTAAGAATAAGTTTAAAATGGAGACGTGGAAGTAGAAAATTCCTTCAAGATTGGGTAGAATAGAGAAGGTAAGTACAGAAAGGCACTGAGGAATAGTTAACATTTCTAAAGGTCTTCATACATTCATTCATTCACGTTACAACTTAAATCTTGTTTCATCATAATATTGACTTTATCAAGAGCTAGAGATTATATTTGGACACATTAATAGAAACACGGGAGCACAAACGTGTGTGGGTCGTTGTGGGTCTGAGGGGCTCATCGCACGCCACATCACAACATAACCATTTCAATGGATGCAAACAGACTCAGCGCACATCAGTTTGTTCTTCCCAGGCATGTTTGGGTTTGTGCCAGTGCAATCTCCTGCAAGCTGACCATAGCAGAAAGTTATCTGGTGCAAACTCTGATGGCTGCACTTAATGTTTTGATTGGGATGTCATTTGTAATCGGTGCATCTATGGGCAGGACAGAGTGCAACCTATTTTACTTAACGGAGAGCTTTTGGCTGTGTGATCAGCACAGTGACCTGTAGCATAGCTTCACTCGACCGCAGCGTTGTAGCAGTTGTGTTTGACGCTCCGTCTCATCAGTATTGGATTCAAAACCTGTCGGAGCTGGAAATCACGGTGACGCTTGTGGTGTCTTTGTTTTGTTTTATATAGACCTGTTAAACAGTCATTACCGTGATCCATGTCGGACAACAGAACAAGCCTGGCGTTGATCAGAGTGTTGTGCACTGGGATTCTGGTGGCTTTCTACCTTCAGTGTTTTGATGGTCTCTGCAGTGAGGTCCTGTGAGTCTTTTCAGTCTGGTTTCTACTGCAAGGCCACTGCAAACGTTACCTGTTTGCACAATGTTATTTAAACACTTGGCAGTTAACTTGAGCTGCAGTTTCTATAAATGAGATGCGGCATAAATAATCTGAGGTTGTTTTCAGCATCAAGAAAAAAAAAAATGAATCTACTGTTTATATAAACCGATAAACTGTGACGAGCCCTTGTTGGCAGTGAGAAATCAAGGCTACAAAGAATCTCACTGGAAACTCCAAATAAGCTCCACTGAGCTCTATCTGTGGAGCCATCTTGTTTTTTTTCTGTTGAGACTGAAAAGGGAGGTGTGGTGCCAAACGCGTTGATCAGCATGCCAACCCCTGCCCCCCCCCCACACACACACACACACACACACACACACACACACACACACACACACACACACAGCTTTGAGACAGAGAGATTCTGATTTGATCGTCCCTGCAAAGCATCTGGAAGCTTCAGGTCCTGGCTGTTGCTTATTACTTAATATTCAACATAAAACACTTTCCAAAAGAAAGATGCTGCGGCAGCTAAAAACCTCCATGCAGCGGTCTTTATTTCAATGATTTAACAGTTTGCCAAGTTCTTCTGACAGGCCCCTATTTTGTCAGTTTTATCCTGCGAGTTTCTCTCGTTTCATTTTGCCCGTGCTCTTGATTCAAGTATTTGTGCGGCGAATTCCCATGTCAGCAGGGCTGCCTTTAAATAACCACAAGAACAGGTTACATCTCTGTTCATTCCTTTGTGAGAGAAAGTGTCTGAAACTCAAGGTCAGAATCTCTCTAATCACTCTGTGTGCTTACCCCAGCCACTCCCACACATACCAAGAAACCCTAACCCTGCCAGTTTACTCACTGGGATTTGGCCCGAGCTGCAGGACAAGGCACACAAAGGCTCGGGTAGAAGCTGAGGGCTTTTTAATGTTAAAGTCTCCAGAAGCTGAAAGTACTGATAATGAGTAATTAATCAGCTGAAAGCATTTGACTTTAAAGGCTTAATCTTTTGGTTTCTATGTATGGCATATATTCAGTGATATTTAGTTATGTGGCGATAATGAAAGAAACATTTGACATCCCGTCCCAGTACAGTAACCTCAAAGGACTGGGCAAAAAACACATAAATTATCAGTTATAGTTTTGAATATCGTGCAGGCAGTCTGATTGAACTTGGCAGTTCCAAGGTCATGAAATGTTTGTTTGTTGTTGCCAATCGTAATTTGACTGCAAAGACTGCACTCATACTCACCATAGAAAACTCCCTCAAGGGTATTACTGATAACTGCATAGTGTATCTTCCTTAATATGCATCGGTTAATATGTAATAATCACCCGCAGAGAATAGCATGCAGAGAAGCACAGAGTTGTTCCACTTGAACTGGCCTTGATCATTTCTCGCAGAGGAGAGCAGAAAGGGCTGTTCGGTTGCTACATCAGGAATTCATCACTATGCTACTCTAAGACCGTGCTGCAGTTGAACAGAATCGGGTTCAGATCTGAAACACATGACACTTTTTTTTTTTTTTTTTTTTTTCACTGGTGCCTTGTCTTGTTGTGGGAACACAGGAAAAACACATGGTGAGTTCAAAATCTTTGCACTGACCCATTGTGTGCTTGGGAAGATTTCACAGCGCCTGGCTACGTTCCTACACTCACAGTCCAAGAGAGATGTTTCATTAATGTATCCTAAGTGTCAAATTGGCTCTGTTTGCAAGATTCAACAAGGCTGCGGCAAGTGTCGTCTGTGCAGGCTGATGTAGAGCTGCATCTGCCAGAATTTAATGGTACTGAAGGACAACACAGCGAGCACCTTTTTTAAATCCTTGTACCCTGTTGTAACGAGCAGTTTCTCTGACGTTACATCCATTAACATTGTTTTGTCAACTTCCCAAGTGGGCACGGTGAAAAGCAAAGATTTTGACGTGAGCCAGAAGTCACATACTGTCCTCGTGATGTGGAAGAACCATGTTGGTTTTTCTGTGCTTTTTGTAGAGTGTAAAGTGCTTGCATGTAAAGGACCCCAGCCCCCACCCCCTCCTCCATATATATACACACACACAGACACGCTCTCCAACTCAGATTCACCTTTACAGCGTTCACTCCCAGAAACGAGGGTTCATTACTGCAGCCTGACCTCAGCATCTAGCCTAACGACCACTGGTTTCACTCCCAGTGTGACATTTTTTTTGTGTTTTGTTGCCACTGAATGATGTGTGTGTGTGTGTGTGTGTGTGTGTGTGTGTGAGACGGAGGAGAGGATGTGTGGAACGTTTGCCCCTGTCTGGCTTTTGTGTATGTGTCAGGCAGTGTTTCGAGTGTATAATAATGATGCAGTTGTGAGTCTTGTCCCCCAAATTGTTGTGTGTGTGTGTGTGTGTGTGTGTGTGTGTGTGTGTGTGTGTGTGTGTGTGTATATATGTATGTGCACTGTGTCTTGCTGGGGGTATATGTGTGGTGCTGTTTGTCCTCAAGGTCTTTCCCCACAGTGACCCCAGAGGCGGCTCTCGAAGAGAGAGACAGAGAGAGAGAGAAAGAGGGAGAGAGAGTGCCTTTGCTGTCCCCTCACACCCACACACTAATCATTACTCTACTATCTGGAAATTAAACACTTTTCTTCTCTTGACAAAGCTGCTTTCAGCTTCTTTCAGCACTTTCCAGATTGATTTTTGTTGCAACGCAAACACCTTGTAAGATTCAAAGGCACAATACCGTTAAGATGGTATGTCTATCTAGTGATTTGTGAACATTCTGTCATTCATTTTTGATATCTATAAATATATTTCTTCCCCCTTCAGTTTACTTCTTGGACTGAAAATTTCAGCAGACCCTTTTCTGTGCCCACAATCACACACATACACATATCTATTACATTATTATATCACACCAGGAAATTGGTGTCCGTCTTCTTAAGCCAACCAGAAAAAAACTCACCCTCTTTTTCTCTCTCTTTTCCAGGGGCCGAGGGCGAACAACATCGTGGTATTCCCCTTACTAAACACCCCCCTCCCCTCCCTACCCAACACTCCCTTACTATCATCCCTCTCCCCCTCTCTGTTCCCATTTAAAAGAAAAAAAATTAAAAAAACACACACAATGAGAAAAAAAAAAGTCCTCCCCCTCTCCCCAACAATAAAAGAAGAGAACCCCAGAAGAGAGAAAAAAAAGACAAAAAAAGGAAAAAAAAAAAAAAACACTTCTCCTGGACAGAGAGACTGACTGGCCGCAGTGTGCGATTGTGTGTGAGCGTGCGTGTGCGGAGGTTGATGCGGTCGCCCCTGGTAAGGTATAAGTTGGCCATTGGGGAGAAAATAACGGTGGCAGATTTCTTTGTTTTTTGTTGGTTTTGAGGGGCGGGATTGTTTGTGGGGGGGGGGGGGGGGGGGGGGGGGGGGGAACAGAAGATGATGGTATCTCAGGCTGCAGATGTGTCTCCTTTGGTCTGGCTGTGACCTTCCTGCTTTTCACACCATCACCAACACAGCCCACCCACTCACCACCCTCCACCAACCACCACCACCACCAAAACAAGAAAAAAAAAAAAGAAAAGAGAAAGAAAAAAAAAGACGTGGGTGGAAACAGCAACAAGAAAAAAAAAAAAACTGTATTCATTTTTGTTTTTGTTTTAATGTATCCGCACATATGTGAAACTTCCACTAGCCAGAGTATTTGTTGTGTTTTAAGTTTGTGGTTTGGAGTATATCATTACCTCCCCTCCCCACCCCTCAACCCCTTCTGTGTCCGCCGTTCTCTGCCCGTCTCACCCCCCTCCCCTCCCTGCATTTTATAACTCATGCTTTTTCCTACTCCCCTACCTCCCTCCCTCCTCCTCTTCTTTGGCTCATCACACCATGGATTGTTTTTCTCTGTCCACTGCTCTCTGGGCAGTGATGGACCTTCAGTGTTCAGTGGGATTGGACATGCATAGATATTTTTTTTTTTTTTTTTTTTTTTCCTTCCCGTGGGCGGGGGGTTGCTCGTGCTGCCTCCCCGCTCCTCGTCCATACCTGTCATCTCCAACTCAGGCATGGCCAAAGCTTCTTTTTTTTTTAAATACTTTTGACAGGCATCAATGTTTTTATTTCGTGCATCCCCCTTCCTCCTCCTCCTCCTCCCCTCTGTGTTTCCCAGTCACCCGTCTCTCCTCCTCCCCTCCCCCCCTCCTCTCTCTGTATATTAGACCACTTCTTGTCGTTTCAGGTTTCAGGACCAGTGGAGGCTGACGACCCCTCCCCAGGTGGCGCCGGCCCCCCCCACTGTCTCCGCAGCGTCTCTCTCTCTCTCTGCTCCCGCTATGCACACTCACCCCATCCTGTCCGTGTGGGGGGGCGGGGGAGGGGGGCAGGGCGACCACAGGCCCGCCGCGGGGGGCATTTACTACAACAGCAAACGCTGATGATGCTTTTAGTCCGTTTCACACTTCAACTCACTCACATACACACACACACACACACACGGACAACACACTCACACACACAGACACCTGTTCAACATACACCACAGCACACTTGCAGTACAGGCGGCACTTAACAGGCAGCCAACCCAACACATGATTTATATACGGAGAGCTGAAGCCAACATAGCTGAGTGGCAGGCAGGCAAGTTTGCGTGAGAGTGAGGAAGGCAGGACCAGAGACGAGGGAGTTTTTTGGGGTGTACAGTGCGGACCTTAAGGCGCCCCCTTTCTCTGACTACGCGCAGTGCAGCCACGGCTTGTCTGAGGAGGGCTGACGAGCTAACGGCATTGATTATTAATTTAATAAATGGAGTGGGCCGGAGCTGTTATTTTAGGGCGGGGGAAGTCAGGGGTGGGGTTTGTGTGGAGACTTTTTCTTTTTTGAAAAGGGGGAGTGGGTTTGAACAAATGTTTTGCTTTTTTTTTTTTATTTTTATTTTTAACCCATGAGTCTGTAATTAGAGAAAAAAAAAATAAAGACATTGTGTAAAAATGAGTCTGCGTCGGTGTGAGTTTGTTCTAAATATTCTGCCCTGACCTGGTTCAGTGATATGACACATAATATCAGGTGGTCTGTCATTTCAGAAATATTAAATGTTAGTGTCAGTCACTGAAAAGCATATTTTTTTATATATATATATATATATATGGCATATTATATAAGGATATTATATATATAGCAGACCAATCTTTAAATTTAGTGTCAGGACAATCTCTTCATGACTTAATTTTAAAGGTGTGACACGACTTGATGGCACATAATGTTGATGATATACTGAACAAACTGCACATGTGCTTGCAGTTGCACGTTAGTGTATTTATAAATGACATTTCAATGAAGGGGAATTAATTCAGGTGGTCGTGATGGTCTGCTCTTCTCACAGTGCTTTGACTTTAAGCTGACACTCCTGACATTAAGCCACCGACATACCAGGACCCTGAAGCCCAAATAGCAAAATAAAAATCAGCCTTTAGTCTTTCTTACTCCTCTTTCCTACTGTGACGTGACAATGTCTTCTGTGCACAAGATCTATAGGAATACATGAACAAATCAAACAAACAGACAGGGTTAACATTTGCATCATACTATATTTAACGTGCTAAAACATTCATTTGCATTGTGGTCAGCTGGCTGGTGTGCCTGCTGAACCAGATCTTACATCAGCATCTGGCAGCTTCTCAAGCAGTTGTATGGAGATCAAACTGAACTGAACTTTGCAAGTCTACCAACAGTTGTAACTGATCATGTCCTGAAATGTCCTCTGCATTATTGTGGCTCTCCTGGCGGAGAGATAGTTACAAGAAGAGGAAATCTTAAAATTCACTCTAAATTCTAGTTTTTGACCTAATTAATGTGTTTGTTACCTCTGATGAGGAGACAATGTGACTGCCCTCTAATGGAGACAAAACACAACATACAAAGGGTCAACAGTAAATGTTTATTTTACAAACTCATCACACACCATGCAGAGAATGCAGGAATTTATGACTGTAGTATAACTGACATATTGGCAATAAAACATCCCAAAACTCTGAAGTACAAACTAAAACAATGATGGTCCTCTTCATGTCGTCAGTCGGTCTTCTTACATCAGTGGACGTCATGTTTCAGGTTTATCTGTGCTTCTTAAAAGCTGCAGAGACGGACATGAAACAGGATTAATGCAGACTCTAGACAACTGATGCTGGAGGAGTTCTTTGGACAATTACACAGAGTTAAAGTATTAAAGGTTACATTTGTACTGTGGTATCTTTGAATGTCCTCACCTTTTCTTTTGGTTTTCTTCTTCATGAGTTTCTTCTTCTTCTTAGGGCGAGGGTTATCCCCATCCTGCGCCAATAAACACAAAGTGTTAAAACCAGCAGCCACATTAAGAACGTGATCTAAATAAGAACAGGCCACAATGCTCCCATTCATACTGGACGGAGATGAGCCTGTTAGCGACATCCTTCTGTGGCTTCTCATGTCCAGTACAAAATCTAAACATAGCACATGGATTTTCCAAGTCCTCTTAAATACATTTAGCTGAATGAGTTTCCACATCTGCAGGCAGTGGAACAGACAATCAGCATGAGGTTGGCCAGTCATTAGTCTAACTCACGAGTACTTTTTATGACAGCAGACGCTGAACTGAGACGGGAAACTGTACGGAGAGGGATGGCATGCCAAACCTGTGTAGGCACAGAGTGAAGCTGTTGCCAACAGCTCTGCCAGCACAGCACCAGACAACTGAGTCACCGAGCTATACAAATGTATGACTACTAAACAGACATGTTGTGTCCCACATTAATTTTGTGCTGGTGGAAGCTCAAGTTGCATAATAGCTGATATAAATAGGTCAGGTCAGGTCAGCCTGTCTGTCTGCTGCTTGTTTAGAGCCTCAAATTCTCCGCACCCACGCTGAAGTGGGGATTTAAATAGATTTTTATACGGCTGGACCAAAAGCAGTGTTTGAATCCAGCTCAGTGAGTGAAACATGACCCCTTCCTGACAGGTCGGTGATGTCACTGCGAGCTCACCTGTCCGCCCTCGCCGCCCGTCAGTGCTGTGATGTCACTGAAGTGTGTGATGCCGCTCAGCTGGCCTGTCATGGACATCATGCCTCTCTTTTTGCTGTTCTTCTGACGTGCGGGCATGTTGAGACGCACCATCATCGACTCCTCATAATTTTTCCTGTCAAGTAAAAACAAAAATTGTCGATGGAAATTCATATCTGTAAAGTTTATCTCATAAAGCATGTTATGGTATATTCAATTACTGGTTAAAATCCCACAAGCCCTACATCCATTCCCACTTTCAGCAGCCTTCGTGCATGTACCTGCTCAAATAAAGTAAACAAGTAAACACCTGTGTAACTCCTCGCGGCTCTCACGGTCGCTTTGGAAGTCTCGTCTGTCCCTGATCTCCTCTGGAGCGTCGCTGTACTGCTGTCTCAGCTCCTGGATCACAGAGCTTCTAAGGGCAGCCCGCCGCTGACGCTCCGCCTGAGCCTTCTTTTTATCTGCTTCTGTCATGTCACCATCTGGAGGGAACGAGTTGAGATGAGAATTTTTGGGGGGGGGTCTTTTTTTTGATGTACAATAACATTAAGGGAAAGCAGCATGGCTAAGTACTTTCTACATTAACAAAAGGACAGCAGCTGCTCAGTGATGTGCTGTTTGCTTCATTCCAAACAATTTAACATCCACAAATATACTCTAAACACTTTAAACAAATGACTAAAGGCAGAATTGTAATTTAAAGTCATTTTACAACAAGCAAAGAAACTTGTTTAATAATAAACAAACATTACCATAATGCACTGCGGCAATCTTTGGCGGTACATATTTCCTGCCACTAGAGTGGGCTGCTTTCTTCTCCGTCTCATTCCCAGCTTCACCTTCAGACTCCTCAGATTCACTCAGCTGGTTGATGAAGCAAATACGGAGAGTCAGTCAGACAGCTACGATGCTGTATCTTCAGTATTTACAATGTTTTTTATCCTTAAATCAATAAAATCAATGCTGGCCAGACTGATTAAATGCTGTGAAGGCATCGTATTCAAGAAACGAGTAATACAATATGTATCAGGCAATTAATAAAGTTAATTTATGATAAACTCAGATAAAAAGAGTGATTCAGGCCTTACTTTGCTGATGAGATTCTCAGGATTAGGACGCAGCTGTAGTGGATCATTTTCAGCTGAAATCAACAAAGCAGAAGACGTTTTTTTACTGAAGCCAGCGACACATTGAGGGTGAAAACATTTGCAATCTTGTCCCTAAATCATGCAGATCATATCTTTCATGCTAAGGCAAGGTTAAAAATCAAATCATTGGTGGATGCATTCATCCATGGGTGCAATCATTCTTACCTAAACTGCCAGTGGCAGCTGTGCGCAGCAGTTTGTCAATCTGGTACTTGAGTTTGTGGTCTAGCGGTCGCATCTTCTCCAGGACCTTAAAAACAGGAAGGAAAGTCAGTCAGCTTCATTAAACTAAACTATAAACTGTTTTGTTATTATTAGTGTGTTTCTATAACCATCTCACCGTTCGGATTGTGACCACCCTGTTCAAGGCTTCACTGTCTTTTATTTTGCCTCCTTCCGTTTTGATGCTGATCAGGTGAGTGAGGTCTTGAAGGTAGAAGAGCAGCAGGTGATACCGAAGGTCCAAGAAAGACAAACCCTGCAGGGAGAGAGGACGGACAGAGAGTCAGAGAGGGCTGTCTGTCCAAACCAGACCCGGATTAAATAATATCAGCAAACAATTCCTCAGTTTGTTTTTCGACACAGAGTTTCTTTCACATGAGACATTTTTATTCATTTTAAGGTGTCAGTAACACGCCTCCATAAAATGTAGTTTCAAGTAGCAGATTTTCCTGTAATAGACACAACTTAGTGTGCTTAACAAGCACAATGGACTGTATCCATACGTCAAAACATAGCACGTATAAACACTTTAGACCAGAGGTCTTCAACCTTTTTCAGCCCAAGGACCCCTTGGACGACAGACAAACAGAACAGGGACCCCCACATGTAATTCATTTTTTAAAATCACAAGTCACATTTTAAGCCTGGCCTAAAATAACTTTTATATTTACTTTATACACCTTTTATTTCACCTTATTAACCTATTTATATACTGAGTTATTAGCCTGTGTGTGTTTATGATTGATAAAACGTTCATGCATAATGGAGTAATTTATTTTGTAAATATGCTTTAGACATTCAGCTTAACTTATTAATAAGTTAACGGGGCCAACCTGGGTGGATTTTGCACTTAAGTGGTGAAAATTTGAATGTAATGAAATGACAAAAAGAAGCAGACATGCAGTAAAGCTGGGCTTTGAGGCACCGCCTTACTGTCCAGGACAGCTGTGCTCACCTTTGACGTCCTAAACGCTCCATCTTTGACTTGTGTTAGCAGCTCGCGGACATGACTCGTGACTGAGGCCACCTAAAGAGAGAAGCTGTGGTGAAGACTCAAACCTACACGAGCTGTCTGTGATCAGAGTGACCAATCAACACAAACAGACAGTATCTCTATTATTATTACAACAATAGAAGAGACACGCAGTCTTTACCTGTTCTGTGAGGCTGTTCAGCAGCTGTGCAGCTTTGGGCAAATCACCTTCAATTAAATCCTGTCAGAAAGTAAAGTTCCATGTCACAAACACAGCACACAAACACGTTTATCTACAGTGAGACATGTGTGATGTAGAAAGGCGACTCAAAACTAAGTTAGCAAGTGGCTAACTGGCTAGCTTAAGTCGTTAAAACCAAACCACCACTCGCTTTTATCACTCTCACGTATAAACCACTGTTTTATAATCGACATTAAATCGTCAGAATGGTCTAAAATGTGTACGCACACAGAGAGAAAGATAAAATACGTGTTTTATTAAGTAGCGGCTAGCTGAGCTTCACTCACGTTGTCAACAGGGGCAGCCATTTTGATTTCACTACAGAAGCCGCAGAGGGACACGAGCCACACGCAGCACGGTTTGCGGTGCGCAAATACACCAGAGTAACAATAACAGTTAAGAGAGTGAGTGTCAACAAAGGGCAAGAAACAACGGGGAGCTATTAAATAAAGTGGCTCATGTGTTAGTGAGTTATATAATGTGAGCCACTGATGAAGTTCCCACTCACAGAGTTATTCTTAAAATCTACTGAGAGAGAGAGAGAGAGAGAGAGAGAGAGAGAGGAAGTGATGTGAGATAATCATAAAGGTACCTGTCTGTCTGTCTGTCTTTTTTTCTGTCTGTCTTCTGTGTTTCAGGCCGTTTTCAGTCAGACTGTCAGAGGAACCTGAAGAATATTCAGTGTTTTTGGAGAGCTAAGTCATGGTAAGTCAGATCATAACTTTATATATATTATATTATATTATTATATATATATATTAGACAAATATAACTGTACCACTTTACATAAAGAAACTATCAGAAGAATTAAAAGCAGAGATGGTTTGGTATATTTACAATGGAGTCAATAAGTTTCTCTGAACAGAAAGCAGAGAAGTAAAATAAGGATTTACTTTAAATGTATATTAAAAGAAATTTCAAAAGACACAATAATACTATGAGAAATTCCAAAAGAAAATATATATTTATTTTATATATCTATTTATTTATATATGTTTGTGTGTATGTACTCTAAACTACTTTGCAGTTTAGTTTAGTTAGTTGATTAATCTACTGATTATTTTTTTCTTAATTAATTAGTAAAATATCAGAAAAGAATGAAAAGTGCTATTTACACGTAAAGTTTAGATATTGAAATTTGAATAACTTGTTTTGTCAGACCAGCAGTCAAAAAAACTAAAGACACAAAGTTTACATTTAAGGATCAAGAAAATAAGCAAATATTCACGTCTGTGAAGCTGGAACGAGTTACATTTTTGGCTAACAAAATTACATAAATTATTGTTCATGTTCCAGCTCTAATATGTTGTTATTGTACTCTTGTAAACTGTCACTAGGGTGTTTAATTTAACATTTTATTTTGTTTTTTTTAATTCCAAATACAAAACATACCACTTTAAAAAGTTTGAAGATAACATTTAAGGAAGCTTCTCTTAGACATACAGTGCATTCATTTGTTTACTTAAATTAAATCATATTCATAGAAACCCAATTATCCATTTTTCCACAGATGTCTGGCTTAACTGTCTTCATATTAAAAAGATAAGATAAACTATTTGTAGGCAGTAGTGGAAGAAGTATTGAGATAGTGAAAGCTGACCCTGTCCTGTATTCTTTCTTAAGTAAAGGGTTGAGGTTTTATCAGCGACATGTAGTAGACAAGATGAAACCTTTCAGGAAATTGAAATAGGAAATACTATTTTTGATTATTATTACCACTGCAACACATAGACATACAGTAATATGTTAATACAACAATGTGAATATGTTAATTAATGTTAATGCACATTAGTATATGTTGTTATTTAATACAATTAATCATGTTTTATATGTAAAATCTTAATGAGCAAAGTAACTGCTAACTGCAGTTGTCCGATAAATGTAATAGAGTAAAAAGTACTATATTTATCACCCACATGTAATGACATGAATGAATAAATTAAACAAAAAAAAAAACAAACTTTTTTTTGCTTCTGTACCCTCCAGATGTCTGATTCCAGGGTGTCGTCTGTTATCCAGGAGTGGGCATACTCGAGTCAGGCCCACACCCAAACCCTGAACCCTACCACTTCCAACCATGCAGGGTCAACCAATCAGCTGACACAGATGGACATGATACCGTACAGTCAGTCTCAGGGACTGTTGAGAGGGGGCACTGATGACAGAGTGGCTGAGCAGATGATGGGACTGTCTTACCTGCCGTACACCTCCTCTTCCTGTCTTAGCAACACCTCGAGCACAGGGACCACAAACCACCACCAGAGCCACTCCAACACTCAGCAGGTGTGTGTTTGTGAAATAAATTACTGATTTGTGGATGATAGATTGTTTTCTCCTTCCCCACAACCTAAACACATTTGTGTGTCTGATCTCCAGGACTTCTCTTCTTTCCTGCTGCCATCTCTGCGGGCCCCGGTAAACAAGAGGAGCATCAGCAAGGACAGTGCAGAGTACCGCCTGCGACGCGAGAGGAACAACATCGCTGTGAGAAAGAGCCGGGACAAGGCCCGCAGGAGGATCCTGCTGACCCAGCAGAGGGCCCAGCACCTGCAGGAGGAAAACCAGAAGCTGCAGATGAGGATAGGGCAGCTGACACAGGAGCTGGACACTCTCAAACACATCCTGTCACAGCGGCACCTGCATGGAGCTGAGGAGGGAGTAGCAGGGGAGTCTAATATCTAGAACCACATTTGTACCTGGTATTAACATCTCATCGCTGGCATCAGATTCATTACTAGTATCTAAGCAGGCCTCTAAAGACCCCTTGTTGATTTTTCAAATTTTGTTGAACGGCAACCATTTGTGGAAAAAGTCACATACAGAAGAAGTAGATTTGAAAATGAAGCGTCTTTTAGGGATGTAATGGTGGGTAAAGGATTAAAGGGCTTAGTTATAGTTTCATAATGTAAAATTGTGAAATGAGAGAAAGCAGACACACTGGCACGACTCTAGCTACCAGTGAGGACACTGAGGTCATGTCCTCTGTCTTTTCTGGAGATTTTGGGGGTTCAGAGGGGATTTTACATTCTACAATTGATACAATTTATTTAGCCCTGGAAGCCCTCTGTGTGCATGTTCATCTTACATTGAGAACACCCAAAGTTTGCAGTCATAATGGGTCTTCAAAACAAAAGCAGCTTATCATTTTAGCAGTGGTCCTTAGTTGGCTGAAATGATGACTGTCACTAGCTGTAGCTAGCTAGTGCAAGCTGCTTGGTTGAAAACTTTTTAATGTTTCCAGCTGACTTTTTGTAAACACAAGCAGATGATCCTCAACAAATATCTTTTAGAATACAACTTGTGACAGCACAAAATAATTTGTTAAACTAATGCTTTTGAAAATAATGCAAGATTTCTGCTGTTGGTAGCAAGCCAGTTAGCTAGACATGCTAATGTTTGCAGCACACATTCTTGTGTTTTTGGATGGTAAAGGCTAATAAAAAGACACCACCCTCCAAACTCTTAATACATATATACAGTGTATCGCTATTGCCCTATATGCACCCCTTCAACATGTGCAAAAACAGGCCGGCTGTTTCTAGTTATGTTTGCTAAGCTATGTTTGGTTTAGCAAATGGTTAATTAAATTCCAGTGTATTAGGCTTTAAAATAACATTTCATGGTGAGTAATAAAATGTACAGACATCATGCTGTAACAGTTAACTGAATGAATAAAATGTTTTGAAAAATCCAAACTATTTAAAATTTGAGACCAGATACTATATTTTGTATCAACTGAATTTTCTGGGTGAGAGGGGAGTACCTATAGAAATTGTGTCCACGGTGCTGCACACTGGAGCTTTGAATAGATTAATAAAACACATGAACATTCTGAAAATGGACCTTAAAGTCTCAATTTAAAGTCGAAAGACATGTGGTGGGTTTGAATGTAAAATGCACTTAAATCATCGTATGTTCTGAACAGCTACGTGAGATGGAGAAAAAAAATGATGTATAAAACTGTGTATCTAAAAACTAAAAATGTTGCAGGTGGTTCCAGAAACAAAAAGTACAGAAGACCGAAACCTGCATATACTTAAAATTTAACAAATTCAAATTCAAATTAACTTTCCTGAATGTTCATGACAACATCTTTACATACATGTACAATCCTCACAGACCCCTCAGAAAGAAGCCCCCTCTATGCATTAGACAGATTTGTTATATGATCTGATTTAACACGGGTTGCCAAATCATCTACCTGACACTTCTTGTCATTGTCAGAGATGATTGTAAGTGTTGTTGCCTAACAAGGTTACACCACAACCTGTGGTTTGGAGGGGATTGTAATGGAAATCTAAGTGTCTCTCTCTGTATAATACTCTATCTTTTGTCACTAAACGAGTGTGGGATTACTTGAAATAATGTTGATATACGATATAATCTTTAATGATGTTGAATGTCTTTTATAACTTTATAGTAATACACTGTTAAAGCAAAACTTTGTCAAAAAGAAAAAATCTTAAATAAACAAATAATTGCTTGTGCTTGGATGAAACAGACGTCTTTTATATCTGCCAATTTAAGATCCTGACAACTGGTCCTAATTTAACATAAAAGAGTATCTACTGAACATATTTTAAACATGCCTTTAGATATTCAAGCAGCGTCATTACTTCCTCAAATAGCCTTTACACATGAAAAACCACCAAGCTTTTGATTACAGCCTTTAAACAACACATATTTCTAACACAGAAAACGGTGTGCTATCTACAAGCATCATTATTCTCTGCATCCTTCATCAGGGAACACAGCATGCACCTGCCACATTATTTACCATAAGTCGTCTACCCACAGAAACAGACATCATGCCATGGACCGTTGTGCACCAGCGGTTTCCCTTTGTGGGATGGGCAAGATTTCGACACAGCAGAGGACAGAGATGAGGAGCGTAGAGATAATATCAGTGTTTCGGGCTGCCAGGGCCTTCCTGTGGCTGTGATGGTAGTGAAGGGACATAGAGATAGGAGACAGACAGGAGGGGGTGGGGGAAAGAAGCTAGACATCTTTTTTAAATCTTTGCCCAAAATAATAGTTACAACATTTGGTAACTATTGTGGTAACTTTGGTAAAATATTTTTAACACATAGATAACAGTATGGGATTCATTGCATCAGGTTTCCAAGATCGAGGTTCATACTACTCATCGCTCTTAGTATAATATTCATTTCCCTTTCCATGTCTAGTTTCTTTGTTGATTGTCATGTTAAAAAATATAAGTAAATGACAGCATGTGATCTATTTTATTGCAGGTGTAGCCAAATGACGCAACATTCAAGAAGTTCACTTCTCTTGTACCAACGTTTCTTGTTACACAATGGAAACAGTAAATCAGTAACACCATTACAACTGGCCAAAACTCAACACTTAGGCTGGATTTATTAGAGGCATGAAAGCAAAATTATATTAGTATCATTTTTCGACCTATCCGTTCTCTAAAATTATATTAATATGTAATTTTACAACTCACTAAACCGATCTGATGATAATTACACTAACACTGCTTTAATCAGCACACACACTGTTCACTGTGCAATTTGATTAATCCAACAGGAGCTAAAACTAATCACATCCAGTCACTGAGTTTGAGTGTTTCATTAGATTTTATGACAGAGTGCAGTTCTGCACAGATGATCAGTATCTGTAATATCACAACACTCCACTACAAAAAAAGACTGAAAGGTTGGAGCGTGCAAAATCCAGTGTATGATGTTAGTAAGATGTTGGACAGAGGGTCCATGATTTAAAAGATTGCTACGGTGCCTTATTGAATGAAAGATAGGATAGAACTTTACACTTAAAAATCTAATATTTGACATATAGATCTCTGCAGTTATCTATATACAGTTCTGTATAGAACTGGGCAATACCTTGATTTTGATTTTTTTGACTACATAAATGACTAGAATACAAGAGTAGTGGGAAAAACTACAAACGATAAACAAAGATCATAATAATCTATGGAACTGAACATATGAGCTATACAAAAGTATTTTCTCTTGTTTTTTTACCCACAGAGATCATTGAGTTATAAATGTGGTGTCCAAAAGTGTGAGACCAATCGTCAAGATACTTCTATTTTTGCATTTGTTTTGAATGTAATCATAATTTCTTAACAAATGATAATATCAGATCAGAATTTGAGTGATAAGTTGAAACTTAAGTAAGTTGAAAAATATGCATGAACTTGAGAATATCTTTTGTATGCTCCCCTTTACTTTAACGACAGGACCTCCACAAGGTTGCGACAATGTTCCAAAGAGCCTCTTGCGATGTCACACAGTATTCGGATCTGTCAGTCTTCAAGGGCCCTCATAAATGTTCAATGGAGTTGAGGTCAGGTGACAGTGGAGTCCATGACATTCAGGTCTCCTTGGTCTTCAAGTAATTGTGCAAACCAGAGGGTGTAGCATGTTTCTGAAGAATGGAGTGCTACTTCTCTTTGGTCAGGGTGGAGTCAGTTTGGTCCAGGTGTCAAACCTTAGAGTTGGCAAACCACCTCAAGACTTAAATATTCCACTCACCAGGTTTCACTGTGGGTTTGATATACCGTCTCTCTTCTGTTCGCCTCCTTACATACACTCTTCTGTTACTGCCATAAATCTTGGATTCATGCACTCCAAGTGTTTGGCCTAGTTTCCCCTCCTGAGAAGTGGTTTAGAAACTGCTGCTCGTCCCCTGAGACCACTACAAGACAACCTTTTTTTTGACAGGACATTTGCTGATTGGAGTGTTGCGTTATTTATTTAGAAAATTCTGCATCTGCAAGTTGTTTTTTTATTTCTCAGTGAACTAAGCCAGATGTATTGATGTTCTGATGGTGTGGTCACTCTTGGTCTGTATGATCATACTTTGGATACAACTGCAAAGCATTTTAGAGTCCCATGCACTGCTCCCTAAGAGTCTAGTCATGATTTGACTCCCCTCTTTGCTTAGAATAACAATTTGACTTCTGACACCTTCACTTACTTTCTAAATCCTCAAAGCTTCTGATTATTTCCAGGATATTCCAAGATATTTTCAATGTGGTGTCAGACTTTTGGACTCAACTTTGTATGTTTATATAAGTTTTATTGTTTGCTATGTAGAAAAGGCTAATCATCAAAATAGTTCAAACAAACTAGGAGGTTCTTTTGTACCCTGCTTTCATGATTATTAGATATAATCTACCTGACTTTATCCTCCATATTTATGTAAGCTTTGTGTCATTTTGGTAACAAACACCTCATTTATAAAAGGAGAGTGAAAGTGTAACACAGACTACATGCAGCCTGTCATGTATTGAGCAGCACATAATGACTTCTTGTGTGACTGTGTCTGTCGAAATGTCCCACAGCGTTGTGTGGGGCAATCTGTGGTCCCAGGACTGCAACATCTCTGCAGAGTGAAGAAAGACTGTGTTTCACCTAATCCCTACCAAGTTACTCAACAGCAGCAGACCATATGAACCCCACCACAACTTCACTTGAGCACCAATCTTATGGCTCCTGTTAATAAATGGTATTTTTATAGCAGTAATTGAGCAACTCGTTGGATTTTTGTCTAAAAAATAAAATGACTGAATATTTCGACATATAAACAGAATAATATTTTGTCCAAATATGTGAAAGATAAACTTTTCACCTCTACTTCAGCACTTCCGCCCTCTTCAGTTACTCCAGTTAACAGTACAACTCCGTGGTGAAACGCTTGCCTTTGTTCGCTTTAGGTTTCCACCACACCTTCAAAAACAGTGATGCAGTGATGGTATCAAGATAATATTTTATGGATGATATCTGTTTTGCAAGTTATAAGAATCCAGCCTTCTGATAGCAGTAGATAATTTACCACAAATGTGCATTATCTGCAATATACACATCTTATCTTGGTATTTAGAGGGGAAGTGGCAGCCATCACAGTCATTCTGTGTGGGTGGCACACACACGCTGTCATGACAAGAGACAACAATATGAAATACAAAATGTGAAGTGTGAAAATAAATGGCAGGTATCACCGCTGTCCCACCAAAATAAAAGCACAGAGTCCTTTTGTATGACTGTGGAAAGGACTAAGGGTTAGATTGATGACTATCAACATTCAAACACAGCACATACAGTCTGTGTTGTCTAGTACAGACAAATTCTTCCACTACTGGTCACTGCAACACAAACTGTGTTAGTGCCATCAAGTGTAGCTTAGCTGTCATTACCAAATGTTAAATTGAAACCAGTGGTCTTTGTCCACGAGACAGTTGGGTCTGCTTTGAGCTTGATAACTCGTGAAACCTTTCCTCTCTGATTTTCTCTCCAGGGTACCAGTAAAGTCATGATAAAATAAATAAATAAATAAAAATAGCAACTAAAAAGATGCACATAACCTCTATAGGTTTCTTTTCAACCCTCAAATAATGCTTTTCCATTCTAGGTTTAACACATCATTCACTATTTTTCACCTAATAACATATGTGGAACATAGTGCAGAATTGAATGATGGACGTGTTAAGCTGTGTGAATGCACAGAGTCAGCCTGTTGTTCATGATGAATGATGTAAATAAAATGGACAATGACATCTACAATAAATCTGTCTGGAAATAAAGGAGGGAACAGTGATGTTTTCCAAGCAGACAAAATGTAACTTCTGTCTTCTATAATAGTAATAATAATAACATTAACATGTTGAACAGTTCATGTTCATGACTCAAAACAAGCCCACATCAGCCTGGACAACAGAGGTACAGAGTATTAGACCTGTCTCTGGTGGTGGCGCGTGATTTATGGCTCCACCATGCGGCAGAGAGATACGTGTAAAGATAGTAGACAAAAACAGATGTCTCACTCTAACATTTCTTCTGCAATCCAAATACCATCACTGTATATTTGTGTTATATTCTTGGATAAGAGCAACATTTCCTGTTGTTACTTTAGAAAATGTAACCATGGACAAAACTATTACTGCAAATAGTTCCTCCACCTGAGCACATTTTACTTTACTGCCTTTTAAGTTAATTAATCAGAGATTAACATGACATTAAAGCAAATAAATTATTCCCAAGTTTAAATAATTACAAAATTAAATCATATATACAATTGGAGTTTTTTTTCATACAGCCCTGCTGACCAGGTAAACATTTTTCTTTCTAAACCTCTTCTCTGTCACCTCTACTTTGAACAAAACTAAAATAAAACCAATCCAAAACAAGGTTTCTTAGCAAAAAATACAGCAAAATGCTCAGCCAACAAAAAGTCAGGCAACACACGAAAAGTGTGTGAAAACCTAAACTAAGACATGGTGAATTAACAAACTAACAAGGTGTGATCAGTGGCTCACAGTGTGGGAAATATGAGGCTTTCTGCACAGCGTGAACACTGTGGCCTATCAGTTATCTTCTTCCTGGAAAAACGTCCTAAATAATTTAGATTGAATAATTCACAATAGGTTTCTATTACCATCTAATAATAGCCTTCATATCAAATATAGCCTGACAACACCAGAGGACAGTAACACACTGATGTGTGAGTGCTAACATTTGGAGCAGTTTATGAGATAACACGAGCTACTTGGAAGAGTTTTTAAAAACAGGTTTGACAACTCTTCCAACTTAAGGCGACAGGAAAGGTGTGGTCACAGGTAAAAATGTTTGTATAATAATTCATACGTACAATAATTAAATCTACATGTCACAAATGAACAATTTAACAATTTTTCATCGTTTGGGGACCCTTTTATCTAATGTCATGCTTCAAATCAACAATAATTGTATTCAATATTATAATTAAAATGTTCAGTGCAGGCCTATATCTACAGGTTCAGCTGATATTCTGTGATCCAGTTCAGTACAGTAGTGCTAACCCAAGACTAATCTTTTATTTCATAGTTTTAAGATTTGCTACAGCGTTAATTCCAGATTATTAAAGACATTTTTGATGCTGAAACAGGAGCCTGTTCCTATTAAAATCTCCACAGATTTTCATGCTAAGCTTCCAATTTATTTAACAAATGGTTTATGATTTATTATATTCCTATTCAACTATCCCTCACTGTGGCCCCTTAAAGTTGGAATAAAATATTTTTAGCTCTTCTCATGAAATGATTGTGACATCTTCATAGATAAAGTGTGTCTTCACAAAACTTTATTGATCAGTCTCTTCCAAACACTGTGAAAATGAAACCACAACTTTATGGGCAACAGTCTGGTTGAAAGCTGAGTTGGTTGAGAATGAGAATAATCATTTTACATAGGCTACAACCAAAAAGCATGAAAGACCAGTCAGATATATAGAACATTCCTCTCAGCCATCTGATTTTTATTATGATTTTTTTCCTATTATCTCCATATATTCCTTGGCACGTGCAGAACCTTATATATTTGTATTTTCTTGTACTATGTTTGCCACTATAGGCCTCAATACTAAGGGATATTCCTTGTATATGAAAGCTGTATTTAATCCTGACTCTGACTGTTGCGTGACAGAGTGATGTACCACCTCATCATACACGATCTCTGACCGCAGTGAGACTAGGGGACGTCGCTTTGACGATCTTTGCCGACTCTTCCCGAAGTGTGCCGCCGCCGGTGGAGCAGCTCGCCCCTATAAACAGGCTTCTCTGAATGCAGTTTTCCACCCGCTCTTTGTCCGCGACCGGCCGACTGACGACGCGTTTTCCTTTTAGGATAATGTCGGACACACACATGTCTTATTTAATTATTTTGTGTAATGTCGGCAGGCAGAAACTTGGACTAAACAGTAACGTTAAAAACCAGAGACGGTAGGAGAGAGACACAGAGAGAGAGAGACAGAGAGAGAGAGAGAGAGAGAGAGGAGTCTGTAAGCATCCCCGGCGGGCATCATCTCAAAGTGGCGGAGGGTTAGCTGCTGTGCTCGGGACTAACACGAGTCCAGTGTCCTTGCTTGTGTCACAGGCAGCAGTACAGCACTTCTCCGGGACAGACATGTCTTCTCACATAGCAGACAAAGCAGACTGGCATCGAGGCGCAGAGGAGATACGGTGAATGCGGTGAAACTACTCTCCACTCTCTCACCCCGCAATGTTTTGGATGTTTGACAACGGGCAGTAGGATTTTGGCTCACATTTGACAACATTTTAAAGCGGGTAAGTAACAGCATACATGTGGTTTTAAAGCCAGGCACACGGTGTAACAGCGGCTATGTGTTTGACCAGTCAGCCGGGGCAGGTGTGAGTCTTGTCAGCCCGGCCCAGCTGCTTCACCCCCTTCCCTCCCTCCTTATATTATCATTTTATTCCCCTCACACTGCTGCTCTCTTTATTTCACTGTGTTCACCCAGACCTCTGTGTTACATTCCCTCCACGTCCCTTTCCCACCCCTCTTTTCTTTTTTTTTTACCCCCCTCTCTCGTGTACAAGCTCTTATGTAACCCTGTGGGATTCTTTTTTTTTTTTTTTTTTTGCGAGACTTCCTGGCCCTGTGCAAGGAAAACACAGCAGCAGGCAGGCAGGCAGGCAGGCAGGCAGCAGCACTGGCTGCTAGAGGAGCACCATGTGCACCGACAGAGGAGGCTGCTGAGGAGAGCACAGGCTGTTCACATTCCTGCCCTCAGCTGGGAACACAGCCTGTAGCACAGAGAAGAAAGGACTGGAAAAAAAACATCATGTTACTGTTTTATATCAGGTTATTTGTTTGTTTTTTAACCCACATGAGGATTAAAAGTGCCTGCATTCACTGAAAGCCTTTTATTTTTGTATCAGTTTCCTGTTATTTATACATTTTTTTACAACAGTGTACCCATAAAGGCTACTGACAGCTACACACTTGGTGAATTTGGGACCTAATGACAAAGCCTAATAAAGCTTTGTGTTTGGTCTAGTGTTTTATAAGCAGTGTCGGGCCATTAGGTTAAAATTGGAGCTACAACTAACAATAATATTTTAAAGAATTTTTGGTCTGTAAAATGTCAATAAAAGTGAAAAATGCCCATCACAGTTTCCTTAAACTCAATATGATGTCATCATGTCATATGATGTCTTCAGCTCCAGAACTCAAATATATCCAGTTTACGCTCATTTAAGCAGTCAGTTCTCACATTTAAGTGGCTAAAACCAGCAATTGTTTGATATTTTTTACTTGAAATTGATCAAATTTTTCTGTTGATCTGTTAGAAGACTGAATCTTTTCAGCTCTAGTCTGAATTGGGACACATTTTCTATCCATACACATGAAGTGTACAGCTATTATGTCATAATCCTCGGACTAAATTTACTCTGAGAGTTGCCGCACTTCAACAGGACTCTTCTGTTCCAGTTTGGTGTGCGCGGACAGAGTTAGGTTGATATGGTATGTAAATAATCTGCTCCTGTACGGCACAGCGTGCTTTAGTTCAGTAGGGCTTTCAGGACAGATCTAAAAAAGGGTGTCGTCTCGCTGTGAAATGTGTGTCCCCTGAACAAAATGTTATGTTACTGTGAACTTTCACATTACTCTTCAAATGACATGCAACATGTGGTCCAGCAGGCTATAACCACACACAGGAGCATGTACAACTCACAAGATTTGATGCCAAATTCTTTTCAAAGTAAAGCTTTAAGTATAGCAGGCTCAAAACCAGGAAGCTAAAACAGCTAAATGGAATTCAGCCATCTTTTGTTATTAAACACCAAACACACCTGTGTTTTCCTCCTGTGACGTGTCCAAACGTTACGTCAGTCCTCTATGAAATAATGCTGTGATTCTCCACGTTCTTTCACAGAGCTTTCCCACGTCTCGTCCCCTCTGCCTGGGGACCAACCATCACGATCAACCTCCCCCAACCTCCTCTTTTAACCCCCCGCCCTCAAAGATGACATCCCCGGACTCTCCCCCGCTGGTCTCCCCTTCCCCGTGTCCCGCTCCCCCTCCGTCCCTCCCCTCCTCCCCTGTGCCCTCCTCTCCGGCCCCTTCCTCCTCTTCCTTACCCGCCCCGCCCTCGCTGCCTCCCACGGGGGAGGTGATGGTGCTGGCTCTGGGCAGGAAGAAGCAGAGGGTGCTGATCGCTCTCACCATCCTGCCCAACCTCTTCCTGGCCTTCCTGCTTTCTTCAGACCCCCTCATCACCCTCTCTCCGCCCCACCACTGCCACCTGCCGGGGCCATTGCCCTCGCCTGAGGTGCTGAACGCCTCTCTGCCCTGGGAGAAGGGTGGAAGGCCCGGGGACAGCGGGGGCCTGTCCCAGTGTAAGCAGTATGTCAACAGCAGCACGTCAGCTGTGGTGGACTGCGAGGCCGGCTGGGACTACAACGTGACGGAAGGACTGAGGAACAACATCGTAACAGAGGTAAAGATCCGGCGTGGGATCTCCTAAAGCTCTCTAATTTTGGTTTTCTCATTGTTTCGGCTTTTTTTGTTTATATATGGATTTAGAGTCTTAAAATGCTGAATGCTTTGTTTCTCTTTATATCCTGTATTTATCCACTACAGGGTCTTGCTGAGCATGCAGCCTTCATTTTTTGCTAACCCTGCTAAACTTAAATACAGCTGCACATATTTGTACCTATGAGACAGACAAAAAGTCACCTCCTGGTGTCTTGTAGAGCCTCGGATCCTCCTGGTTTGGCCTTTAATTGACGTTATTTTTAAGTTTTTGTTATGGTTGTGTGGCGACAAGAGTTGTTGTGAAAACTCTTCATTGTTGCTGCTTTCAAGAAAACTCCCAACGTCAGAGATTTAGGAGATCCTAGACACCGTTTTCCAACACAAACCTCCAGGCTGATGCTGTTGTTCCATGCACACCCCAGCTAAACCACAGGACTACTTAGAGTTACACATGATTACATGGAAAAAACAAACAGAGTGTTTACTTTGAGTTCAGCGCCTCTCATGCACTCACTGACTCTCTGTCTGTGTCTGGTTGTAGTTCAAACATCTTTAATTAAATAGATCTAGCAGAAATGCATTTTCACTTTTGTTGAAGTGTCCGAGCATTGTCAGATTTTTATTCCACCATCCTTGATGCACATGAACCCAGTCAGAAATTGAACTGCACCAATTTTATACATCAAAGTCTGTTTACAGGTTTCGTGAAGCACTACTGTGTATTTGAAGTAGTTGTATAAAGCCCTTTGTGTCTCCAGTGGGAGCTGCGCAGCATCTGATGAATTGCCCCGAGCCTGGTTGAGACTACAAGACTACAAATGTGAAAATGAAAAAAAAACAAAAATCTGGCTGCTTGAAAGAAATGAGTTCACCAGACCTCTGTGGCCGCTCCTCATCTCTGCCTGAGGCCACAGGCTGCTAGCTGTCACTAGCATAACACACTTGAATGTTTGACCAGTCAGTTGCCAAGTTGCATTCTGGGTAATGTAGGCACCAGTAGAACACACTATCTCTTGAGTCTGCTGCATCAATGCTGATACTTTAAAAAAAAAAAAAAGTACTTCTATTCAACCACGAGAAGAGGGTGTGTGAGCCAGGTTGGAAAATGTTCGGTGACTCATTCAGAAATGTGTTTTACCCACGTCACTGTGCCAAGCTGAAAGGACGACGAGAGATTTCAGAGATACCTGAGACATGTCTGAAATGTTGTCTTCTGAAATATGTCACTAAGGAAGAACAGTCCATGCTCACAAACAGATAACATGGAGATACAAAGTACCGCGTTGGATATTCTTTTGCCTTCAGAACTTCCTTAATTCTTTGAGGAACAAAGAATTAAGGAAGCTTGTTGGAAAGTTTCCAACAAGCTGTTGGAAACTTTCCTCCGAAACTTTGACACGATCGCATCATCAGTCGCTGCAGATTTGTCGGCTGCACGTCCATGATGCGAGTCTCCTGTTTCACCACGTCCCTGGGGTTTTCTATTGGATTGAGATCTGGTGACTGCGGAAGTCTTTGGAGTACAGTGTAGAAACCAGTCTGAGATGATTTGTGACTTGGCGCATAATATTGCTGGAAGGAGCCATTAAAGATGGCTATACTGTGGTTATAAAGGGATGGACATCAGCTACAACACACAGATAGTCTGTGGCATTGAAACAGTCCTCAGTTGATGGGAACAGGCCCCAAATGTATCAAGAAACCACCAGCCTGAAGCGCTGATACAGGGCAGGATGGATCCATGCTTTCATGTTGTTTTCTGACCCTACCATCTGAATGTCGCAGCAGAGGCTCAATAAGCTATGTAACATTGTCTGATATTCTATTATCCGATTTTGGTGAGCCAGTGGAGCCTCAGTTTCCTGTTTCTTAGCTGGCAGGAGTGCCACCCGGTGTGGTCCTATGCTGCTGTAGCCCATCTGCTTCAAGATTCAACACGCTGGGTGTTCATAGTCGCTCCCCTGCATGTCTCTGTAGTAACAAGTGGTTATTTGTGTTACTGTTGTCTTTCTGTCAGCTCGAACCAGTCTAGCCATTTTCCTCTGACCTCTGCCATCAACAAGGCATTTTCCCACAGGGAACTGCCGCTCACTGGATGTGTTCTCTTTTTCAGACCATTCTCTGTAAACCCTAGAGATGGTTGTGTGTCGAAATCAAATAGAAGAATAAAAAAAAGAATAAAATCCCAGTAGATCAGCAGTTTGTGAAATACTCAAACCAGCCTGTCTGGCACAACAACCATGCCACGTTCAAAGCCACTTAAATCACCTTTCTATCACATTCTGATGCTTTCAACTTCAGCAGATTGTCTTGATGCCTACGTCTACATGGCTAGGGTCATGGTCACACAAGTAAATGCAGGTGAGTGTTTGTAGTCTGTTTTAAGGATCAACAACAACACACACACACACACACACACACACACACACACACACACACACGCGCGCGCACGTATTTACTATCGCTCGAGGCTGCTGTCAAAGTTCACCAATGATGAACTTTGCCCCTTTGCTCGCATCGAATATCACGAATAATTGCCAGTGTTGATTTTGTGTATGTGTGACTGTAGCCTAAACGCACACACGAGTTGCTGATGATTGGCTGATTAGATAATTGTGTTAACGAACAGTTGAACAGGTACACCTAATAAAGTGGCTGCTGAGTGTAGGTAAGTAGCTCCTGGCTCTGTCATGTTCAAAGAATGTGATAATTGCTGCTGCGTTGGAGCATTAATATGTCACTTTGTACACTGCTTGTGGTGGGCTTGACATTTTGACTTGCATGATCCTTTCAGAGCTGGATCTCTTAGTAAAAGCACTGAATTGCTCTTGTTAACGTCTTAAACAGAGCCTAACCGGCTGCTCACAGTTTTCCACTTAGACTGGACGCTCTGTGGCCTCTGTGTCTGTTTGCATTTCTGTGCCTACTGATGTGGGAACCACACCCAGCCCTCCAGTCCGTGGTATTAGGGCAGTTCGCTGGGAATCCACCCACACCACTGCAGCGAGCCGAGGATACATAAATAGTGCCAAGAGGGCCGTTTAGCAGGAGCACGCCTGCAAGTGGATTCCCGAACAGCACGTAGTGTGCCCACAGTCATTCTCACTTTACACACTGAGAGTGACAAGGAGTCTGACATGCTGGACTCTTAAGTTGGATTTAGCTCAGAAAGTATTTTTTTGCTGACGTGACGGTGTCACTCCAGTGCTGCTTTGCTTTGCTGAGCTGGCAGTCTGGGGAGCAGGAAGCAGGAAGGCCTCCGATCGGCTTCTCCTCTGCCACTGATCAATACTGTGTCAATTCATTAGAGGCAAACTCCTCTTAACATCTCTCTGCTGTGGATCTATGAGCTAACGCACAGACTGAGTTACTTTTCCTTCCTGACGTCATTAGGGTTGGGCAGCGTGACGGTAATGTGACAAACCCTCAGTGTTGTCGTTCAGCTACACCAGATTCTCAGTTTCTCAGTGGAGTCAGAAACATAAAAGAGGGGAGATGGTTGCAGGTTTCAGTCCTCCCCTAAAGGCACATACCTGATTAGTGCCTGAGCCTCATTCTCAAAACCAGTTTACAAACTGGTTTGTGTGCATTTTCCTTCCTCCTGTTCAGCATCTAAAGCATTCCACCCGTATGAGCACTATGGGTGGCTACGTTGCCCTTTACCCGACTAGTGTGCACTGTCATGGCTCTGTGCCTCAGCAACAGGACAGCTGATATTATGTGACAGGCTTTTATGTTTCTGCGCACGGGCTCCAATTATTCAAGGCCTTTTTATCACCGGCCCTCTGCTCTCGCTCTCTCCCTCTCTAGATCATTAAAATCATTTTGCTTTCAGCGGGCCAGCAGACAGCGACATTAGCAGAGCTCAGCTGTTAATGCAAATCAGTGGGTCGGCTTAATGTGATTAAAACTCAGATCTGAGAGCTGTTGTTGTTTTTTTGTTTTTTTTTAGCAGATGTGTTGACTTTCCATGTGGATGCAGTACTACAAATATTAACAGTAACACACCCGCTTTCTTCAGATTATCGCAACCACATACACAATAATAAGTGTTGTGCTATGAGTCTAAAGATTCCTGGAGGCTTTATACCGTGTCATTCTCTCAGCCTGTGATCTCCCTTTTGTAATCCAGGTCCGGTTACACCTGGAACACATAATTATTTATCAATCAGCAGAAATCATCCACACGGGGAGGCCACAAAACAGTCAAAGCACACGTGTTGTTACATCAAAGAAGGACCAGAAATTGTATGTGCACTGTAGTTTGGATTCAGTCTGTGTTTAAACATGCATTATAAATAAAACTGTCTTTTTGAATCAAAGTAAGCAATTAATGAAATAAAGTCATTTGCTCAAAGCATGTTTCTTCATGAGTAAGTCAAGCTAACAATCAATGTGAATAGTCAGTGAGCTGAGTTAGACATTTTGGCTCAGGGCTTTAAAACATGCTGAGAATGGGGCGACACATCTCACACACTTGTTAGCAGAGAGTGTCCGCTTGTCTTTTTGTCGTCTTAAGAACATATATCTGAAAAAAAGTCTCAACGGCCAGGTCTAAATTACAATGCGAGTTTACTTTTTTTCAGCCCGACCTTGTCATTTTTGCAGGCAGTAATGTGGAGAAGTTACTGTCTAGAGTTTGGTTGGTTGGATTATTAATTAAACATTAAAAACAACTCCCGAATAATGACTAATAGACCAAACCCTGTTCTTGTTGTCTTTGTTGTTGTCCAGTGGGATCTGGTGTGCGGTCAGTACTGGCTGGTCCCTGTGGAGGAGGTGTGTTTCATTCTGGGCATCCTGACTGGCTGTCTCGGCCTTGGCTATGCTGCTGACAGGTAATACATGCACACACACACACACACACACACACACACACACACACACACACACACACCAGTGCCTCTTATTGGCAGACAGCAGAAGTGGTTGAGACAGTCGAGTGCAGAAAAAAAAAGTTCTGTTAATAGGTTACTGTGTCAGTTTGAAAAGTTTATTTTCTTGTCATGGCATGAATAACCTACTATACTGTATGTGTTATACAGGACACACACACACAGTTAACATGTTCCAATACGACTCAGTCCTCCCGTCTGCAGACATCTGTGCTGTTAAATCACTTTGTTCTTCATTCTGCAGCCCTTACTTTGCAGTTTCACTACCTCACAACCCTCCATACACACACAGACACAGACACAACACTCAGACACAAAACGTAGCCTGGACGTTAATGTTCACGTGAAGTTAGCTGTAGATTTACTATGCCTGCTGCCGGTGCTTCCTCTATCAGTCAGCAGATGGTGGCCTCCAGCCGAAAGAATGAGAGATTTAATATCAAGCGGCCCAAATGTCATTTCATAGCGCTTTCCATCACAGAAAGAAATGCTGCTGTGCAAGAAATACTTTGTAGACACAAACCAAGTAGTACACATAAGCAATGCATGGCATACACGTTTATGTTAGAGAATCTAAGCCTTTTAACATCTGCAAGCTTTATTCAGCAGGATCTCAGGACCTCATGCTCGACAGTCTGCATCGGGCACACCCCAAGCACCTCAGCTAATTGACACAATGGATCCAGCCTGCGTCTGCCGTGTCGTCTGATTGAAAATCACAGAGGGGGAGCTGTAGTTTTGGGGGAGATGCGAGGGAGATAATGCAGATTTAATCAGCTAACAGCCTTCATTAATTTGCTGACCAATTGAGCATGGCATCTGTTTGTTAAGGCTAGTGAATTAATGCTGCCGCCTGGGGAGAGTTCCTTCTTACACAAGAGAAGGGAACAGTGCTAATCTGCAGGTTGGAAACAAAACTGCTGCACACGCAAGCAGCTGAAAATCGTCTCATCATCACATTTAGTGATCAGTTTGTGCTCCAGATTTGAGGTTTCTTAAAGATGCATTTCTTCTGTTGAAAGGTTGATAATATATTAGTTAATATCATGTTTGCAGGTGCTTTGGAAATAATCATAAAATGTTAAACTTGTGTCGGTTTGATCTCTGTTTCCCTGCAGGCTGGGCAGGTCCAAGACTCTGCTGACCTCCCTGACTCTGTCGGTGGTGTTTGGGGTGCTGGTGTGTGTCTCTCCGTACCCCTCCATCTTCATCGTCATGCGTTTCTGTTTGGCTGCAGCTAGTGCGGGAGTATACCTCACTCTGTACATCACTCGTGAGTATTTAGAGTCTACAGACATGCTAGCAGCTCTATCTAGCTAACATGCTTACAGTGAAGCTGTCATTAATCAAGTGTAAAGTTTACCATGTTCAACATCTTAGACTGGCTTGTTAGCATGCCAACATTCACACTAAACAAAAAGATGCATCAAAATATATCTTGTTACAAAATAATACAAAAAATACAAAGTACTGTTGCCAGAAAATATCAAATTAAAATTCACATATTTAGATTTTTGGAAGAAGGTTTATTGAATGCTACTGTATCTAAACAAAATGGTATGTCTTGTATAAATGTAGAAACCTGCTCCATGTCCAATTCAAAGCAATTGTCGCTGAGACACAACCACTTCGGTTAGTAGCCTATTTTGGTGCCTTTAAGAACAACAAACGTTTTAAATATTTCTGGTGTTCACTGCCTCGTGTGCAGATGGAATATTATTCCTGAAAATGAGAACAGTCACAGTACTGAAGAGGGGAGGGTTGTGTTAAATAAAGAAAAAAAAAAAAGAGCTTGATCAGTGGGCACAGCTCCGGAGAAAGCAGCTTCTGGTGTCCTCCAAGGGTCTCTGATTCAGCTCTGCTGTATCCATTTCAAATGAAAAAGTCCTCCTTTCAAATTAAAAGCCTTCTAGCGTTTCATACACGCCCCAGTCACGCACTAGGTTTCGACCTCGTCTTGTTATTAATATTTTATGAATCTTGGACAAAGTATTTTGAAAATACAAAAGTACTGTACCCTAAAGTATCTTTGTACAATTTTCATTTGAATTTTTTCAGCTGTTCAATTATTATATAATTACAAATTATAATATAATTACAAAATACTAAAAAGTAGTAATTGAAATATTGCAAATACAAACACTGCCCATCTCTGGTTCTGCAGGTATTTGGTCATAAACCAAAGTATTGGCTAAATTACCTGATGGTGGTGCTAGAAGAAAGTGAGGGGTCACCAGAGTTTTCAATTAATTCTGAAGGGAACATGAGTGTGTTTATCAGATTTCATCAAACGTTGTTGCGACAGGAGCCTAGAATTAAGATGGAGACAAGTTGACTTAGTTTGTGGTTTAGAGTTATTCATGATGGATTTGCTGTGTTTGTCCGTCAGGTCTGGAGCTGTGTGAACCATCTCTGAGGCTGGTGGGGACCATGCTGGCCGGGCTGATGACTGTAGCCGGAGAGCTGCTGCTGTTGGCCATTGCACTGGGCTGCCAGTCCTGGAGGGGCCTGTTGGGAGCCGGCGCTGCCCCGTTAACACTCTTCCTCAGTTATGGGTACGAGTGTGTTGTCCACATGTGTGATTATTAATTCCTAAGCTTCTTATGTTTCTTTTTTTTAGTTTTTTGATTCTCATTTCAAGGACATTTTTTAGATATTTGTCAACTTTGACAGGCACATGTGATTTATTTTTCTGAGAAACTGCAGGGACAAGAGAATGAAGGAGCCTGACAGTATTCTGATAAAGTGTCCTGATGCCAACTGACTGCTGAAAGCTTTGTTGGATCATATTGATCTCAATGGCCTCATCACACTGAGCCTTTTAGCTCATGTCAGTATGCATCAGGGGTACTTTGTTTAAGGTCCTCGGCCCCTCCAAGACTTCTGTTACAAGATAAGCCTCCGTTGCAGGTTCAAAACCAAATTAACAGAGATTAACAGATGATTACTGGCAATGAATCGCAGGTTTTTAATAAGAACAGAAGAAAGGCTGGATTAAAAATAAGGAATTCTGCTTCTTTGTGACCCACATTGGTTATTTTCCACGCTGAAGGAGCAAATCTGGGTCACAGCAACATAATCTTAATGGATAAAGGTCGGCAAAGATCAAGGAGTGGACTTTTGTCTTTGCTCTCCTGCAGCATTCCTGGGGTTTTTCCAGAGTCTCCTCGCTGGCTCCTCCTGTCAGAGAGATCTGCAGACATGAACTCCTTCACTGAAAGAAGAAACTCCAACAGAGATGTGAGGGACGACGAGAGCTTCACAGGTGTGTGTGCACACACGACAGGTTCTGATTCTCAGAGCTAGAGCTGCTCACGTTTTTTATTTATTTATTTATTTATTTTATCTCTGCTGGGTTGAATGGACGTTCAGTTTATAAAGCTTGCATTATTTATGGTTTATTTATTGCAGTGCATTTCAAAACACGAGTACCTATCACACACTAATACCAAGAGCAGGTAATGATGCTCAGTTTTAATTCATGATTTATTAAAGACACGTGTTTCCCTGCATAAAAAGGAAATCATAATAGAGCATAATGACCTGCAGCTACAGTCTGAGCTGGATATTCACTGGGCTCTGCACCAGTTTCATACATGTAAATGTGTTTGCTTTACTTCCCTTCTCTTTGCCACAAACTGGACTTGCACATTTTGATTCACAAAATGAAATGACGATATAAGTAAATATTTCATGTTTTATAAGCTAGATGTGTTATGCATGAACAAAGACGTAAATATTCATTTGTTTGCCAAAATGTCATTCACAGACAAAGAATCAACATAACCTTTTCTCATACCGTGACTCCTATAAGAGAAAATCAAAGAGATTTATTTGGGATTTAAGCGGCCAACACCAATCGTAGATGATAAATAATGGTAACAATTATGTAATAAACTTTATTTATATAGCACAAACTGCTCTACAAAAAGACAAGAAAATAAATAGTGCAAATACTGCATGAAAATAAATAAATAAATAAATAAATAAATAACAAATAAAAGATTCTTGACCTTGAAATTATAAATAGACAAAAAAAAAAAAAATCCACTTGTCCACTTACTAGATTTCCCACAGAACTTTCAGCAGCATCTCACGACCTTCATCATAAGTTGCCCAGTTGTATACTGCATACCAATTTAATTGATACATTGAATAAAAATTCAGCAGTTAGGGATATTTCACTGGAGGTGTTACAGTGTACAGGTGTGTTATGTGCTTACAACTTCATTATTAATTGTATATATGCCTCTAAATCTGGAGGTGAACAACGTGTTCTTGTAGAATCTATTTAAGCCTGTTACAGCGACAGTATAGTGTCTGATAAACAGCCTCTATTTGACCCAGAGGAACTGTAGCAGCATTGATTTGACTTTGTCCTCCTGTCTCTCCTCCGATTAAAAGAGAGATGACTGAGCTTTTGATTAAAAGAGAAACCAGGTCAGGTCACGTGCTGCTGAACTGTGAATTAAACAGAGAGCCTGTTTTTGTCCTTGTTTGCTTTCTGCAGAGCTGGATTCAGAGCCCGCACCCTCTTCACGCCCCCACCTGTCCTTCCCCGAGCTCTTCCACAGCAGGAACATCTGGAAGAACATGTGTGTGCTCGGCTTCACCTCGTAAGTCATGCCACTTTCCTTGACACTCATTTAGCAACGCTGCAGCTTCGAGTCAGTGCTTTCCGTTTGCGTAGCACTTTATGTACAGTACAGAGCTGCTCGCTGCTGCTGTCTCATATTTCATCAGGATTCTTAATATGTTCTTCCACCTTTCTATTTAGAAACACACGACTGCTTACGCTTTGTTTTTATGTCCTTCTTCCCTCAGATTCATCTCTCACGGCATTAGTCACTGTTATAGCTCTTTCCGAGGTGACGTCAGAGGCACAGCCCCGAGCTTCTATTGGACATACCTGCTGTCTGTGTGTGCAGGGGGTGGCGCCTGGCTGTTGCTCTGGGCGACTGTAGACAGGTGCGGTCGCCGTGGCATTCTGCTCCTCTCCATGACGATGACGGGGCTCGCCTCTTTGATCCTCCTGGGACTCATGGAGTGTAAGCGGGCTTTAGCTGGCAGCAGGATATTTGTTTTCTCAAATAATTCTAGAGTCAGATAAAGAAAGCTATTAATAGTCTCTGCCAACAAGGTGGACACAGCCCCCCCCCACCCCTTCACCTCCATAAATCACCTCCTGTTGTTGGAGAACCATTATGTGAGGCTTGTATTGAGATTAGAGGCCTAGCTTTGTCAAATCCCAACTGGAATGAAGGTAAAAGTTAGTTTATTTGACGTTAAGCTGAGATTTGTGGTCACATTAGATCATATACACACCCCTGACTTCATGTGGGGGCTTCATGCATTATGAAAAGCCAACCAGTCAGCTCTGTGCATGGAAAAGTACGTCCTGGGTGTCTTTTGTCTTTCCACAGCGTGGTGTGGAAAACATACTCACTGTTCCCTCAGTCTCAGTCTCCCCCATGTGGCTGAATGAGAGTATGACACTCAGTTTATGTAGGACACTGCAGTGGCAGCAAAGTCAAAGCTGTGTCAGGTGCTGTGCTTTAATCATGCATCAAAGGCTTAGGGGGCAGTAGCACTGACCTCCACTTAGAGGCCACTCTGCACTCTGTGTCTTTTGTTAAAGGGATAGTTCGAGTTGTATGGTGGGGTCATATGAGGTACTCGTCCATAGTCGGCGTAGATGTTGGACGGCACGCCCCCAGTTTGGAGAAGCATACAGGAATACCAGCAAGGAAGTTAAGCAATGTACCGCTGTGCTCTTAAATGTTTGCTATATTTAGAATATTTTTACCGCTTTCCCTACTGAAGCAGTTGTTCTCTCCAAAGCCACCAGACTTCATCAACAAAAGACGTCATTTTACCTCCTATAACACTGGAGTAACTGGTCCACCACTTCTTTGATCAGCAACAACCAACATATTAAAACGCCTAAGTCACACAATGACACAAACAAACTCAATGATGAAGGCAACAACTCCTCCTGTCCGCTTCTCCAAACTGGGGGCTTGCCAACTCTCGTCTCAGTGTGTAGTATCTCATAAGTATCTCATAAAATCCCACTTCAGACTATCCGTTTTAATGAAAGAAGTCTGGCAAAGTTTAATTGTGAATTGGAAATCAGTTTAAAATGACAGGGCATCATTATATATCATCAGAAAATGAAAACCATTAAGGTAATTCATAATTACTGATGTTTGTTCCTCCTCCCTTTTAGATCTCAGTGAGACGGCCATCACAGTTTTCTCAGTGCTGGGTCTCTTCTCCTCCCAGGCCACCGCCTCCCTCTGCATCCTCTTCACTGCAGAGATCATGCCCACCATTATCAGGTAACGCACCAACACAAACTGAAATAGTTAAAGCAGTCTTTCCCCCCTGAGTTAGTTCCATTAAAAATATACTAAAATTAGAATTATTAATAGTTTCTCCTGTCAGAAAGAGGCTGCTCAGTGTGCCAAAATGAATCAGAACATGTAAAATTCAGTAAATCGTGATGCAGGAGAGAGGACATTTCCATTGATATCTATTAGTAATGAGGGGAAGTTTTCTGATATCAAAAAAAAAATCCTCATTAACTGGCATCACTCTAAACTCACCTGACAGCTTAGCTTATTTTCTTTTGCAAATGAAGGAATAAAAGCATCGATCTGAGGGGGGAATTTTCGTGGCTCTGTCAGGGTAAAAAAAAACAACCCCACAGCAAAAAAGTAAATGAGCACATTTAAAGAAATACGCACACATAAATGTCATATCTGAACTTGTGTTGTACCACAGGGGCAGTGGTGTGGGCACGGTGCTCGCCCTGGGCTGTGTGGGCCGCCTCAGCTCCCCGCTCATGGACCTGAGGAACCACTACGGTTACTTCCTGCACCACGTGGTCTACTCCTCTCTGGCCCTGCTGGCCGTGCTGTCCATCCTGCTGCTGCCCGAGAGCAAGAGGAAGCCGCTTCCCCAGACGCTGGCTGACGGGGAGCAGTACAGACGCCCCCCGCTGGGCAGGAGGAGGAGGGACAATGTGCCGCTGCTGGCCACGCCCAACCCAGAGACCTAAGAGACCCCTTGAAATAAGTGGGCTGGTCTGTGGTCAGATCATTCACTTTGCAGCCAGAACATTTACATCTATCATGTCCATGCAGAGGAGGAGAAAGACAGAGCAATATAGAGAACTGACACTCTAAGCTTCGTAACATATCATCCTCTAGTCATTCCAAACGCAGGCGGTTGGGTTGAGTTGCCATTTTTTCTCCATCATTCTATTTCCTGCCATTCAGATGCGTGTGCATATCTGACACACAGCGTTCACACACACACGCACACACGTAGGGAAGTCTTCATCTTCCATCTCTTCCTGACCAGACGGCGGGTCATCCCCCACCACGTGACACACCAGCATACACTGCTGCACGCGGCCCTCCAGTGTGTCTGTCGTAGAGATGTTAGCTGCTTACTACTGACACGCCAGACCAGATGTGGCGTCGGAGAGTAATCCTTATTATTCCTAGCATTGTCTTAACCTGCGTAGACCTTTTTTTTTTTTTGTCGTGTTTGCTGTGTACGACGACACAATAAGTGCTCGGAGGTTTGCAAAATCAGTTTTGTATACTTTCCCGTGACACTTGTGGTAAAACTCTCCCATCTGGCAGTCCAAACAGGGATCGCCACAGTTTTGGGACATACATTGTAAGACTCGATGGAGTTGTGGGTGTTAAATGCCTTGTAAATACTTGATTAGTTTCTTTAACTTCTTGGGGCATCTGAGTTTTGTTAAAGCAGACCCTGTGGCTGGAAACTGTAGAGTACAGTACGCTATGCAGTGGAGAAGCGGTGCAGAGCACTTTGAAACATTCTTTTTGAAGATGTCTTCAAATTTAAGGGACAGTTTTATGAACATAAATCATCTACTATCAATATTGGGATCAGAGGCTTAAAGACAACACAAAAAGAGGCCTTCAAACAGAAAGGCGTTCATGTTCAAACTGTGTAAATCCGGTTACTGAATCTGGCCTGGAGCCAGCTATATTTATGTCTTATTTATGTTGTTATTAAGCATAATCAGTAAATTATCCAGAGGCCTAGTATTTTTAAATATGAAGCTAAATATTGTTAAATTGGGTTGGCATGGAATAAACTTTCCATTTTCTGATGTCTCTGATCAAATAACAGTGAAGCTGTTAACTGTCACAACATTCCTGCATGTTTGGAAGCACTGAAGGGCTTGTTTTTTCTGTATTTCCTCAGAAGCTTATAGTTACTCAATACCTCTCTAGATGACCAGTTTCAGCTGTAAGAGAATAGACGGGTACAAACAAACTACAGTAGAAGTTATATAACCAGGCACATACTGTATAATTTTTTCAGTCAGGACTTAAATGTGGACGTGAAGAGGTCATCTGTTATTTTGCCTGAATGTGTATTGATGCTGGAAAAAGGGCCCGATGATTAGGCCCCATGAGGTTTGAATGGGAGCTGAAGAGGGCCCCAGAGCTCCAAATGAACCTCCGACTCCTCGAACATGCACCAAGGATATATTTTCTTTGAGTATGTTGGGTGTTTCCATGTTGCATTTGGAAATCATAAGAGAATTACCAAAGCATGTCGGCTTCAGTGCTTGAAAAGCGTGTGTGCTCGGGTAATTCTTATTCTCAAATGGTCGTTGGTGCGTGACGTAAAGAGGAGACGGGAGTTGTTTAATTTGGACTCTGATGTTGACGAGTCATTAAAGAAATTAAGAAGGACACTCACCTTTGACGCTGGTGGCTTCTTCCTCCGTCAGCCTTTGGTAGTTCTTTCCTCTGTATGTTGCACTTATACACTGATGATGATTATTATCACAATGATTAACTTGACTCGAGTAGTATTATGTCTGACAACACTGATGATCTGTTCAATGAGTGTGATGCCGTTAACTCTATAGCCTGATTTAATGTCAAATAAAACTGGTTAAATAAAACAGACACGGGCATTTTTTAAAGAGTTGTTACAGTATGAATCATGTGAACTGCTGCGACTTTGACACGCATGTCTCAACATCACTGACTCAGATTGGAATAATACACCTGAAAATCAGTATTTCCAATTTATTAGTTATAAATGAGGATTTATTTTTAAAGTAAAATTTTACCTTGGAAACAGCAGCTACGTTTATTTACATGCAGTACTGGAAAGTAACCAAGTATAATCACTCAATTTCTGTACTTTACTTGAGTGAGTATTTAATTTGCTAATTAACTTCTACTCCACTACATTTGACACCTTTGGTTACTTTGCAGATTAATAATAAAATATGATTATATTAAAAGCAAGACTTCATTGATTCCTTTGGTTAAATTCATAGCTACCTTACACTGAAGAACATTTTTAGGCCAAAATGCAGGCCTCCATCCATTTGAATTACATTGTTTTAATATAAATGAACTAATGAACCTAACGTGAAGCAAGTAATAAGATTTATGAATTGTAAACTCAATGTGCTTCCACTACACAGTGGCCAGGTTTATGCATTCAATATTAATAAAGCCAATTCAAATTCATAATAAACCAGGTTCATACAATAAACCAAAAAATGATGCATCTTTTGGTTTAAAGTTTATGCTGTAACATTAAAGTTATGAACATAATACATACTGTACATCAATAATTATAATCATTCATTAATATAGATTTATCTTCATTGGGCTATACATATTGGGTTCTTTAAATATATTTTGATGCATTTACTGATTGCAGGACTGCAGCATTAATACTTTTACTTTAGTAAAGGAGTACTTCTTCCACCACTGTCTACATGAGTCAGGTCTGTTATGTTAAATACACAGTTAATACAGAGACCACAATGCCAATGAACAAAAAGCAACCTTTAGGAGGTAACATATCTTAACATAATTAGGAACATGATGTTCTTCAAACAGTGCACAAATAACACACCTTCCCTCCTGAGAACATCTGACACGCATAAACACGACACAATAAGCAGCACTGAAGGTAAATTCAGAAAACTATTAAAACATGAGATACTTGACTTCTTACCTTCAGACACAGAGAGGTTTTCAGACTGCTCCTGGTGTTTCAATATGAAGGAAGACGTACGGAGAGAGAGACAGAGAGCAAAATGTGAGATGGAGTAGGTGAAGATGACTGAACAGCTGAGAATGAATGCAGTCTTTAAGTTTATAGTGGGTTACAACCTAACCACTGGCTTCTTTTACAAACAAAACTGAATAAAATACACATAAAATACATTAATAATGAATAAAATCACAACTTACAACCTTTAGATAGAATCAATGAGAAACGTTAGCCACATTAGTCACATTAGAACTATAAATGTACATTTGTATTTGACCGTGTATGCTTGCAGTAAACACCATAGCAGTGATCACACATGCAGTATATGGGCAGGACATGTGTTGCTATTTAACCCACAGTTCCAAATGTACCTCTCAAGCTGTCCACTTAAATCAAACCAAAGTACATAGTTCGAATGTCAGCAAGTTATCTTTGTTCTCAAGGACAAAAGGAAGGAGACAACAGACAGTAAAAAAGACGAGTCGGGTTACGCCTCATTGTCACAGTGAAGGATGGCAACAGCTACAGTCCACTCAACACTTCTGGACAGGATCAACACGCACTGTGCATCAAGTTCAAGATAATTTGTCATTCTGACTGTAAACAACAGGACAAGACAATAGGGTATAAAAACGACAAAACTTAATATATTGCACATATTATGCTTCATGTTCAATTTCTGTGTTTATGTCCACTGCTGTGAGACAGGTCACAGCAGGGCATTTCTTTATATCTATTGTTGAATTTAATACATTTATCAATTCAGTTAAGTTATTAATTTTTTGTATCTTTATAGAGTTTAGGCTGGGTCAGGAACTGATGTGGACCTGTAAGCCCAGTGAAACATTATGTGTGATATTTAGCAAATACAAATGCTGTAGCTTTGACTAAAACTACATGAATTTAAAAAAAGATGTCTATGTTTTTTTTTAAAATAATAATTGACTTAAATTGTGTCGGGCTGAGCTCTTCAGAGGTCCTGATGACCAGAGAGAGTCTCAGGATTCACAAAGAGCCAGAATTGGATTGACCCATTAAAAGGGGCTGAGGGGAAAATGAGATATGGGCCCCTGTTCACCCTCTTGTTTTTCCACATTTAGTACATATTAGTTAATAATTGTCCTGCAATTTAACACGATGTAAGCACAATATACTTAAATAATAAGGACACGTACATCATCAGGGATAGAGCATCATTAGGGATGCAACCTTGATTAGCCAATTAGTTCAATTACCAAAAACTGTCAGAGGCTTTGGGGCAGTAGTTTGTTTTTTCAGCCTCAGGAGGAGCTGAACTGTGGAAATCTGTTAGAATTTTGACTTGGAACTGAAGAATAATCAAAAAATCAAAAAGTTAAATGAGTTGATACCATTCTAATGATTGCTACATATGAAAATGGTCACCATGTGAGATTGTACAGTGTAAAGGAACAAGACACACTGTGTTTTTAATTAGCTGATTTGAGGTGTTGGTAGCATTGACAGTATAGGGCTCACATTTAGCTACCATTGGACAAAACCAAGCTAGCTGTCCCTATTTCCAGTTTTTATACAAAGCTAAACTCACCAGCTGCTGGTTGTCACCTAATTTATCGAATAGATGTTCTTGTCATCTAGCTTTCCAGATAAACTGAACAAGAATTTTTGTTTTATGTCACAAAAGGATTGATAAAGTGACCTCTAATCAAATTTATCTAAACTCTGGGACAGCAAAGTTAAGAAAATGGACTAAAGTGTGTTTATCATTTATGTGAATAACAAACCTACCCATCCCAAGTCAACTGCAGCCTGCTGTTTAACATACAGTGTTCCTGTCTTGTCATGTGTAAGACTCACTGCAGAGAGGCAAGCAGACAGCTGAGACCTGGACCCAGACATCACTGGAAGTTGAACTCCTTTCTAAGGAGGTCACAGCTAATCGTGAGGTGTGAATTTGCGACATCCAAAGAGGTTCTCAAGTGGCGTGTTAAGGTCCTGCAAAGGAATGAAAACTAATCTTACTGTTAACCCAGTTAGCACCTTGTAATTTGTCACTTTCCTTGGACAGTAAAAACTGACAGGTATCTTAACCCTCAAGAAAGGTGACACTGGAAGGGTGAAGAGGATCAAAACCTTTTGACTCGACAGTTTGTCAAACCTCTGGGCCCCTTTCAGTCAGTGTACATGGTCTCTGTTTGATGGATCTGTTTGAGTCTTGTTTATTTTATACGTTTGCTTAATATTTTTATTATAATAATTAATAAATTATTCCAATTGTTCCATTTTTTTTATTTTAAAGTTATCATACAGTACACTGACCACCTTATCTGTGAAAACTGTGTTGTTTTAGTGAGTTAATGAAATAACATATTTCTTATTGACTGGTGTCATTGATGATCTAGAATAAATGTTTTATGTATTATAACCATCTTCCAGCCATTTTTTAATAAAAAAAAGGATAACTCTTGGTTGGCACTGGTTCATACACTACCTTCATAGGTTGGAGGCTCCTCCATGTACAGCCTTTAAGTGTTTATTTATGTCCACTGAGACCTACACAAATATAAAGCACCTGTCATGGTATAACGAGAGGGCAAGGTCTGGCCGTCAAACCAACCTCACAAGTCTCAGAAAGAATCCAAGAAGTATTTCACAGGTTTATCTTTGTTCTCAAGGATAAAGAGAAGGAACAGTTGACAAGACAGGCCAGAGATATAGCTGTTACTCTCACTGGTGACAATGGCACATTGTGACCTTGCCTTCGTCATCAGGAGACAGGTGAATGAGCTTAAGTCACATGAATGAAAGAGGGATGTGTGCACAGTTTTCAAGAATGTAGTCAACAGAAAAAAAGTTGAACACTGTCACTTAAATTTTGATGCAAACTAATCAGAATTGACAAGTCAGTGGCTACAACAATGTTCCTATAAGGCCATAAAAGTAATAGAATGGGGTGGGCTAAAATAGAACAAAGGTTCTGAAATGTACAATTGTTGACCTAGTGTCATCACACCAGCAGCTTCTCCTTATTGGGAACGTGAGAACAAATGGTTACGAGCCTTAAAAGTCAAAGAGGTAAACACCTTGAGCCTAAATATCTAGATCATCTGATGTAGGATCTGAATAATTAATTTCTCTGCCTTTTACGGTTGGACTGCACCCTTTAAAAAGAAGACTGGAGGCAAGAGGCAAGTTACCAGACAGCCTGAGGGTGAGTATTATGGAAGAGGATTGTATTCTTTGTGACATCTTTCTGGTTTAACTGTAAATATTTATCATTATTAAGGTGTTAGAAAGTTTCTAATTGACATTTCTTTTGTATAATTTGAAACAGATCATCTATAAAAATCATCTTGCCAAAGGGGTGAAAACACAGGTACGCCACTACGAATCTGATCTGAAATCTTCATTATTATTGAAATTGAAGCACTAACAATGATTTGTGTAATTTGTTCCAGTGTTCCGTGTTCAATGTAATGAATAAATCTGGTTCTATACACATGTAACGTCTATGTGAAGTCATCTTTTGTACTGCACAGGCTCCAAGATGAGCAGCGATTCTGTTATGGCGGAGTTTGGATCCGCCGCTTCCTTCTTGAGAAAATCAGAGAAGGAGCGTCTGGAGGCCCAGACTCGACCCTTTGACATAAAGAGGGAGTGTTTTGTGCCAGACCCTGAGGTGGAGTATGTTAAAGCCACAGTCCAAACCAGAGACGGCGACAAAGTCACCGTTGAAACTGAGTTTGGAAAAGTAAGTATGTCAGATATTAATACTGACGAATGGAGATGGTGAAAGTGGTTAAGGCACAGCAGTCAAACTTAAACCTTGATGAATTTTACATTATAACAACATAAATTAAGATGTTTTCATTGACATTTTCATGTAATTTCAGACTGTGACCCATAAGGAGGCTGATATCCACCCTCAGAACCCGCCAAAGTTTGATAAAATTGAGGACATGGCGATGTTCACCTTCCTCCATGAACCTGCTGTGCTGTTTAACCTCAAAGAGCGTTATGCAGCATGGATGATCTACGTGAGTAATCACCTCACATATCTACTGATCTTTCCACTGTGTGAAACCTCCAGTCCAATTAAAAATAGACTTATGTCAAGTATGTTTGTCCACAGACCTACTCAGGACTGTTCTGTGTGACTGTCAACCCCTACAAGTGGCTGCCAGTGTACGATCAGGCAGTGGTCAATGCCTACAGAGGAAAGAAGAAAACTGAAGCTCCTCCTCACATCTACTCCATTTCTGACAATGCCTACCAGTACATGCTGGCAGGTATGTTCAGTTCTTTGTACACGTCATCTTTAACGCAGCACTTTGTAATCTCTGACACCGTCCAAACATAGAAAAAAGTCCTAACACTGAACATTGTCTTAAATCTTACAGACAGAGAAAACCAGTCTGTTCTTATCACGTAAGTAATTCATAAAGTCATATCTGAATCCAATTTGAAGAGCAGTTTGTCTTCATGGCGTGTTCAGTTCACATGTTTGTTTTCCTTCGCAGTGGAGAATCTGGTGCAGGAAAGACTGTGAACACCAAGAGAGTCATCCAGTACTTTGCCAGCATTGCAGCTGTTTCTGGAAAGAAGGATGCTGCTCAGGAGAAAAAGGTTGGTTTTAAACACTTTGGTTATGAGTATATTATCACATTTATAATAAAGAAAAATTAGGTTTTGACTTTTGTGGCCTAAATTGTGGCAACCATTAAACCTGCAGGGCACCCTGGAAGATCAAATCATCCAGGCCAATCCTGCTCTGGAGGCCTTTGGAAACGCCAAGACTATCCGAAATGACAACTCCTCCAGATTTGTAAGTCTGACTTCATGTGCAGATATGACATATGTGTTATGATGACAACATTTAAATGACATTTTCTCATTATAGGGTAAATTCATTCGAATCCATTTTGGAGTCAGTGGGAAATTGTCTTCAGCTGATATTGAAACTTGTAAGTGCACAGTACATTATTTAGTAAAAGAGTTCTCATAGGTTTGGAATGTACCTTAACACCAATATGTTATATGTTGTCAGATCTGCTGGAGAAATCTCGTGTCACCTATCAGCTTAAGGCTGAGAGAGACTACCACATCTTCTACCAGATTCTGTCTCAACAGAAACCAGAACTTCTGGGTGAGAATTCATTTGTTGAAAGCAAATTACTCATGAATCATACATTATAACAAAATTTCTTTTTTTATTATTTCAGAGATGCTGCTTATTACAAACAACCCCTATGACTATGCATACATCTCCCAAGGAGAGATCAGTGTCGCATCAATAAATGATTCTGAAGAGTTAATGGCCACTGATGTAAGTGCTGTGCTATATTTATCAAACACTGAGGTGGCCTACCACATTGCATTGAATTCAATTTGTCATTATAATGTACAACTTTTTATGTTAAAGGAAGCTTTTGATGTCCTGGGCTTCACCCAAGAGGAGAAAAACAGCATCTACAAGCTGACCGGAGCCATCATGCACTTTGGCAACATGAAGTTCAAGCAGAAGCAAAGAGAGGAGCAAGCAGAAGCTGACGGCACTGAAGGTAAATGCAGCTTCCAAAAAAACCACTGCAAAAACTGTACAATTTATTGAAGCTTTATCATAAATAAATGATACAATTTCACTGTTGCAGATGTGGACAAGGTTGCATATCTGATGGGCTTGAACTCTGCTGATATGCTGAAAGGTCTGTGCCACCCAAGGGTCAAAGTCGGAAATGAGTGGGTCACCAAAGGTCAGAATGTTCAGCAAGTGAGTCTCCACACAAGGATCTACTGGCAAATAATACATATAATCTTCATAAGTATGATATTTTCAGTGTATATTCTTCCATGTAGTCTGCCATGTTTCTTCAATATGCTTGGAAGGGGAAGTATTCATTTGGTTGCAATCTGCAACATCACCACTAGATGGCACAAAATCCCCACACACTGGTCATTTAGATAGATACTGTAGATAGATAGATAGATTACTTTATTCATCCCCGAAGGGAAATTAGGTAAGTGTTAATTTAACTGTACATAATATCATTTTAAAACGAAAAATTCTTTGTTTTTATTAATAATACCAGGTGTACTACTCAATTGGTGCGCTGGCCAAGTCAGTGTATGAGAAAATGTTCTTGTGGATGGTGGTGAGAATTAACCAATCTCTGGATACCAAGCAACCTAGACAGTACTTCATCGGCGTGCTGGACATTGCTGGATTTGAGATCTTTGATGTGAGTATTAAAAAGGTTTTATGAACCTGTGCCTATAAAATATACTTTCTCTAACTCCTCTCTTTGGATACTCTTCCTAGTTCAACACCTTTGAGCAACTGTGCATCAACTATACTAATGAGAAGCTGCAGCAGTTCTTCAACCACCACATGTTTGTGCTGGAACAAGAAGAGTACAAGAAAGAGGGCATCATTTGGGAGTTCATTGACTTTGGCATGGACTTGGCAGCCTGCATTGAACTCATTGAGAAGGTTAGTCCAGAGTAAAATTTGATTTCAGAATTAATGTAACAAATGTAAGCTTTTTGTGACAGATTTACATTCAATTAATTCAACTAATTTCCTTCCTTCAGCCCATGGGCATCATGTCCATCCTTGAAGAGGAGTGCATGTTCCCCAAAGCCAGCGACGCAACATTTAAAGCCAAACTATATGACAACCATCTGGGTAAAAGTTCCAACTTCCAAAAGCCAAGGGTCGTTAAGGGGAAACCAGAGGCTCATTTCTCCCTGGTTCACTATGCTGGTACTGTTGATTACAACATCGGCAACTGGCTTGTGAAGAACAAGGACCCACTGAATGAGACTGTGGTGGGACTCTTCCAGAAGTCCGCCCTTAAAGTGTTGTCAAATCTTTTCATTGGCTACGCTGGAGCAGATTCAGGCAAATTTTTTCTCATATTCTTGTAATATTATAACATTACCTTAAAACTTCTTGACACATCTGGACATGGCAATGTTAATAATGAATTCTGAACATTTTATATAGCCCAGGACGCAGGAGGCAAGGGAGGAAAGGGAGGAAAGAAGAAAGGTTCTTCCTTCCAGACTGTGTCTGCACTGCACAGGGTAAAATATGTCTATATTTTGGTGTATGTCCTAAGTTTGGTACATGGAACCTCTTCATATTTTTTGTCATTTACAGGAGAACTTGAACAAACTGATGACCAACCTCAGGTCTACTCACCCCCACTTTGTACGTTGCATCATCCCCAATGAGACTAAGACTCCCGGTGCAATGGAGAATCCTCTAGTCATGCACCAGTTGCGCTGTAATGGTGTGCTGGAGGGCATCAGGATCTGCAGGAAGGGATTCCCCAACAGGATCCAGTATGGAGACTTCAAACAAAGGTACTAAAAATGCAAAAGTAAGAAAAAATCTTTCAACATCTACAATACAATTATCAAAATATTATTATGCTTTGTGTATATTTGTCCTTATTTCAGATACCGTATCCTGAACCCTAATGCTATCCCTGAGGGACAATTCATTGACAACAAGAAAGCAGCAGAAAAACTACTGGGCTCTCTGGACATCGACCATGAGCAATATAAACTGGGACACACAAAGGTAAAGCACAGATTTAAGTTTTTAAAAAATCACAGTTACTTCTTTAAAGGCAGTTAGATGAATTATTTCTGCATCTTTACTAGGTGTTCTTCAAAGCTGGTCTGCTGGGTGTTCTTGAGGAGATGAGAGATGATCGTCTTGCTCTCATCATCACTGGAATTCAAGCGAGAGCCAGAGGACTTCTTGCCAGGATTGAGTTCCAGAAAATTGTTGAGCGCAGGTACTTTTAACATTCTTGATAAACAGTCCTATGAGGCTGTACTTAGACACAGCAGTGTTTTGAATTAAAATTCCAATACCAATGCTAACATGTTGATAGTTAGCAGGTATGATCTTTACCATATTCAACATCTTAGTTTAATATTTTAGAACATTAATATTTGCAACTTAGCAATAAACAAAAAATAGTGATTGAAGTTTTATTGAAATATCACCTGACGATGGTGACTGGTGATCCCTTGACTTTTCATCTATGTGATTACAATTTATCTTCTGTTGACCACGAATGTCTGTGCGAGTTTCATGACATGACACAATGTTTGTCTGGTCTGAGCAACAGACTGACATTGCCATCTTTAGAGCCATGCTGCAAACTGCTGCTAAAAAAGAAAAGGTACTGGAAAGGTATAGAAAAATGGATTCAAGCTTACTGATTTTATCCACAGGGATGCCTTACTGGTGATCCAATGGAACGTCCGTGCCTTCATGGGTGTCAAGAATTGGCCCTGGATGAAGATGTACTTCAAGATCAAACCTCTGCTGAAATCAGCTGAGACCGAGAAGGAGATGGCAAACATGAAAGAGGAGTTCACAAAGCTGAAAGAGGCTTATGCTAAATCTGAAGCACGCAAGAAAGAGCTGGAGGAAAAAATGGTCACCCTTCTCCAAGAAAAGAATGACCTACAGCTCCAAGTCCAATCTGTAAGATCAGTCATTCATTGTACATAAAACGTGCACAGATTTATACTAACAGGTCATTAATTACAATATTGGTTTGGGCAGGAACAAGACAATCTTACAGATGCTGAAGAGCGCTGTGAGGGTCTCATCAAGAGTAAGATCCAGCTTGAGGCCAAAGCCAAAGAGCTGACAGAGAGGCTGGAAGATGAAGAGGAGATGAATGCAGAGCTGACTGCCAAGAAGAGGAAGCTGGAGGACGAGTGTTCAGAACTCAAGAAGGACATTGATGATCTGGAGCTGACTCTGGCTAAAGTAGAAAAGGAAAAGCATGCCACTGAGAACAAGGTAACAAAGTACTTTGACTAGCACTGACAGAATATATTTTCAATCCTTTGAGGTGTTCTAACTAGATAATAATTTAGGTTAAAAACCTGACTGAGGAGATGGCATCTTTGGATGAAATTATTGCTAAGCTGACCAAAGAGAAGAAAGCTCTTCAGGAGGCTCATCAGCAAACGCTGGATGACCTGCAGAGTGAGGAAGACAAAGTCAACACTCTGACCAAGGCCAAAGTCAAACTGGAGCAGCAAGTTGATGATGTGAGTACAACTTTATATACACTACTTTCATTAGAATACAGACTTAATAACTCTATTGGATATTATGTAATACATTTATTTTTCTATGCTTTGAAATAGCTGGAAGGTTCTCTCGAACAAGAGAAGAAGGTCAGGATGGATCTTGAGAGAGCAAAGAGAAAGCTGGAAGGAGATCTGAAGTTGAGCCAGGAGAGCCTAATGGACCTGGAGAACGACAAGCAGCAACTTGAAGAGAAGCTGAAGAAGTAAATTTCCTCTCTCAATTAAGTATTTCAGAAATTGTGGCAATATTTGATGAGTTTTCATTCAGTAGTGTGCCCTCTATATACCATAACCTGATAATAAGGGTGGGAAGTGGATGGATGGATGTGTAGCAGGTCTGTGCCACATCATGCCTCATTGTAACCATAGTTTATTTGTCACAACCACAATATTTCCCCCACCTTAACCATGGAATAGCTGCCATGTGCAGAAACAGAAGAGAGCAAGAATGCCACTGAACGTAATGTGGAGTTTTGTAGATTTTTTCATGTCTCTTGATAGAGATACCCAAACAAAGTAAAGAAAAATCTCACTTTAACAGCTTACTGAAGATATACTTTTCCCTCAACAGAAAAGACTTTGAGATCAGCCAGCTTCTAAGCAAGATTGAGGATGAACAAGCCCTGGCAGCCCAACTTCAGAAGAAACTTAAGGAGTTACAGGTCAGCTGACATTGACATAGCCTTCATTTGCTAATTTAAATGATTGTCCTGCTTTTCACTTGCCATTCATAATGGGAACTCTACATCCTAGGCCAGAATTGAAGAGCTGGAGGAAGAACTGGAGGCAGAGCGAGCTGCCCGAGCCAAAGTGGAGAAACAGCGGGCTGACTTGGCCAGAGAGCTTGAGGAGATCAGTGAGAGGCTGGAGGAGGCCGGAGGAGCCACTGCTGCCCAGATTGAGATGAACAAGAAGAGAGAGGCTGAGTTTCAGAAGATGCGCAGAGACCTTGAAGAGGCCACTCTGCAGCATGAAGCCACTGCTGCTACTTTGAGAAAGAAGAATGCAGACAGTGTGGCTGATCTGGGAGAGCAGATTGACAACCTGCAAAGAGTCAAACAGAAACTGGAGAAAGAAAAGAGCGAGCTCAGACTGGAGCTGGATGATGTGGTCTCCAACATGGAGCAAATTATCAAATCCAAAGTGAGTACAAACAAAACCAGTCTCCACTGAGGAATAGTTTGACATTTTGCAAACATATTTGCCAAAAGTTAGATGGTGATTGGTTGGTTGATTGGGTTGGGTAGCTTAGCACAAATACTGGGACATGTATGTAGCTATTGTTACCTTTGGGCAGAGCTTTGTGCTAAGCTAAGCGAAGCTAACTGGCTGCTGACAATAGCTTTATATTTAGCTGCTGCTTTTGCCAAGAAATAGTTACAGCATGCAACTCAAAATTCTTATATATCTGTTTGTATACAGAATTAACAAACAAGATACATTGTGTTCATTAGTGAGCCTTAGAGATACTGTTAGACAGATTTTAACTTTGAACAGAGAACTATTAGTGTGTTTTATGAGATGTCATACAATGTGTTTATTAAGTAATATACAGACAATAATACTTAAGTTGCATAAGTCTGCAATTTACATATTAATATGAAAACTATTTAACTCAGGCCAACCTGGAGAAAATGTGCCGCACACTGGAGGATCAAATGACTGAATACAAGACGAAAGCAGAGGAAGGCCAGCGTTCCATCAATGATTTCACAATGCAAAAAGCAAAGCTTCACACAGAAAATGGTAATACACACATATGTACACACATATAGTTTAATATACATTTTTTGTTTAGAATAACATTATGTTTAGAAAATAAAGAAAGGAGCACATTTCTTTTACGTTTCTAATATTATAGGCTGCAAACTGAAATGTAACTTAACACCAACTGCAGCTTGATATGACTTACGAACATTTTTTCTTACAGGTGAGCTTGCCAGGCAGCTGGAGGAGAAGGACTCCTTGGTCTCTCAGCTGACCAGAGGGAAGCAGTCCTTCACTCAGCAGATTGAAGACCTCAAGAGACAACTAGAAGAAGAAGTCAAGGTATCTCAAACTAGTGTGAATGCAGTAGACATAAATCAATTTGACAGGAAGTTGATTACTGTTTATATTATTATATTACAGGCCAAGAATGCACTTGCCCATGCAGTGCAGTCTGCACGCCATGACTGTGACTTGTTGAGGGAGCAGTTTGAGGAGGAGCAGGAGGCCAAAGCTGAGCTCCAACGCAGCATGTCCAAGGCCAACTCTGAGGTGGCTCAGTGGAGAACCAAGTATGAAACTGATGCCATCCAAAGGACTGAGGAGCTGGAAGAAGCAAAGTAAGAACAGCTGACTCATCTTCAACAGCCCAAATATGATTTTGAGAAAGACTGAGAATTATTGCAATGTGTCTTTGTCAAACAGGAAGAAATTGGCACAGCGCCTGCAGGATGCAGAAGAAGCTGTGGAAGCAGTTAATGCGAAATGTTCCTCCCTGGAGAAAACCAAACACAGGCTTCAGGGGGAGATTGAAGATCTGATGGTGGATGTGGAGAGATCGAATGCTGCTGCTGCGGCTCTGGACAAGAAACAAAGAAACTTTGACAAGGTAAAAGGAAAAAATTTGTTTCGGAAAGTATGAATGTAATGTACTCTAACAATGAATATCATTAAACCAGGTCCTTGCTGAGTGGAAGCAGAAGTATGAAGAGTCCCAGACTGAGCTAGAAAGTGCCCAGAAAGAAGCTCGTTCTCTCAGCACTGAGCTTTTCAAACTAAAGAACTCTTATGAAGAATCACTCGATCATCTGGAGACCATGAAACGAGAAAACAAGAATCTCCAAGGTCTGGGAATGACTTGTAAATTTACTGATCTTGATATATCCATTATGGGGCTAAGCTATAAGAATCATACAGAATAATGTGTATAATGTTCTTCTGATGACAGAGGAAATTTCTGACCTGACTGAGCAACTTGGTGAGGGAGGAAAGAGCATTCATGAGCTGGAGAAGATCCGTAAGCAGCTGGAGCAGGAAAAGGCTGAGATACAATCTGCTCTGGAGGAAGCTGAGGTGAAAGTTCATAAGTATATCTTGTTACAGCTTTCTTCTTATTCTTAAAGAAAATGCAGATTAATAGTAGACACTCTCCTTACAGGGTTCTCTTGAGCATGAAGAGGGCAAGATCCTGCGAACCCAACTTGAGTTCAATCAGGTGAAGGCTGACATCGAGCGGAAGCTGGCAGAGAAGGACGAGGAGGTGGAGCAGGCCAAGCGTAACCATCAGAGAGTGGTGGACACTCTGCAGAGCTCCCTGGAGGCTGAGACTCGCAGCAGAAATGAGGCTCTCAGGGTGAAGAAGAAGATGGAGGGAGATCTCAATGAGATGGAGATCCAGCTGAGCCAGGCCAACAGGCAGGCAGCAGAGGCTCAGAAGCAGCTCAAGGGAGTTCATGCTCATCTTAAGGTAAGGTCCATAAGTCCTGTCAATGATGGGAATCTGTTTGTTGATTGTCTACTTTGTCCTTTTAATCAGAGACAGAATGTTATTGTCGTTCTTGACAGGACTCACAGCTGCAGCTGGATGATACCCTACGTGCCAATGATGATCTGAAGGAGAACATTGCCATTGTGGAGAGACGTAACAACTTGCTGCAGTCTGAACTTGATGAGCTGAGGTCTGTGGTGGAGCAGACCGAGAGAGGTCGCAAACTAGCAGAGCAGGAACTGCTGGATGTCAGTGAGAGAGTTCAGCTGCTGCACTCTCAGGTATGTCCAAATCTGTAATCACTATAAACTATAATAATATGCCAATATGCCAAAGTTATTCATGTCTCTACAACTGTTTACTGGTAATCAATTCTGTGCAGAACACCAGTCTGCTGAACCAGAAGAAGAAGCTGGAGGGAGACACGGCCCACCTTCAGAATGAGGTGGAGGAGGCAGTGCAGGAGTGCAGAAATGCTGAGGAGAAGGCGAAGAAGGCCATTACGGATGCTGCCATGATGGCAGAGGAACTGAAGAAGGAGCAGGACACTAGCGCTCACCTGGAGCGCATGAAGAAAAACATGGAACAAACCATCAAAGACCTGCAGCACCGTCTGGATGAAGCTGAGCAAATAGCCATGAAAGGTGGCAAGAAGCAGGTCCAGAAACTGGAGGCCAGGGTGAGTGACACTGATTTGTTCAGATGTGGACAAGTTGATCGACTTCTGTGACACTGGTGTTGCCTTCATAGGTGAGGGAACTGGAAGCTGAGGTGGAAGCTGAGCAAAGGAAGGGCGGTGACTCTGTTAAAGGAGTTCGTAAATATGAGAGACGCGTCAAGGAGCTTACCTATCAGGTATGTTGTGATTATATACTATAAGCTACTTCAATCCATTCATATTCATTCTCTGTGTCAGTTGTGAAATGCATGACTTTGCTTATTGAACCCTGTAAAGACTGAAGAGGACCGGAAGAATCTGGCCCGTCTGCAGGATCTGGTAGACAAACTGCAACTCAAGGTCAAATCTTATAAGAGGGCTGCAGAGGAGGCTGTAAGTACAGGTGTATTCTGATATTACAGGTTGATATTTTGCTTCAGCATTCTTTAAATACTTAACACAAGCCAATGATGTAACAGGAGGAACAAGCTAACGGCAATCTGACCAAGCTCCGTAAACTGCAACATGAACTGGATGAGGCGGAGGAGAGGGCTGACATTGCTGAGTCGCAGGTCAACAAGATGAGAGCCAAAAGCCGTGATGCTGGATCCAAGGTCAGTGACAAAATAGTGTCATATATATAGACATATTTCTACTGATGATCAAAACAAAATGGACACTCTGTATTATAGTATACAGTCTATGGCTTCATCGTGCAGTATATTTTTTGCAGACGTAGAAATACTGTTTATAAAATGATTGCACACCTAATTATTATCATTCATTGTATCACCCACAGAAGGGACATGATGGGGAGTGAAGCTCTCAGCTGGAACCTTCAAAGACTCTGCATTGAAATGCCTTAAAACTATAACTAAGCAAAATAAAGACTAATGCATATCTATACTTCTCTGTTGTGTTCTGTCCTTTCCATTTACACATTTACATGGTTTTGTTAAAGGTTTTCATTGATTTTAGTGCTTCGAGGTATGAACAAAAAGACACAACGAGGAGTGTTCATGTTCCTACTTTATACACTTCAAACTTTCAGTGGATTTTCTTTATTTTTATTATTTTCTACATTGTAGATCAACACTGAATACATCATAGTTTTATTTTAGATATTTCTTTGATGACAACTTTGCATACATGGAATGGGAGTTCCCATGCTGAGCACTTTTTACAGCACCTTTTACTTCACTCTGCAGTCCAACTCATCCCCAAATATCTCAGCTGGGTTTAGATCAAATGGGCCAGGTCTGATGCAGCACTCCTCCAATCTCCAATTACAAAGCCTTCAGGTGTGTTTTGGCTCATTGTCAAATAAAACAAATGATGGTCCCACCAAGTGCAAACCAGATTAGATGGCATGTTGCTGCAGAATGATATGGTAAGAATGCTTCTTAAGTGTCACTTGAATTTTGAATAAATTGCCAAAGGTGTCACCAGCAAAGGATCCCCTCACCATCAGACCTCCTCCATGATTCATGGTGGGAACCACACATGCAGTTATGGTCCGTTTACTTGTATGCAGCAACACATAGACTACACATTAAGTAGACTTACGCATGTGATGTGTAACTTAAGTTCACAAGTACTAGTTCTGCCTGTAAAGCTTTAGTCATATGCTGCGCAACATGTACAAAGGTTAGAGATGGGATGCAGGGACCTACACACACACACACACACACACACACACACACACACACACACACAGTAATGAACTGAACAGTGACTTTATTAACATGAATGAAATATATAAAAAAAGAAAGATGAGAACAAAAATAATGGAAAGAAAATAATGGATGATAGAAGGAAAGGGAGACGTTTATCATTGTCCACACAGTGAATAACAAGTCATGACCAAGATATCTCTAAAAAGGAGTCATTATAACATTGATAATGCAGCCGGTGCGATTTGAATTTTCAGTATCTGCACATGGTATAGACGAGGACTGAACCTGACCACAAGATGGAGACATTACAACAAGCCACAAACTGGAAGCTTCACTACTTAATTACAGTAACATGAGTAACTCCACCTTGTTCAATGGAGCAAGAATGAGGGATTATTCATAACTTCACAATAGCAACATATAAAAAGACAGACTTTCTCAGCTACTTTTTTTGCAAGTGACTGAATACAAATCACATGATTTCTTCTTTCTTTATTGCATTAATAATATGAGAGTGAACTTTATGCTGGTTATTATGTTGATATATGCAGCCTCTTTTTATCAGATGATTTTAACAAACTACTATACTACTACTATACAACTATAAATTGTAATTGTAAATGCTGACACAAACACAATGGTGACAAAATCTGAGAGCATCATAACACTTCCTTGTTTGAGGTGGTGACCAGTGATGAATTTAGGTGTGAGGAGTTGTGAATAGGAGCTATTGAAGGTGTCTGCTCTACCAGCTGGTGGTGTGTATGGAACATTCATCACTTAAAGTAAAAAAAGACATTCAACTGTACACTCACTGCTAATCATAGCTCACAGAGACTCAGTACCAGAAGTTCATATTTTGTTAAAGTTATTTACTTTCTGCTTCTTTTATCATCTGAAATGTCTTATTTCAATCGTCCTTTTTTCTCTTTTGGAAATGAATATTTTACATACAAAGAAAACAGCATTGAAGCAAAGACAAAGAATCAACATAAAAATGCCACAAATCAACTCAATCTACACAAAGTAATGATGAAGCTGCAGTATATTATATTTGTGTTATCTTCCATTAAAACAAACATCTGTCCTGTTTGCACTCCATCCTCTGTTTGTCTTACCAATCTTCTGCAAAGTAATTTAATATTTAAGAAATCGAGAAATATTACATTAATGGTGAACATGACGTCTTCCTCTTCTCCTTCATGATACTTGAATCTCAATCACTCTGTTGACATCGTCTGCTTCGACTGCATCCTGTGAAATGAAACAACAGAGAGAGAGAGTGGTGTTAGAGCTCTGCAGTGAGTTTAATGCAGCTGAAAGAGAAATGCCAGCAGCACCTTGAACTTGTCTTTGTAAACTGAAGCCTGATATAAAGTCAGATTAGCTTTCCTTTATGAAATGAAGACAACTTCCTGTTGAAAGAATAATGTACCTGTCCTCATCTAGTAGCTTACCTTCTCTGGTTTGTTGCAGCATCTTGATCTAAAGCAGCTGAAAGAAAAGAAGATGGGATGAATAAACATGAATAAAAGTTAAACATGAACTTTAAACATTTCAAAGAGGCCAATGAGTCTTTAGCTGCACATGATCACATCATAGAAAAGTTGGTCTCACCACTCAAAGATGATGATTGTACTGCAGAGCAAAACGACTCCCAGGATCTTCACTGTGACGTAGACAAGAACCCCAAACTCTGGATAATCTGTAACAAGACAGCATGGTCACTTCCTCTTTAATGGAACTCACTCACTTTGGTCATTCTTCATAAACCAAAATAAAATGTCTGACATGAAACACTGAGAGTCAAACTGACTCAACTGAAATGCTTTCAAAGTGTCTTTCCATGACTGAGATCTCACAAAGCTGAAAATTTCATCAACAGAACTTCATTCAACAATAAATGCTCTCCACCCACTGATGCTGCGTATAGTTCCTATGGAAGTATTTGTGTGCCATCGGAGTTTGAATATGAATTTCTAATACTTCAGCATCAAAGCATCAAACTTTGAATTTTAAAAACCATCGAATTTTTAGCAGTGTTTTTTTTGCCTCTGATTTTTTTTTCAATGTTAAAATAAATTCAGTGTAAAAAAATCAATGTCTCAAAATATTCAGTTTTTAAAATTCGACATGTAAAAAAATTCAACATCTCAAAAAATTCAGTGTAAAAAGAACCAGACTCAACAACCGGGTAACCAGGGAGAAGCAATCGATCCCTGTCTCAATTCATCCATCCAGCCAATCAAGTTACGCTCCATTGGTCATGTGACACCAACAATAGTAAATATGCTTATTCACTTTCTTGCAGAGTTAGATTGATACCACGCTGATGTCTGTATGGTAAATGTCTGGAGGAAAGTAGAGGTAACAGTTTCTTTCCATCACTCTAAAGGTCATGTAAAATATATATGTAGATGTTCAGGAAGAGCTCAGGATGCTCACAGTGAAGCCGGTTCAATGATAGGAACTACGGTTTGGCCAAAAATCCTTCTTGTTCGAGGGGTACTTTCAGACGTTTTTCTCTCTCTCAGCGGTAGCTTGATTGGCTGGACGGATGAATTGAGACAGGGATTGATTGCTTCTCCCTGGTTACCCGGATGTTGAGTGGTTCTTTTTACACTGAATTTTTTGACACTGAATTTTTTGAGATGTTGAATTTTATTTTTTACACTGAATTTATTTTAACATTGAAAAAAAATCAGAGGCAAAAAAACACTCAGTGCTAAAAATTCGATTGTTTTTAAAATTCAAAGTCTGATTTTGATGCTGAAAAAATTCAGTATTAGAAATTCATATTCAAACTCAGATGGCACAGAAATACTTCCATAAGTTCTGCATTTTCCTCTTCAAGTTCAAGTTTATATAAAATCATTTCACAGAAACAAAATAAAAAAGTACTTTAGAGGTTACTAAAACAAACAAACAGAAGAGAGCAGATAATATTTACGTCAGTGGATTCAGTAAAATAACTGTACACACTACCTTTATTCAGATGAATCACTGATGATGTTTGGTTTCCAAGATCATTTGTGGCCACACAGTAATAATCTTCTATATCTGTCACATTAACGCTGTAAAACGGTCCTTCAGATACAGTCACGGGTCCATTTTTGCTGATCTTGAACCAGGTGAAGCGGCTGACGGGAGGCTTGGCTCTGCTGGAGCAGGTCAGGTTCACCCAGCTACCTGCTGACACCAAACCTGATGGACTGATGGCCACTGAGGTGTCTTTAGGAGCATCTGAGGAAAATGTGATAGAGATGTGAGATATGAGAGTAACATCAGAGCCTGAATAAGATCCTTTATTTTTATCATGTGCTGACAGGATCCAACAACAAACTCTGGTTGTCTTACATGAAACACTGAGAGTCTTTCTCTGCTCTGCTGTCTTGACATGTTTTCCTTCATTCACATGATATGTGACAGAACAGGTGATGTTGTATCCATCATGTTGGTCTGACAGAGTGATGGTCTTCTGGATTTTAGTCGTAAAGGTCCCATCTGTGTTTTCCTGGATCTTGTTGTGAGAGTCTTGTTGGAGATTCCAGGTGAGTTTAGGAGGGGAGTGTGGACAGGGAGTGAAAGCTGAGCAGGTTATACTGACAGACTCCTTCTCCTTCAGATCACCTGAGATCTCAATTCTGGGGCTCCGAGGAGAATCTGTGGTTTCAAATCAAACATTTACACAAAAAACATCAACAAAGCACTGTTTTTAAAAGCCAGTCTGACATATTTGTGTTGAAGCTACATGAAGTATAAATAACAATGTCAAACTGTAACAATAGACTTTCATCAAAATTTTAATTCTTGGCAAAGTGAAAAAAAATAATTTTAATGTAAAGAGCAACATTATAGACTGACTGAAAGAAACAAAACTCTCTTACCTTGAACTGTTATTTGAAGAGGATCACAAGAAGCTGTTGCCTTGAATGGTTTGTTCTCAACTCTAAAGTAGTATTTGTCTGTATAACTTGTGGTTAAATTGGAAAATAAAGTGGTGCAGTTTTTCTCTCTCAGGTTTCCAGTAAATCTCATTGGATAGATGGTATCTGCCATACTGCTGTTGAAAATCACATTATTTGGATCGATCTTAAATTTAGAGTCATTTTTAATCCATACTCCAAAGGTTTCTCCGCTGCTGTCAAACTGTCGTTCTGGTTTAGCTCTAAAGGTACATGGGATTAACAAACAAGATCCACTCAGTGCTTCCATCTTCTGTGGTGCAGTAATGAAGAGGTGTGATTCATCAGGACAATCAGCCGAAGCACCTGTAAACCAGACTGATGATTAACATAATGTGAAAAAATCAGCTTGAAGAGAAAGTTCATGATAAACAAAGCAGCAGTATGTTACTGGTCTTTTCTCCCTTGTCCTGTTCTCTGTATAAAACATTTCTGTTTGCAGTCAGGACATGAACAGTTGGAAAAAGTAACTCGGTCTGCACTGCTCTTTCTGCTTTGTTTCTAAATGAAGTCCAAACTGTGAATGATTCACGTCTCCAAATAAAAGTGACTGAACAAACAGCTCACCTGAAACAAAGAAGACACTCAGTAACATGCTGGCTGTCACCATGTTCACAGACAGGACTGCAGTGACACTCATCACCTGGATTTTAAAAGAAAGTTCCTCTTCAATATTTTAATCAAAGCATCTTTTAAACAAATCATTCATGTTCTTTTAAAGCAACTTCAGATTCACACGTTCAAACCAGGAACTTGTACAACCAGATGTGACTGTGTTATAAGTAGTGATGAATAATATCTGCAGAGTTTCACTGAAAACTGTTTAAATATCAAATCAAAATGATCCAGCGTGAGTTTATGATATTATAGTTCAAATAAAATGTTGCTGAAGCAACTTCTCATTTCTGATCAAACAAAACCTGACAAATAAAATATGACAAGTCTTTTTCAGTGGAGTTGATGAAAAGCAGCAAAATAAAAAGCTGGGTTAAAACATTCAAACATAAAAAGTAACATTTGATCTTACCAAACCAGCCTGCAGCTCAAACGGAGAAACAATCAGTTTTAAAATCAGACAATATGTTAATCTGAGCAGAACTGCAACAGAAGTTGAACGACTTCTTGTTAAGACGTTGTCTTATAAATGGAAACAGACTTGTCAAGTCATCACCCTTCCTGTTTGCACCGTGTTTGTGAAAGTCAGCTTAATTTGCATCTTTAACTCACCATAAGTTATTTATTCTCAAAGGTCATTTTTATCACGAGTCACTGCAGGCCTGTATGCCTTATTCTGTTTTGTAGTAAATATTACATTAATCACAATAGAGGCATACTTTTTAAAAAAAGACTCGGCATAAAGCGATGTGTAAAATGAAGACATGTAATATATCGAGGGAGTTTTATTACGAGTAGTTTAGTTTAATTTAATTCAAGAGTTCAAGTATCTCAGGATCTGTTCACAAGTGAGTGTTAAATAGAGCGTGAGAGTAACAGGTGGACTGGCTTGGAGTCAGTGGTGATGTGGGTGTTGTACTGTTCCATTGTGAAGTGTCTAATCCTCACCTGTTGTCATGAGCTTTGGGTCGTGCCTGAAAGAATTAGATTGCAGATGCAGGTGGCTAAAATCAGTTCTCTTTCTAACTCCGTTCGGTATCTCAGCCTATGGGAGAGCGCTCTCAGCGGTCGATTACGGAAGCTCCAATGACACCACGTCTGTCGGAAAACAGACCAATGACAGCAGTGACAGGAGAGCCCACCTCTCCCCCTTATAAGACACTGCGGTCACTGAGACCGGCATTCTCGCTTTCTTCCCCGCGATTACTTTCTTGGAAGCTAACCTCAGCTCGATCGGATCCGTATCCTGCTAACTGCCCACTAACCGGACCGTGTAGGTAGCCGTTGCCGGGCGCGGGACCGCGGCTCTCCTGTTCGACGAGGTTAACCTCCTTTTTTCGTCTGGCCCAGGACGGTTCTCGCGTCGCGGCGGACTTTCCCACCTGTTCCACAGGGTCACTCCTGTCTACGGGCGTCGTGGTCAGCGTCGGAGAGGCTAGCTAGCAGCTCATCCCTCCTAGCCTACCTCTTCCCGGGATTGCGCTAACGCGTTAAGGCGAGCACATCCCCGTTAGCTCGCAGCTCACCCCTGCAGGCTTCCACACCGCTCGCACTCCTCCCGTAACCCCGTCAAGGTGGTTACCCAGGGTCACCATCATGGCTTCCCCCTCGGTAACCAAGGATACCAGAGATGCTAGCGGCAAGAAAAACAAAGAGGCGCCTTCCCGCTCTTGCCCAGCGTGCGGCTCTTGTATATCGGGCAGGGACGGTCACCCTCTCTGCATCGTGTGCATGGGCGTCAGCCACGCAAAACTAGCAGTCGCTAACCCCGACTCGTGCGCTACCTGCTCCGGCATGTCGCTGAAGACGCTAGAGAGGAGACTGCGCGTGGCCGCTGCTCCCAATGCAAATCCCCCGCTCTCTGCCTCCTTCTCGGGAGATGCGGAGCCAGCAAAGCCTCCATCTCGCAGCTGGGGGGACATTATGGACTTGTCTGACTTCCCGCCGCTGCTCACCCAGCTCGACGAGGACGTCGCCATGGGTGGCGTGGGCGATGAAGATGACGACGTGAGCTCGGACATCCTCGCTGAGGACCCGGAGGACGACGACGACGACGCCATCCTCCCGCGTCAGCCATCCAGACCTCCCAGCCCCCAGAGCGGGATCGCCCCGACCCTCTCTCCCGACGTCAACTTATATGACGTCTGCAGGCGGGCTGCTACCAGACTGGGCCTCGAGTGGCCAGCTCCCCAGGCCGGTCAGGGTCCTGAAAGAGACCTGTATGACGGCAAAGTCCTCCCCACCTCGCTGACTGTTGCCAAACAGCTCATGCCCATGGTCCCAGCCTGTCTCAGAGAAGCTAAGCGCTACTGGGATAAACCCCTGAGACACAGGGTGCCCGTCAAGGGTTTTTCAGGTCTGGATATCCAGGGCATGGAGGAGCTGGGTCTCTCTAACCCTCCACCGGTGAAGCCGTCTGTCGCCTCACACCTTCACCCCGACCGCCGCGCTACCATGTCGGCGTCCGGCCCCTCGCTCCCCGGTAAAATGGACAGGCTCACCGCCTCCATGTACCAGAAGATCTACAGATCCTCAGCCCAGTCTGTTAGGGCACTCAACGTCGTCACCCTCCTTTCTGCCTATCACGCCGAGCTGCTGGTCGACATGGGCCAGCAGCTGGACTCTGGCTCTCCCAATCCGGCGGTGTGGGAAGAGATCTGCGTCACAGCGGATCTCATCCTCCGCAGCTCTCGGGGAGCTGTCCAGGGTAGCGGCCGCTCCATGGGCCTGGCTGTAGCAGGTGAGCGGTCGCTGTGGTTGAACCTGTCTAGTCTGGCAGACAGGGAGAAGCAGGACATAATGGACGCGCAGTTTGACCCTTCCAGAGGCCTGTTTGGTCCCGCCATTGAAACCACGAAGCAGGCTTGTGACGTCAGGAAGAAGGAAGGTGAGGCGTTTAACCTCTGCCTTCCCCGCAAACCCGCTCCTCGCCCGCCGCAGCCTCCTCGCCAGAGCTTCGCTGCGACTGCCAGAGTCCGCCAGCCTCACACTCGGTATGTCAAGCCTGAGGTTAAGGCAGAGAATCCCGAGGTGAGAAACCCCCGGTCCAAACCGTGGGGCAAGCAGTCTTTCGCCGCGGCTGCTGCGAAAAACCGCCCTTCCAACCCTCCTGACGGGAAGAGGAGGCGGCCCACCTAGCGGATCGCCTCATCACACGGGGGGGATTTCGTTTCAGCACCACGAGGTCTCTGTTCATCTCCCCCCCGGGACAGACCCACCGTCCCTCCCTCCGCCCGCGAAACGACGGAGAGGGCACAATGGTCACTTCTGTCCCGAAGCTCGCTGCGCGGCGGCTCGTTCTGTTTCCCCGACCCGCAGCCTCTTCACTTCCCGGGCACATGTTCCCCCAGTGCTCGCAGTTTCACCCCCCCTCCAGCCCAATTCAGGCCTGGAAGGCGGGGGCTTTTCTCTGTTCCCGTGTGGCCACCAAGCACAGTTTCACCACAGTGCATACCACGTGTTCCCCCCACAAATAAAGAAAATAAAAACTCAGCTGTTGCAGCCAGGCTCATCGCCGAGGGCACAGCTAAAAACAAAAAACAAAGAACGAAATATAAACCTGAATCAGGGCCCCTCATCAGGGTTCGTCCCGCCGCCGTTACAGCTGCCCTCTCCTCCAGTAGAGGGCGCTGTTGCCCCGCTCTCCAGCCGGGCAGGGAGGTGGCAGGCTGCAGCTGTCCATCCCTGGGTGCTGAAAACTGTTCTCAGGGGTTACAGACTGCAGTTTGCCTCCCGACCACCCAAATTCAACGGCGTGTTGGTTTCGGTTGCAAGTGGGGATTCAGCTCAGGTTTTGGAGGGAGAAATCTCCTCCCTGCTGAGCAAGGGAGCAATAAGAGTCGTTCCGGAAGAAGAAATCCAAGAGGGTTTCTACTCCCGGTATTTCACTGTTCCAAAGAGGGGAGGGGGACTGCGCCCCATCTTGGATCTTCGTGTTCTGAACAGTTATCTCAGGAAATACAAGTTCAGGATGCTCACTCTCACGGTGCTGTCTCGAGCCATACGTCCAGACGATTGGTTTACTTCAATCGATCTCCAGGACGCATACTTTCACATTCATATCTATCCTGCACACAGGAAATTTCTCAGGTTCGCCTATCAGGGCATAGCCTACGAATACATGACACTCCCATTCGGACTTTCTCTGGCTCCGAGAGTGTTTACAAAGTGTGTGGAGGCAGCTCTAAACCCGCTGAGGGATTCAGGTCTGAGAATTCATTCATATATAGACGATTATCTTCTTTGTTCACACTCAGAAGCTCTGTCGGCACGAGACTCAGCCACCCTCTTAACTCATCTCACAGATTTGGGTTTCAGAATAAACTATACAAAAAGTTGCCTGACGCCAACACAGCGTATAGAATATCTGGGCATCACGATAGACTCCGTCCGCTTCAGAGCCACTCTGACAGACAGACGGAGGGAAAAGTTTCACCTGTGCCTCTCCCTCTTCAGCGAGGGACGCACGGTCGCGTTCAAAACATGTCTCAGTCTACTGGGCTTGATGGCCTCACTCCTGGCTGTGGTCCCACTAGGACTGCTGAGAATGAGGGACTTTCAGCGGTGGGTGGCTGCGCTACGTCTGTGCCCCCGACGTCACCGCTTTCGCCCCGTTACGGTGACGGCAGCCTGCCTCGCTGCTCTCAGCCAGTGGCGAGATCCAGCACTCCTCAGTCAAGGAGCTCCGCTCGGATCTGTGTCACAGAGGAAGGTGATAACGTCAGACTCGAGCCTAACCGGCTGGGGAGCTGTTCACGAGGGCAGATCAGTGAATGGAACGTGGCCATTACGGCTCCGCTGCGCGCACATCAATTACTTGTTACTGGCAGTATTTCTAGCTCTGAAACATTTCCTGCCTTTTCTCCAGGGCTCTCATGTCTTAGTGCGGAGCGACAACTCCACGACGGTGGCTTACATAAACCGCCAGGGTGGGACGCGCTCCCTAAGTCTGCACAAACTGGCTCACAGCATAATAATGTGGAGCAGTGCGCACTTTCCGTCTCTGCGCGCGACGCACGTCCCGGGCAGACTGAACACAGGAGCAGATCTCCTGTCAAGAGGAAATCCCGTTTACGGCGAGTGGGTCCTCAACCGCCAGGTAGTGAGACAGGTATGGGAGAGATACGGCCGGGCTTCCGTAGATCTCTTCGCATCGCGGGCAAACGCCCAATGTCCTCTGTTCTTCTCCCTGGTGCGCGACGATGCACCTTTGGGTGTGGATGCGCTGGCTCATCCGTGGCCAAACGCGCTACTTTACGCGTTTCCCCTCTTTGTCTGATTTCTCCCACTCTAGAGAGAGTGAGGGAACAGCGTCTATCCATCATCTTGATAGCCCCCCGCTGGCCAGGGAAACACTGGCTAGCGGAGATAATCCAGCTGCTTTCAGCACAGCCCTGGCCGCTTCCGTTACGCAGGGATCTTCTGTCCCAAGCGAACGGAGAAATCTTCCATCCTCACCCAGAACGCATGGCTCTTTGGGCCTGGCCCGTGAGAAGCTGAATTTAACTGCTGTTGGCCTGCCTCCCAGAGTCGTGGAGACCATACAGGGTTCCAGGGCGTTATCCACACGCTCGCTTTATAACGCTAAATGGGGTGTGTTTGAAGACTGGTGCAGACTGAGGAATATTATCCCTTTTCAGTGCTCCGTGTCAGAAGTGTTGTGCTTCTTACAGGACATGATAGACAAAGGGAGAGCTTTCTCTACCATCAAGGTCTATCTTGCTGCTATCTCTGCTTGCCATGTTGGCTTTGGGAGAGATACCGCCGGCCAGCATCCGCTAGTGCGCCGCTTTATGAAGGGTGCACGTCGGAGACTGTTTGTTTCCAAACCTCTCTTCCCTTCCTGGGACCTATCCTTGGTGCTCGATGCCCTGTGTCAGCAACCGTTCGAGCCACGGAGTGAAACTGACATGAAATTGTTGTCACTTAAAACCGCATTGCTTTTGGCTTTATCCACAGCTAAGCGGGTAGGTGAGATGCAGGCTCTCTCTGTCCATCCGTCTTGCCTACGATTTTCTCCAGGTTTCGATAAGGTGTGCCTTATTCCCAACCCTTCATTTATGCCAAAAGTGATAAACCCATCTTATCACTGTGCTCCTATCGAGCTCAGGGCTTTTCATCCACCGCCCTTCTCCTCCTCTGAGGAGCAGAGGCTGAACTTCCTCTGCCCGGTGCGCGCTTTACGCACGTACATAGAGAGATCAAGGAGTTTCCGGAGAGCTGACCAGCTGTTTGTATCCTGGGCTTTATCCCACAAGGGGAAACCCATTTCACAGCAGCGGTTATCTCACTGGATAGTAGATGCTATCAGATTAGCATATGAATGTAAGGGTTTACAGCCCCCGAGGGTTTTGAGAGCTCATTCAACTCGGGGCATGGCCACCTCATGGGCTCTATTTAAGGGAGTCTCTATTGAGGAGATATGTAAAGCCGCAAATTGGGCTTCGCCCCATACCTTTGCCAGGTTTTACAGACTGGATGTGACAGCACCCTCACTGGCTCATTCTGTCCTTCGAGTGGGTGCTGTCTAACTCACACCTCGTTTTTTATTAACTGTTGGAAGATCGGCTTCGGAGAGCTTGGTGCAATTCGGGAGTTGTCTATATCTCCCATAGGCTGAGATACCGAACGGAGTTAGAAAGAGAACGTTAGGTTACTCACGTAACCCCGGTTCTCTGATAACATAGTGAGGTATCTCAGCACACTCCCCTCCTTGCAATACGCGAGGAAGACGCACGCTTGAGAATGCCGGTCTCAGTGACCGCAGTGTCTTATAAGGGGGAGAGGTGGGCTCTCCTGTCACTGCTGTCATTGGTCTGTTTTCCGACAGACGTGGTGTCATTGGAGCTTCCGTAATCGACCGCTGAGAGCGCTCTCCCATAGGCTGAGATACCTCACTATGTTATCAGAGAACCGGGGTTACGTGAGTAACCTAACGTTTCCTAGAGATCGGGCAAGGAGCTCAGACATCTAGAGATCAGCCCTCCTCCCATCACCACCACCACTTCTCCTATATCCATTATATCGTTAATCATTATCATTTAATAACCACACACACATACTGACAACCATCACGCTCTTAGCATATAAATTTAAAGAAACATCTTCAGCATTGAAGCTTGCTTATTGTGTTAACAGACAGACAGCTTTCTGCTCTTTGCAGATGATGTGTTTCTACTGGCTTCATCAGACCGTAACCTTTATTCACAGTCAAGTGAATAAGTGTGACATTATCAGTTTCTGTTCGACCACTTCTCTTTTACACATTATAATTCAACAACACACACACACATTTAACACATGCATTTCATTGCATTTGTAGAAATATCTTTACCATCGAGAGTGAGTGTGAGAAACTAGGCGCTGACAATTCAACTAGAAGAAAGTTTTAGAAAGAAAGAAGTTTTTCCTCGCCACCGTCACCAAGTGCTTTGGTACCAAGTGTTCTATACACTGCCCACTGTGTTGTAATGTTGTCAGGCATTTTTGCCACTGTATGTATAGATAATTTAACAATTGGATTCAGTAATTAAACCTTATGTACTGAATGTATACCATAAATATAAAACCAAATGGTTAAAAGCAGTGGCGGACTGGCACCAAAAAGAGGCCCTGGCAATTTTGACAGAGAGAGGCCACGTTTGTCTTCTCAGGTCATCTGCAACCAACAGAAACATAAACATTACACTGCCACAGAACATAATAGTATAGCTTAACCAGAACATGAAAAATAAATGTTTTTTACCTTTATGTAGTTACAGTAGCAGGTTGCGCAATAATTTGCTTTTCTCTGCCACTCTATCAATCACATCATCCGAGTCCAGTCTCATGAGGATCTCCTTCTCTGTTGCCATTAACATGACGGCTTCCAAATTTTCCTCTCGCATTCTGCTCCTGAGACGACTCTTAATGAACTTAAGTGTCGAGAAGCTTCTTTCGCATGCCACTTGTGTGCAGGACAAGGTCAACAAATATTTGTAGGCCAACTGTATTTTGTGGTACGCATGTGAGAAAAACTTCAGCTGCTGGAGGAGGAAGTAGCAACACACAGCACAGTTCCTGCAGGCTGTGCATCTTTTGCTAACAAGATCAATTTCCTCCATGTCCTCCTGATTGTTCTCTTCTTCCTCAGAGGTAAGAGACTGTGACTCTCTGGTTGTGTACTCACTGAGAGGGGACTTTTTAATAGTGTCCCAGTGGAGGGCCAGGCTGCACAACTCAGATTGTAAATTTTCAACTGTTGCATCTTCATCAAAAGGAGTGAGGCATTTACTGATGTCCTCAAGTGCATTATGGGGAAGCCCATTTGAATTTATGTCACCTTTGTCACTCATGCTAGCAGCAGCAGCTACAGAGCAGCTGGGGGCGCCACCGTCCGCATCGCCGGGCACAGGCTTTTTAGAGAATAACTCCACAATATTTGCGCTTTTCCCACTTTCAGCCAATAAAGCCTTACGCTTCTTCTCTCTCTTTTTTCTGCTCCACCCTTTTCTACTCGCCGTTTTCTCCCTCCTCGATCCATTTTATTTCATTCCGTGTTGTTGACCTGCTCGCACTACCCATCATTCAATTGTCATTTGACCTATCATCTCACCAGGTCAACAATCGCGAGAAAATCCACTGACGACAGAAAAACATCCAAAAAACCTTATAATAGATTAGAGATGAGATAAATTTAGGCTATAAGTCCTTTACAGGAAAAATGAAAAACGTCATTATTATTATTATTTAGTTTAGTAGGCCTATTATTTGTCAGAGTTAACAGGCCGTTTTGTTTGTTTGTTTGCTTTTCCCCCTCTTTTTTGTGGCCGCCTTCAGCTCCGCTTTATTTTTTATTATTTTTATTTATTCATTTATTGATTTGCGGCCGCCTATTGACGCAGCCGCTCCGCTTTATTTATTTATTTATTTATTAAGCCTATTTATTCATTTGCCGCCCACCGCGGCCGCCTATTGATGCGGCCACTCCGCTCCGCTATTCATTTATTTATTTATTTATTTATTCCGGCCGCATCACCAGGCGGCCGCAGTGGCATTTGCCCACATTGCCCAATGGCCAGTCCGTCCCTGGTTAAAAGGGGGAAGTAGTAAACATTTTGCATGCTACTTTCCTCCATCTGCATACCCACAAGCTAATAGCATTAGCTGTTAACTTTTAGCAGTAGCTACTACGACTCTTATGACACTTACCTTTATTTATTTGAACTGCTGCATTAAAAACACATTGTCAACATGTTGAAAATCGTGTCTATTTGAACTGGCTGACTTTCTGTGCATCAACACATGGTATACATGAGGACTGAACCTGTTAGAACCACAAGATGGAGACATTACAACAGACCACTAACTGGAAGCTTCACTACTTACAGTAACATGAGTAACTCCACCTCGTTCAATGGAGCATGAATGAGGGATTATTCACAACTTCACAATAGGAACATATAAAAACGCAGACTTCTCAGCTACTTTAACAGAAGTTAAACAGACAAGAAGTAAAATCAGGAAATTATTTTGTGTTACTATTATGTTTATTCTTTGCATAAATCACAATGATAATGATAATGATACCTGTAGTTGTTGACATGTGTCCAGATACTGATGAGAGATCAGTGATGAAAATGTTTTCTTCTTCTTTCTTTCTTTTCTTATTAAATTAATGAAGTGAGTCATTGTACTGCATGAACACATGCATATATTAACACAAATGAGGGACTAAGTGATAAACTGCTTTCCTCCTCCAGTCTTCATCATCTCAAGTATCTGATCACAACCTTTTTAAAATACATTTTACATGTAAAGAAAAACCAACAGACAAAGGTGCCATAAATCATCCCAGTCTTACACAGGTTATTGGATTGCAACAGTATTTCAGAAAATAAGTTAAACTGTTGGTTCAGGACCACGAGCTCCCTCTTCATGACCAACAGCGCAACCTGGTGGTCAAATATCAGTCAAAATCTGTCTGTTAATATCTGCGGAACTGTTTCTTGAATTTAATACCAGAGACAAAATAAATAAATAAACAGTCTCTTTATTTCTTACATGCAAAAGGAATATATGAAGAAATATATTGTGGATACATTTATAGAATATTGTTCAAATGTGGTTATTTAGGGGTAAAAAAGGTCTTTATTACAGTACAATGAACACACACACAACACTTTAAATCAAAAAATACTCTTGGACTAAAAAAGCACTGTTAATGTGTGTAAAAATGCTTCTGGTGTCTTTCAGACTTGTTCCATAATTAGAAATTTGTGACTTTTATTGGTACACATCTGACACGTAAATATCACACTACAGCAGCTGTGAGGTCAGCACGCAATTATGAACATGTTGATAAGTGACATAAAAAAGCTGCAGGATGTGGAAGTGTGGAGTTTCTTTTTCGAGTTAGCGTATGAATAAAAAAGCTGTATTTAATATGAAGTCTATTCAAATGTAATCTTGCACAAACCAAACAACTCATTTTTTCTTCACTTGAGCGTAGAGATCTTCTGGACCGTCAGCAGTCTGTGTTAAGCTGTTTGCTGTCTTGGACACTTGGACCTGTGCGTACAGTGTGTCCTGCTGCTGTCCACTGTCCTGCACTGAGGCCGGGGACGGTTCAGGTCTTCGCTTGGAGAAGTCGATCTCTCCATAATGGATGTTTCCTTCCTCTTCTTCTGTTCTTCTCGTTGGCCCGTTAAGAGTCAGCTCTTCGCCTGTTAGACTCTGCAAAAACATGAAATGTTGTGAGTATCTGTATGTGGCAAAAAGAGCTCAAAATAATTGTGTATTCTTGTTTTGGTTGTACAGTCTTTAGTATTCAAGTCTTGAGTTGCTAGACAAAATATTTTGTGATATTTCACTCATGAAAAATCTCTCATAAATCGTTCATTTAGTGTTTAGTAATGCAGAACAATGAGAGTGCAGTGCTCTACAGAAAAGTTAAACATTTTTCCACCTGATTCGGTTGTTGAGTTGAATCTGTCGACTTTAACCGCCTCCAACGCAGAAAACTGTGAACCATCAACGAGAAATACTGAATGTTGAAAATGTGCTCTTCGAGGCATGAATGCAGAGATAAAGTCCCAGTAAGTGAGTCACATTAGCTGATTTCATTTGTGTCACTTACCAAACACAGACAACCAGGCAGATGAGCATGATGAGCCCAAAGAGTCCTCCAAGAATCTGTTGTAGAGATCCATTGGATGTTTCTGCTCATAGAAACAAACCAAATGTGAGTTATTACTAAAAGAAGACAAAACTGATGTTGCTGTTGCAGAAGTTAAGTGGGTTCAGTCCAGTTCAGTATTTACCTTTAATATTTAGACGAATCACTGATGATGTTTGGTTTCCAAGATCATTTGTGGCCACACAGTAATAATCTTCTACATCTGTCACATTAAAGCTGTAAAACGGTCCTTCAGATACAGTCATGGGTTCATCTTTGCTGATCTTGAACCAGGTGAAGCAGCTGACGGGAGGCTTGGCTCTGCTGGAGCAGGTCAGGTTCACCCAGCTACCTGCTGACACCAAACCTGATGGACTGATGGACACTGAGGTGTCTTTAGGAGCATCTGAGGAAAATGTGATAGAGATGTGAGATATGAGAGTAACATCAGAGCCTGAATAAGATCCTTTATTTTTATCATGTGCTGACAGGATCCAACAACAAACTCTGGTTGTCTTACATGAAACACTGAGAGTCTTTCTCTGCTCTGCTGTCTTGACATGTTTTCCTTCATTCACAGGATATGTGACAGAACAGGTGATGTTGTATCCATCATGTTGGTCTGACAGAGTGATGGTCTTCTGGATTTTAGTTGTAAAGGTCCCATCTGTGTTTTCCTGGATTTTGTTGTGAGAGTCTTGTTGGAGATTCCAGGTGAGTTTAGGAGGGGAGTGTGGACAGGGAGTGAAAGCTGAGCAGGTTATACTGACAGACTCCTTCTCCTTCAGATCACCTGAGATCTCAATTCTGGGGCTTGGAGGAGAATCTGTGGTTTCAAATCAAAAATAAATAAAAAAATGACTAAAACACTTTTTTTGTATTGAAGCTACATGAAGTATAAATAACACTTTCGTCTGATTAGATCATTTTCATATCAAACTGTAACAATAAACTCAAACAATAAAGAGTTTAAGAGAACCCCCCCCCCAACTCAATTTAATCTGAACAACAACATTATAGACTGACTGAAAGAAACAAAACTCTCTTACCTTGAACTGTTATTTGAAGACGATCACATGTAGCTGTTGACATGAATGCTTTGTTCTCAACTCTAAAGTAGTATGTGTCTGTATAACTTGTGGTTAAATTGGAAAATAAAGTGGTGCAGTTTTTCTCTCTCAGGTTTCCAGTAAATCTCATTGGATAGATGTTATCTGTCCTACTGCTGTTGAAAATCACATTCTTTGGATCGACATTAAATCTAGAGTCATTTTTAATCCACACTCCAAAGATTTCTCTGTTGTTGTCAAAGTCTTTTTCTGGTTTAGCTCTAAAGGTACATGGGATTAACAAACAAGATCCACTCAGTGCTTCCATCTCCTGTGGTGCAGTAATGAAGAGGTGTGATTCATCAGAACAATCAGCCAAAGCACCTGTAAACCAGACTGATGATTAACATAATGTGAAAAAATCAGCTTGAAGAGAAAGTTCATGATAAACAAAGCAGCAGTATGTTACTGGTCTTTTCTCCCTTGTCCTGTTCTCTGTATAAAACATTTCTGTTTGCAGTCAGGACATGAACAGTTGGAAAAAGTAACTCTGTCTGCACTGCTCTTTCTGCTTTGTTTCTAAATGAAGTCCAAACTGTGAATGATTCACATCTCCAAATAAAAGTGACTGAACAAACAGCTCACCTGAAACAAAGAAGACACTCAGTAACATGCTGGCTGTCACCATGTTCACAGACAGGACTGCAGTGACACTCATCACCTGGATTTGAAAAGAAAGTTCCTCTTCAATATTTTAATCAAAGCATCTTTTAAACAAATCATTCATGTTCTTTTAAAGCAACTTCAGATTCACACGTTCAAACCAGGAACTTGTACAACCAGATGTGACTGTGTTATAAGTAGTGATGAATAATATCTGCAAAGTTTCACTGAAAACAGTTTAAATATCAAATCAAAATGATCCAGCGTGAGTTTATGATATTATAGTTCAAATAAAATGTTGCTGAAGCAACTTCTCATTTCTGATCAAACAAAACCTGACAAATAAAATATAACAAGTCTTTTTCAGTGGAGTTGATGAAAAGCAGCAAAATAAAAAGCTGGGTTAAAACATTCAAACATAAAAAGTAACATTTGATCTTACCAAACCAGCCTGCAGCTCAAACGGAGAAACAATCATTTTAAAAATAGACAATATGTTAATCTGAGCAGAACTGCAACAGAAGTTAAACAACTTCTTGTTAAGACGTTGTCATATAAATGGAAACAGACTTGTCAAGTTTTTACCCTTCCTGTTTGCACCGTGTTTGTGGAAGTCAGCTTAATTTGCATCTTAAACTCACCATAAGTTATTTATTCTCAAAGATCATTTTTATCACGAGTCACTGCAGGCCTGTATGCCTTATTCTGTTTTGTAGTAAATATTACATTAATCACAATAGTGGCATATTTAAATAAAAAAAAGAGTATAAAGCGATGTGTAAAATGAAGACATGTAATATATCGAGGGAGTTTTATTACGAGTAGTTTAGTTTAATTTAATTCAAGAGTTCAAGTATCTCAGGATCTGTTCTTTTGTGGCCATACCATTCACACATTTCATGTCGTTTTCACACAATATGCAGTCAGTGAACACATTTCCACAATGCTTACATTTTCCAGACAAGCTATACCTCCCAACAAAATTATGGATTTTTTTTGTATTATTTACGAATGTTAACACACAACATCCCACAATAGCAAAAACAAAATTCCAAACCTTAGATACAGTATAAAAACTTCTGCTTCTGCAATGATATCAGTTCAAAAACAATATATCTCAGCTGATAATACAGTTTTTTTCAATTGCTAACAAGCGCTTACCCATACTTCAGATACTTTTTCTAAACTGCTGGCTGCAGGGACATCACAGTTGATGATTGCCAAGGGTCGATCTGACATACCAAGTGGTTTTATCACAGGTGTATCGCCTTGGATAATATCAGATGCGATGTTGATGAAAACATGTGACCTAACCCTGAAGATCGCAGAGATTGGATACAGCAATTTTGTGCTTTTTTTTTAGTTCCCCCCTTTTTATCTGGGCTTTTTGCTGTTGTATTTTTGTGTGTTTCATGGATATTTTGTTCACTGTAAGCAATACTGTAAAACTTTTTCTGTTCTATCATACTGTAAACAGTATTTCTACTGTACCTCCTGTAGTAAACAGTAAAGGAAAAAAAATGATTTGCTTTTTACTGGAATGCTTTTGAATGTGAACATTACATGTGGACATACAGTTCCCAACCAAGAAATTTAGTGTAAAAATGGTGGATTGCATGTTTTGCATGCAAATACCTGTAAAACTGAAACATAAAAGTCTATGCAGTTTTTGTAATGTCAACAATAGCCAATATTTTGAAACCTGGTGTACTTTGATTGACTGCATGTACCTTGTGAAGTGAAAACAAGTGTTATTCTTTGACAGAATAATTTCATTTTGAGTCAGATTTCCAGTGTTTTGGTAAAGTTAGTGTGTGCAGAGAAAGATGTGTTCTATTTTGAAATGAAGAGTTAGTATATATTTAACAAAATGTGTTTTTGAGAAGAAAATTATCAGTTTGGCCAATTGTGTTTTGTAGGTGTGAGTCTGTATTAAGAGTTTAGAAAAAGTATCTGAAGTATGGGTAAGCGCTTGTTAGTGATTGAAAAAAACTGTAAATATCAAATCAAAATGATCCAGCGTGAGTTTATGATATTATAGTTCAAATAAAATGTTGCTGAAGCAACTTCTCATTTCTGATCAAACAAAAACTGACAAATAAAATATAACAAGTCTTTTTCAGTGGAGTTGATGAAAAGCAGCAAAATAAAAAGCTGGGTTAAAACATTCAAACATAAAAAGTAACATTTGATCTTACCAAACCAGCCTGCAGCTCAAACGGAGAATGATGTTAATTTCAGCACAGTCAGACACAGAAACCAACTTCCTGCTAAGTCATTGCAACAAACAGACTTGTTTTTAGTTAGATACTACACTACTGCAAAAATCAGAGAAGTCTTCACCCTTCCTGTTCACACCTTCAGAGTGAGGGGTGTCAGGGTAAAAATTACTCATGAGTTTTTATCACATGACTCACTGCAAGCCTGTAAACCTTATCTTCTTTTATACTAAATATCACATTAAGTACAACAGAGACATGCATTAAAAACATATATATAAACATATTTACTTCACGTGTTGCACATGTGCAGCACTGTGTTGCAGTCGTGACCCTGACTACTGTAGCTAGAAGAGATTTATAATGTAGATGTGTATGTACTTCAATGGTCAACTATCAGTAAACAGAGCGGGTGAGGTTTTAAATTGGATGTTCATGCAGAGCTGCTGCTCATACAGCTCAAATCTTAGCAGTTGTGTTCGTCAGGTTAAATATTGGAGTGATCCAGGTATTTTAAAGGGCATTTATTATATTTAATCAAGAAATTCATCAGAAATAATATTTGAAAAAGGGGAGTTTTGTGAGAAATATTTTTCACTTCTCATTGGTGATAGCAAATAAACAGAAGGACTGTGTTCCATGTCAAAGAATAAAGAGTTGACTTGTTAACAGAAACAACTTCCCCTGTTCATTTGTTGTTCTCAGCTTTTTTCCAGCACTCTGTTCGTGATTTTAGCACTTTACATGACAACACTTCTTCTCTTCCGTTTAACCATCTCTCTGTGGTTTATGAGACACACACAGATGAAGTTCTTTTTAACACATTCTTGTCACCGAACAACATGACAAATTGTAAAAACAAGTTTTACCTTATTGAAAATGTTAAAATCAAAGACTGACACATTACTTTACATGTTTTAGTGGTAATTAAAGATTGAACTGTGATGGGGAACAGTGAAAATTTTCCAAATAAATGGTGTCAACATTGACAGAACAAGTTAAATATATGTTTCTTTGTAATAGTCAACAGGAGGAAGAGTTTGAGCAACTAAAAAAAGAGATGATATCAAAACTTCCTGTCATCCCATCAACAATATCATGTTCGTTGGGTAGCTCTTCAAGTCAAAAATTTCAAGTGAGGGTGTCATGCACAGCTGTATCCAGAGACCTGTAAACAAGTGTGATGAGGAGTTTATGGAGTGCCTATGCGAGTTCTTCTGCATTTTGGGCAAAGAGCTGGGGATGGCCACAGCAAAGTGAGTCATGGACTCATACTTTGACAGAATGGATGGCATTATAAGGATGGGAAGGCCTCATCCTGAGTTTCCATCATGGATAAGGATCTGAGGCAGAAGGCTGGTTGAATAAACAAATGAAATTGATCAGACCTGTGTGAAAATGACAGCTGTGTCTCAGCCATCGGATCCTTTAACATCCTCTGGACAAACTGGCAGCAGAGTTTTTCAGATGAAGGATGCAACCTCCAGCTGTGTGAAGACAGCAACCTCTACACAGAGTTGGACAAAGAAAGCCCCACTCTCTCTCTCCTGTTAAACCCTCACTCATTGAGGACGGGATGGAGACCTTCTCTAATGCTACAATTGATATTTGAACACTAAGGATTTAAAAGAGGAACAGAACAGCCCCTCTTTCCTCTATGTGTTTGCCTTTAAGTAGGTCTGCTGTGGAGTTGATGTTGGAGCCTGGTAGCAACACATGGAGGCAGGCAGGCTTGTTGCTGCTGTGATGGCCCTCGGCCATTTTGTGTTTTGCTGGCCTCTCTGTGCTCCTCCCTTCCTAGGTTCTCCCTGCCTGTCTCCCGCCCACCTCGTCGGGGAGATTCACCCCACCTGTGGCCTCATCTATAAAGGCATGGTCTTTCCAAGATGTCTCTCTCTCTCCCTCCCTTATGAGTGTGAATGGTTGTCTATTTGTGTTAGCCTCTCCCAGGGTGTCACACCCTGGACGGGTTGTCCTGTGTATCCTCTGTCCTCAAAAATGGGTTATATATCCAATGTAACTTATGTGGAGCCACAATTTCAGCAAATATAACTTTTATATTTCCATTTATCTGGTGCCTCATGCTGTACAAAATTTAATATTCAGAAGCTTAACTTACGCTACTACGTTACTCAAATATGTTTGTGTCAGTGTGAGCAATGTGCAAAGCTTGTCAAAGCTTTGATGACACAAGAGGTTATTGGAGTTTACATGTGGGTGTTACTACCTGCTGTACATTTCTTCCTGTTGCACCTCCTATGGCTCATTGTAGTTTTCTTTAACCTGGGTACATCTGTGGCAGGAGCAAGGATTGCTCCAATAAAACGTCTCCCTACCACCCCCTGCAGTTGCCCTGCTTGTTTGATGGCACCAAAATTCCCATCCTTCTCTCTCATAGCCAAAAGTTACCCTTCCCTGCTTCCTCCGTGGGTCTTTAGTTGTTGAGTACTTATGTAGCCAGTTAATATTTCATTGGTGCCCTATGTCAACAAAATATTTACACTGCACTCTAACCTGTTCTATTCTTTAGAAAAATGCAGAAAATGTGACAGAAAATCACACCTCTTGATAATTTTACATAGAGGAAGATTTATTCTCCCCACCTTGCATTTTCAGATTCCATACATCTCAGTCTGAGAAGTTGCTGCTCGCGTCAGCTGGTCCAGTCTGTTTTTGTCTGTAGGAGGACCACAGCAGGAGAGACGTTGTGACAAGTGTAAGACAGCTGAGAATGAAAATCTCAACACAGATTGGTATGTTCCACCCTGGTAGCAAAACAATTCCCTCGAGGTCAAAGCAGCACATTAAACATAAGGCATAGAGCTGTGAAAGTTGAGTTATGAGGAGTGCAGGGTAAGATGGTGTATAGGTTGTCATATTATCTCCAGTCATACAGGACCACATTATCACCTTGTAAAGAGACTGTACACTTTCCCTGACAGGTATCTTGACCTTTACTTGTTTAAGTAATAAATTCTGGACTTGCAGCACTGAGCTCAGCACCTTGTTATTTACACCACGACTGGTTGTTATAATTCAATGTTTGGACACACCTTCTCATTTAATGTTTTTTCCTGATTTTTGTTACTTTCTACATTGTAGATTAACACTGAAGACATCAAAACGATAAAATAACTCATGAAATTATGTGTTAAACAAAAAAGTGTTAACAAAGCAAAATATGTTTTATATTTTAGATTCTTCGTCACCTGGAATGATTATCAATTGACAGGCGTGCTTTGTCAAAAATTAATTAGTGGATTTTTTGCATTCAACTAAGTAAAGAGAAATGACAGTCCATCATTACATGAAGACATGAAGGTCTGTCTTTGTGAGACATAGAGAAGGTGAATGGATCATATCTGCACGTGTGGTTCCCACCGTGAAGCATGAAGGATGAGGTGTGATGGTGTGGGGATGCTTTGCTGGGGACACTGTTGGCGATTTACTCAAAATTCAAGGCACGCATAACCAGCATGGTTACCATAGCATTCTGCAGCAACATGCCATCTCATCTGGTCTACACTTATTGGGACAATTATTTATTTTTCAAGAGGATTGTCCCAAAGCACACCATCAGCCCATGTAAAGGCCAAGCAGAAGAGTGATGGAGTGCTGCATTAGACTTGGCCTCCAAAATCACCCAACCTAAACCCAATTGAGATATTTTGGAATGAGGTGGACTGCAGAGTTAATGAAAAGCAGCCATCAAGTGCTCAGAATATGTGGGAACTCTTTCAAGATTGTTGGAAAACTAACTAGGTGGAGGATTATTATTATTTTATAGTTTTGATGTCTTCAGTGTTATTCTAGAAAGTAATAATAATAACAATAATAATGCCAATATGTGGTGGACAGATGTATCAGGTGGCTGACACAAAGAATGACAGACGTCAACAACAACAAGACAATGTCAGAGACCAACTCTTCACACCGCAGCTAAGAATGGCACTGCAGACAGGGAAAGCTACAGTATATGTGAAAGCTAATTAGACTACTCAAGGTTAGGACCTGAGATGCGGAGCATCAAGTGTTGAAAGGGTCTTGTTATGCAATGCAGAGGTCTTGTAGGAGTAGATGTCATCCCCAACTATGTCTGAGACAAATTATCACATTGTAGGCAGCTTAACATTTTGCATGGTGCAGAAATAAATGGTTTGACACCGATGTTGACTGTAGCCATTTCTGAATTCAAAGAACTCACTTTCCAAAAGATTCCACATATTCAAAGAAGTTGATTTTAAACATCATGCTGGAGAAGTCCCTTTTAGTCTAGACTGTACAAAAAAGCTTGGCGAAAAGTAAGCAAGGAAGTTGGACACATACCTTCTGGTATGTGTTGAAAATATGTATGTCAAAGCTATTGATATTTACTATGAACTAAGTTAGCATAGCCCTGATCGATATCAACTCTTTGCCTGTTAGACTCTGCAAAAACATGAAATGTTGTGAGTATCTGTATGTGGCAAAAGGAACTCAAAATAATTGTGTACTCTTGTTTTGGTTGTACAGTCTTTAGTATTCAAGTCTTGAGTTGCTAGACAAAATATTTTGTGATATTTCACTCATGAAAAATCTCTCATAAATCGTTCATTTAGTGTTTAGTAATGCAGAACAATGAGAGTGCAGTGCTCTACAGAAAAGTTAAACATTTTTCTACCTGATTCGGTTGTTGAATTTAATTATCGATTACTAAAAGAAGACAAAACTGATGCTGCTGTTTCAGAAGTTAAGTGGGTTCAGTCCAGTTCAGTATTTACCTTTATTCAGATGAATCACTGATGATGTCTGGTTTCCAAGATCATTTGTGGCCACACAGTAATAATATTCTTATATATACATACATATTATACAGTCATGGGTCCATCTTTGCTGATCTTGATCCAGGTGAAGCGGCTGACGGGAGGTTTGGCTCTGCTGGAGCAGGTCAGGTTCACCCAGCTACCTGCTGACACCAAACCTGATGGACTGATGGACACTGAGGTGTCTTTAGAGATGTGAGATATGAGAGTAACATCAGAGCCTGAATAAGATCCTTTATTTTTATCATGTGCTGACAGGATCCAACAACAACATCATGCCTCATTGTAACAACCACAATATTTCCCCCACCTTAACCATGGAACCATGGAAAGCCACATATTTAAAATGTATTTCTGTGAGAGTCATATAATATTTTTAACACTGAATACAAATAAATGTATTTTTAAGTAAGACCAACAGTTTTAGAGTATAAGTCTCTGAATTTATTATTTTTAATAACGTTGTTATACTGAGGCTAACCAATAATGAATAAAATACTTCTTAACATTAATGTGACTTCTGGTGCTGCATGGTCCCGATCGTAGCAACCGCTGTGTTTCAGATGTAGACGCGCATGCGCACTCACGTACTGCTGAGTGAAAGCTCATAAGCAGTTTCTTTTCCGAGCTGTTCTGTATCGTTAAAATTGATCAAAATAACACGAAACACATCTGCTTACTCTCCTACTGATTTTAACTGGGACATTTTGTAACGACCGTAAAGACATTAAACGTGTGGTACTCGTTTGGAAGGCTGGGCGCAGAGGAGACCACCGGGCTCTCTCCGAGTGAGGGGGAGAGGGAGATACCCGGCCAAGGCTCCGTCCAGCGTGGACTAAAACACAGCACGGACAGTTCAGGAACAATTCGGAATGAGTTAAAAGGAATTTTTAAACAGACAAAGTAGTTTTCAAGACTGCATATTGCTAGCGGATCATTTTCTGACCCAGAGTGCGGCCGTGACTGGTTCTGAATGAGGCTTTATAGCAGGCAGCCGCTCTCCCATCTTCCTGGTACTGCGTACCGCCACTGAATGTTTTAGTGGTACGCAGTACCGGACCGTACCGGCTTACTTTCACCCCTGTCTGCGAGCCAGATGCAGTCATCAAAAGAGTCACATCACATAGGTTGCCGACCCCTGCTATAAACTATAATAATATGCCAATATGCCCAAGTTATTCATGTCTCTACAACTGTTTACTGTAAATCAATTCTGTGCAGAACACCAGTCTGCTGAACCAGAACAAGAAGCTGGAGGGAGACACGGCCCACCTTCAGATTGAGGTGGAGGAGGCAGTGCAGGAGTGCAGAAATGCTGAGGAGAAGGCGAAGAAGGCCATTACAGCTGCTGCCATGATGGCAGAGGAGCTGAAGAAGGAGCAGGACACTAGCGCTCACCTGGAGCGCATGAAGAAAAACATGGAACAAACCATCAAAGACCTGCAGCACCGTCTGGATGAAGCTGAGCAAATAGCCATGAAAGGTGGCAAGAAGCAGGTCCAGAAACTGGAGGCCAGGGTGAGTGACACTGATTTGTTCAGATGTGGACAAGTTGATCGACTTCTGTGACACTGGTGTTGCCTTCATAGGTGAGGGAACTGGAAGCTGAGGTGGAAGCTGAGCAAAGGAAGGGCGGTGACTCTGTTAAAGGAGTTCATAAATATGAGAGACACGTCAAGGAGCTTACCTATCAGGTATATTGTGATTATATACTATAAGCTACTTCAATCCATTCATATTCATTCTCTGTGTCAGTTGTGAAATGCATGACTTTGCTTATTGAACTCTGTAAAGATTGAAGAGGACCGGAAGAATCTGGCCGTCTGCCCGACAACTTTGCATACATGGAATGGGAGTTCCCATGCTGAGCACTTTTTACAGCGCCTTTTACTTCACTCTGCAGTCCAACTCATCCCCAAATATCTCAGCTGGGTTTACATCAAATGGGCCAGGTCTGATGCAGCACTCCTCCAATCTCCAATTACAAAGCCTTCAGGTGTGTTTTGGCTTATTGTCAAATAAAACAAATGATGGTCCCACCAAGTGCAAACCAGATTAGATGGCAAGTTGCTGCAGAATGATATGGTAAGAATGCTTCTTAAGTGTCACTTGAATTTTGAATAAATTGCCAAAAGTGTCACCAGCAAAGGATCCCCTCACCATCAGACCTCCTCCTCCATGATTCATGGTGGGAACCACACATGCAGTTATGGTCCGTTTACTTGTATGCAGCCACACATAGACTACACATTAAGTAGACTTACGCATGTGATGTGTAACTTAAGTTCACAAGTACTAGTTCTGCCTGTAAAGCTTTAGTCATATGCTGCGCAACATGTACAAGGGTTAGAGATGGGATGCAGGGACCTACACACACACACACACACACACACACACACACACACACACACACACACACACACACACAGTAATGAACTGAACAGTGACTTTATTAACATGAATAAAATATATAAAAAAAGAAAGATGAGAACAAAAATAATGGAAATAAAATAATGGATGATAGAATGAAAGGGAGAAGTTTATTGATGTCCACAAAGGATTCATTATAACATTGATAATGCAGCCGGTGCGATTTGAATTTTCAGTATCTGCACATAGTATAGACGAGGACTGAACCTGACCACAAGATGGAGACATTACAACAAGCCACAAACTGGAAGCTTCACTACTGAATTACAGTAACATGAGTAACTCCACCTTGTTCAATGGAGCAAGAATGAGGGATTATTCATAACTTCACAATAGCAACATATAAAAAGACAGACTTTCTCAGCTACTTTTTTTGCAAGTGACAATACAAATCATATGATTTCTTCTTTCTTTATTACATTAATAATATGAGAGTGAACTTTATGCTGGTTATTATGTTGATATATGCAGCCTCTTTTTATCAGATGATTTTAACAAAGACTATAAATTGTAAAAATGCTGACACAAACACAATGGTGACAAAATCTGAGAGCATCATAACACTTCCTTGTTTGAGGTCGTGACCAGTGATGAATTTAGGTGTGAGGAGTTGTGAATAGGAGCTATTGAAGGTGTCTGCTCTACCAGCTGGTGGTGTATGGACCATTCATCACTTAAAGTAAAAAAAGACATTCAACTGTACACTCACTGCTAATCATAGCTCACAGAGACTCAGTACCAGAAGTTCATATTTTGTTAAAGTTATTTACTTTCTGCTTCTTTTATCATCTGAAATGTCTCATTTCAATCGTCCTTTTTTCTCTTTTGGAAATGAATATTTTACATACAAAGAAAACAGCATTGAAGCAAAGACAAAGAATCAACATAAAAATGCCACAAATCAACTCAATCTACACAAAGTAATGATGAAGCTGCAGTATATTATATTTGTGTTATCTTCCATTAAAACAAACATCTGTCCTGTTTGCACTCCATCCTCTGTTTGTCTTACCAATCTTCTGCAAAGTAATTTAATATTTAAGAAATCGAGAAATATTACATTAATGGTGAACATGACGTCTTCCTCTTCTCCTTCATGATACTTGAATCTCAATCACTCTGTTGACATCGTCTGCTTCGACTGCATCCTGTGAAATGAAACAACACAGAGAGAGAGTGGTGTTAGAGCTCTGCAGTGAGTTTAATGCAGCTGAAAGAGAAATGCCAGCAGCACCTTGAACTTGTCTTTGTAAACTGAAGCCTGATATAAAGTCAGATTAGCTTTCCTTTATGAAATGAAGACAACTTCCTGTTGAAAGAATAATGTACCTGTCCTCATCTAGTAGCTTACCTTCTCTGGTTTGTTGCAGCATCTTGATCAAAAGCAGCTGAAAGAAAAGAAGATGGGATGAATAAACATGAATAAAAGTTAAACATGAACTTTAAACATTTCAAAGAGGCCAATGAGTCTTTAGCTGCACATGATCACATCATAGAAAAGTTGGTCTCACCACTCAAAGATGATGATTGTACTGCAGAGCAAAACGACTCCCAGGATCTTCACTGTGACGTAGACAAGAACCCCAAACTCTGGATAATCTGTAACAAGACAGCACGGTCACTTCCTCTTTAATGGAACTCACTCACTTTGGTCATTCTTCATAAACCAAAATAAAATGTCTGACATGAAACACTGAGAGTCAAACTGACTCAACTGAAATGCTTTCAAAGTGTCTTTCCATGACTGAGATCTCACAAAGCTGAAAATTTCATCAACAGAACTTCATTCAACAATAAATGCTCTCCACCCACTGATGCTGCGTATAGTTCCTATGGAAGTATTTGTGTGCCATCGGAGTTTGAATATGAATTTCTAATACTTCAGCATCAAAGCATCAAACTTTGAATTTTAAAAACCATCGAATTTTTAGCAGTGTTTTTTTTGCCTCTGATTTTTTTTTCAATGTTAAAATAAATTCAGTGTAAAAAAATCAATGTCTCAAAATATTCAGTTTTTAAAATTCGACATGTAAAAAAATTCAACATCTCAAAAAATTCAGTGTAAAAAGAACCAGACTCAACAACCGGGTAACCAGGGAGAAGCAATCGATCCCTGTCTCAATTCATCCATCCAGCCAATCAAGTTACGCTCCATTGGTCATGTGACACCAACAATAGTAAATATGCTTATTCACTTTCTTGCAGAGTTAGATTGATACCACGCTGATGTCTGTATGGTAAATGTCTGGAGGAAAGTAGAGGTAACAGTTTCTTTCCATCACTCTAAAGGTCACATAAAATATATATGTAGATGTTCAGGAAGAGCTCAGGATGCTCACAGTGAAGCCGGTTCAATGATAGGAACTACGGTTTGGCCAAAAATCCTTCTTGTTCGAGGGGTACTTTCAGACGTTTTTCTCTCTCTCAGCGGTAGCTTGATTGGCTGGACGGATGAATTGAGACAGGGATTGATTGCTTCTCCCTGGTTACCCGGATGTTGAGTGGTTCTTTTTACACTGAATTTTTTGACACTGAATTTTTTGAGATGTTGAATTTTTTTTTTTAGACTGAATTTATTTTAACATTGAAAAAAAATCAGAGGCAAAAAAACACTCAGTGCTAAAAATTCGATTGTTTTTAAAATTCAAAGTCTGATTTTGATGCTGAAAAAATTCAGTATTAGAAATTCATATTCAAACTCAGATGGCACAGAAATACTTCCATAAGTTCTGCATTTTCCTCTTCAAGTTCAAGTTTATATAAAATCATTTCACAGAAACAAAATAAAAAAGTACTTTAGAGGTTACTAAAACAAACAAACAGAAGAGAGCAGATAATATTTACGTCAGTGGATTCAGTAAAATAACTGTACACACTACCTTTATTCAGATGAAT